>MJUT01050873.1:272234-325967 GCA_002080005.1 Gigantidas platifrons | reverse complement strand
ACGTAAACAAATATTGACACGATAGAAAGAGATGAGAAAAAGGGGCAAACATCGTAAAAGGTGTAAGATTTTGTTATTGTAGAATCTATCACAAGTTTGTTAACTTTATTATATTGAACCTCTTTAAAGCTGTAAAATGAAAATCTTGTTTTATTTTAATACGTGGCATTTTGGTCCTGTGATACGGTTCGCAAATTAATGCGCCAAAACTACACAAAAAGTAAACAAACATTGACACGGTAGAAAGGGGTGAGAAAAAGAGTCAAACACCGTAAAAGGTGCAAGATAGTAAAATCTGTNACACCCTCGGGTAAGATTTAAATCGTATAAGACTCGGACAAGCCTCGTCCGATACGATTTAAATCTTACCCTCGGGTGTCACAGATTTTACTATCTTGCACCTCTCCCGGTGTTAGACCCTATATGTCTTCGTCATTGTATTTAGACGTCTTTATATCGCTTGGAATACTCGGTCTTCGTCTTAGTATTTAAACGTCTTTATATCGCGTAGAACAATCTGTCTTTGTCATTGTATTTAAACGTCTTTATATCACGTAGAACAATCTGTCTTCGTCATTGTATTTAGACGTCTTTATACTGCTTAGAACAATCTGTCTTCGTCATAGTAATTAGATGTCTTTGTATCGCTTAGAACAATCTGTCTTCGTCATAGTAATTAGATGTCTTTGTATCGCTTAGAACAATCTGTCTTCGTCATTGTATTTAGACGTCTTTATATCGCTTAGAACAATCTGTCTTCGTCATAGTATTTAGACATCTTTATATAACTTAGAACAATCTGTCTTTGTCATTGTATTTAAACGTCTTTATATCGCTTAGAACAATCTGTCTGCGTCATAGTATTTAGACGTCTTTATATCGCCTAGAACAAGCTGTCTTCGTCATTGTATTTAGACGTCTTTATACCGCTTAGAACAACATGTCTTCGTCATTGTATTTAGACGTCTTTATATCGCTTGGAATACTCGGTCTTCGTCTTAGTATTTAAACGTCTTTATATCGCGTAGAACAATCTGTCTTTGTCATTGTATTTAAACGTCTTTATATCACTTAGAACAATCTGTCTTCGTTATTGTATTTAGACGTCTTTATACTGCTTAGAACAATCTGTCTTCGTCGTAATAATTAGATGTCTTTGTATCGCTTAGAACAATTTGTCTTCGTCATAGTATTTAGACGTCTTTATATCGCTTGGAATACTCGGTCATCGTCATAGTATTTAGACGTCTTTGTATCGTAGACCACTTAAAGAGTAATTTTAAGATAGAGTTCATGGCGTAGATTGGTATTATTGCTGCTAGACAATTCCCTATGAAAAATATTTAACGAATATAAAAATCACTTTATTGTTCAAATACTTGAGAAGTAAAACGTTGACGTGTTTGTCGGTCTCCACATTCGATATAACGTAGGATCAGACTTGCTAATACTACCTTAATTATATATATGCCTTTGAAGTGTAAAGAAATAATTACCATAAGTTACTACATGCCAACTTGGTGTTATGAGACGTGCTTTGATAGAAGAGACAGATAGGAATTACTGATAAGTATCTGTGTAGGAGTTATAGTAATAAAAAAGATATATTAGAAGGGCAAATGGAAATAATATCCTTAATTGTCCGCACTATTGAGCTTGAAATACTATTAATTGAACATTCTTGCCGACATATTTTATGCTCTTTCTTAATAAGGATCACAGGCGATGTCTCTGGTAAAGTAACAGAACAATGGCTTAAATTGCTGTATAAGAATAGAAATGAAATATATATAATGTACATAGTGTAGTCCAGATATATGGATTGATGCCTCATCTATTTACATTTATATATATCTTAAGACTGTCTATATCAGATCCCGATATGAAGGGTTTCATGCCATTTATTAATTATAACCGTGTATACCATAATCTGACATACATGGCTTTATAGCCAAAAAGAAATATCTTTATATTGCAAAAATACAAATATCATAACCCGTTTTAGTAACATGGCGGTGGTTTTATAATTATCAGGAGCTGCTTATCATTCACGAGCATCTGGATTCACCCCAATTTTTGCTCAGGTCTGTGGTGCTCATCAGTCTCTCATCTTTGTAGTTTTCTGTGTTGTGTTGTTTTGTTGTTTTGTTTGTATTGTACCAATGTTGTCTGTGTCACTGAATTGTATTGATTGTCTTCTTTTTCAAACGTTTTAGTTAGTAAAATGTGTCATTGTGAAGGATAACGAAATGCCATGTGTATTTGAATGTACGAGGTTATCTTAATTGATAGCGAACATGGCGATATATCAGGATAAAGACACGAACATTGCACATGACTTCTACTTATGTTCTTTCTATGCTGAGGATAACATATTTTTCGTTGCAACGTATTATGAATGGCATGCTATGTTGAAAGTGGTACTGATGGTTTACACTTTAAAGTAGACTGAAATGTCTTTACATGGGGGAAAAAGATAAACGCTTTTATCTGTGATTTCGAAACGTATCAATTGAAATGTCATGTAGTTCTATTTCACGGAAATAGATCTTAAAGACGTGACAGTAGTTCAAATGCTTGTCCTTATATTTAAACACATTTGGACGGAAAATATTTTGCTTCCAATTTCTTTTGAAATGACATATGATAAAGGTTATATTGCTTGGTATTTTCGTGTTTAATTAACCATTTAAAGGTATTAACATTTACTAAATATCACCACATCAAGATCAGAATGACATTATCTATAGTACCATCCTTCTGTTAGATGATTTATATCGTGTAGGATATTACATAACATTAAAAATGTAGAAACTATTGGAATTCTAATAGTATCCAAATAAAATAAGTTCTCTTAAGCATGGCCTCTCATGTCTTACGTGCCTATTTTCATAATTTAAATCGTTGATGCATCTACAGATGGTTTCTTATTAAATTTGCGTCAATTTGAATCGATCGCTATTTACTCATGGAAATACATACATCAACTCCACATTTATGTCCCTGTTCCTATCGATGACCTACATTTATTTCCCTGTCAATAGCCGTGACCTAAATTCTCATTAGATTATCATCAGCCATGACGTACATTTACTGCCATGTTCCTTGCAATCATCGGCATTTATGTTATCATCCATAGCTATGACCAACATTTCCATTATATTTTGTTATTTGTACGTAGTGAAGGATCAGTGTTCTCTATAGTAGGTAAATTCTGGATGGAATGGTTATTGCTTAACCCACACCAATTAGTATTTCAGCTATATGCAGCAAGAGAACATATGTTCAATACTTAAAAATAATATCCTTTAAAACCATGTTAGTGCCGAAACAATTGACTACTGGACGAATGATACCCTATGATAGTTTCTATTTTCTATATAGTTTACATTATAGGTGTGATCTAGTTATTTATAGTAACTACAGCATGTCTTGTTAATTGTGTATCATTTACATTGTATCATGCCATTTATGGTAGTAATTTAGGGAATAACTGTATTGTATTTGAAGAGTTGCCGCCGTAAATCGTCCGTTTTACTGTTACAAATTGAGTTTACTTGGCGACGCGTAATATGGTTATTCCCATTCGAATGATTTTTTTCCACCGACAGAATTGGTTTTCCACTGTCGGCTGTTATTAATCAACTTCTTTTCGCCTTTTCACATAGCATATCCGCCAAAATAGTTCAGTAGTTACAAAACCTTTAGATCAGAAATCAAGCGCATTATAAAATATTCAATGATCTATTATGTAATCCTAGCGGAAAATATCAACTCGAAAATTGTATTTATCTTAAATAACCCATTTAATGTGTTTCACTGCAAATCAATCTCCTGGTGCACTTTCAAACATGGTAAAGCGAAAAACATTTACTCTGACCTGTAAAGACAATTGACCAATGAAATTGTTTGTTACATAACCGATTGCATTAGAATGACAAATAATAAAGTGTATACGAAAACAAAAAATACCGGAAATGTTTACCTATTCATGTAACATCGACAACAACTATTCTATAAGCCAAAAAGCAAATATATGTGTTTAATTCTTCTTTATTATAATATTTTAATATATATATATTTCTATTATGAACAGAGACGGGTTACACTTTAAGCAATCAAACGTAGATCGATGGTTACCATAAAAAGTCAGGAATTTATAGGTGGTATTTTAGTGTTAATAGTTAAACAGTCAAAGGTTCATCGGGGATGGTCCAATATTCGATAAATTACAATAATTGTTCGATCATATCTCATACGATTTGTTTTTTTTTGTCTGTGAACAATCAGAGAGGGTGGTAAGAGGTTACAGTAGTTTATTAGCTCCCAGCTAGTGATGTGACCTACATATCGAGATTGTTAAGATTAACCATGACCTCAATTTATTTTCTGACGGCAGATGGTTGTAACCTTTCATTTGGCATTGTTAATGCTTTTACGCATCATATAAGCAATTAATAAATACCAGTTTTATCAAATGTTGAACAACATTCAGCCATGTACAACATATACCGTAATACTGAAATATCAAAGACATGGATATAATATACGCTTTGCTTTATTCAGCATTTTATTATTTTTCTTACCTAGGAAATGCGGTACAATGTTGTCGTCTTAGGTGTGGGATTGACGTAATGTAATAAACACATTTCTAGGAATACACTTACAGAAACGACCATAATAACATGTTTCTTCCGAAAACATTAGACAAACACCTACCGGATAATGAAAATTAAATGAGTTTATCATTTCAAATAAATACAAACCAACGTGTACCTTATTCAATTACATAGAAAATCAAATGAACACCGTGAATGAGGATGTCAACAAACCAATTACTGATGGTAATGTCGTATGAAGTTGACAAATCCGTTTCTGTTCAATTTCATTTATCCTTTTTAAGGTTGTGGACGGCATGACATTTACATTTGCTATAAATAATTTTCTCAAGTTTATGGAGTACATATATTTAATTCTAAGGCGTAAATAAAAAAACAACCTTGACTTGCAACATTTGTTGAACTAGGAACGCGATGGTAGACCACGAATAATATCAGTCTTGCAAATAATAAACAAAAACAAACACAAAAGCCAATACAACTGACCACCACAATATAAATGAAACATTGTTAAAGATTGTATTGAATAACCTATAACACTCACCCTGAATATTATTGGATGTATGTACAACTGATATTGATAGCTGACAATGGTAAGGGTCAACTCATGGATGCTTTATTTCATGACAAATGTGAAATGATTGATGTGTTGAGTTTCCTTCAGAACGGACCATCGATGAATTCTTCCTAAAGCCGTTCTTTTTTAGGAGTTGCTACAAATAATATTTTACTCTTTCAAAAACACGTGTTTGTAATAAAAGATGAACTGGGAAATACAATAATTTCCACCCACTAAAATGTCATATAATTGAGGAAAGAGAAACTAGAATATACCAAAAGGGGTAATCATGTCCTAAATCTATAACAGACAGACAATATAGAGACACAGAATGTGTCATTTTAAGGTGATTAGCTACTAACTACAGACTATCGGGCAAAACTAATGTTATTCACTACAAAGTTACTTGCAGTACGGATATCTAGCACGCCACATATAAATGTGAACCCAAATATCCCATATTCTCATTAATTAGATACCGATCTAAAGTGATTATTAATTGTATCTATAATTTTTGAGATCGTTTGATTATGTTAGTTTTAAATAATCAATACATCTACGTTTTATTATATTTTTACTGGTAAAATGTGCTAAACGTTTCATATTCATCTAGTTTAGGACGCCATTGAATAACATGCTTAAAACACGACACTGACAAAACACATATCAGTCAATGAGTTTTAGTTATTTTTAGGATCAGGGTTAAATCAACACTAACACTGAATCTAATCTGTACGTGAGATAGGTATATTTTCTCTTCAATTTCTATTAAAAGCAGAATGGTTTTTTGTAATTAAAACAACCGAACAAATCGTAATAAGTTTACGTCTATGTGTATATGCTATCAAGTAGGACAAGCGATTCATTCAAATTGGTCGACTCTATCTAGTATAATAGTATTACACTTTGGTATAAATTATATGTGGGATAACCATATATATATTGATCAAAGGTACATTAAAGCTACTGTTTAGTAAATGTTGTCTGACAAGTTTATACAGAAGTGGTAAAGCTGTATTGATAATTCCCTAGAAGATAAATAGGGTATATGTATGAAGATCAATTTTGATTTGAACAATTTCTAGGTAAACCAAGTAGAGTAGGTATAAATGTAATATCACATTTTAGATATTCTAATATTTAAAAAATTCAATTGAATATAGAAAATGACATGGTGGCAAAAAATTAAAAAAAGAGAATGTGTAATTTGTAACGAGATGGAACAAATTCTGGATATTTCCATATTTGATTGACCCTTCGATATTCTCTAACGTTTATCCGCTTAAATTTTGAGCCATTCTAAAGTCCGACATTGCGTGTAGAAAATATTGAATTTTCTGCCTATTAAATAAAATTCTTTAATATGCGGAATTGATCTTACCCAAGCTAGCAATAAACTGGTTTTTGCACATGCTGAGAACAACAATTTAGATATATTGATCAAATGAATCATTTACGAATGAAATATTTGACATTAACCGATATTTGATGGGTACTTGTTCCTGTACAGTTTGTATAACAGACTTACTTACCCTTGAGTGTACCTAAATTATTAAATACATTACAATACATGCAATCAAAATCAGTTCATATTGATACAATAAACCTTTATAGTACCAAAGGGAATTGAAACACGAGATTGATACATGTCATTTGCTAATGCATGCAATATTTATCAACAGACCATAGAATAGAAATTAGTATTTTTTGTGCCTGGAGAATTGACCTCTTATTTACATCTGATCTGCTGTCGTACTGGTCTATATTATATAATGTCATAATGAGTCGGCATTTGAAGCAATGATGAGCTCTAGCAAACGAATCTTAATGCTTCACATCGCGTCCGATAGATACATATTTGACTAGGCGATACACGATGTAGTATATCAAATGTTTAAGTTTACTTTATCCAAGTGTGAGATCGAATCTCGTCGAGGGTAGAACAATTCAATTATAATTCTAACTCTGTTAGGTTTAATTTGCGGACCTTAATAGATACTTAGTATTAACCTAGTATTTCTAGTAACTTTGAAATCTAGTGGGGGAAATATATTGTATATTTGTCACTTGCTTAGATGATTACGGTTCAAATCAACCCTTAAGAGGCTGATTACGATTACAGCAATACGCATATGCCTTGTATCGATCTCATTCTCGAGTACTCTAACACTGACTAACGAAATAAGGAAATACTTGCTACTAAAAATTAGAAGAATGACTCTACACATTATAGTTTAAGCATATACAATATAATTCAACATTCGTACTGATAATCAAACAGATGCATCTTTTTGCCGTATTACACAAAGTGCGAATCCGGTTATAGTATGGTAAAATTGCTGAAAGGTGGATGGAGAAAATAAGAATATCATTGTGTGATAAACGTTTGGTACAGTTTACAACCAAATGATGTAAAATATACATTTGTAAATATGGATGCTTTATTAACTTGTTTTCCAAAGTTTGATATACAATGATATATATTAACAACAGCTACAATATATATTACATATTTCAATCATTTTCAAATTAGTTTTAAGAAGACATTAATGATACTAAAGGGGCAACCAGTAATCGGAAATGGAGTAAAAACCTACAACACAAGGGCCAAAAGACAAAGGCCAAACACTGATCTACAAAACACTACGCAAAAACTAAAGATAGAGTAACACGAACACCCGAACAAATGGCGAACTTATGTGCTCCGTAAGGATAAGCAGTTCCTGTCCATTGTTGGCACCTGTAGTGTTACCCTCCCCACAAACCCGATGATGATTCATGAATGAGGAAAGAGTGA
The DNA here is from genome assembly GCA_002080005.1 of Gigantidas platifrons. Taxonomy (NCBI): domain Eukaryota; kingdom Metazoa; phylum Mollusca; class Bivalvia; order Mytilida; family Modiolidae; genus Gigantidas; species Gigantidas platifrons. The sequence goes on along the minus strand of MJUT01050873.1, from coordinate 317,992 downwards.
GTTTGTGAATACAACAAACGGAACATACCCATGCTCATTTGTGACACATATATCCCGTACAGGTTGATCGAGTCATGGTGCCAACCGTTAAGTGCTGCCATGAACTTTGCCAATAAGAAGTCTTGATTCTTTTGTTGCAGCAACCCTCTATCATATGACGATAATCATCGATGCATTAACTTTTACTGCTTGATATCGGATCATCAGTTGTTGAGTGAGAATGTCATCAATTATATTTGTCTGCAGAACATATGATGGATGTGTTTCCCGGTATAGAGTAAAACCTCATTATTTCACGACAGATTGCTACATACCCTTTAAAGATTCGCATCGAAAAATGTATATTCAGATTTTATAATCATTGACTATAATTTCTCATTGAGTACCTTAACACACGGTCATGTCATTTCTATTCTTGAACGTTTTTTTCATTTCAATTCATTAAAACATTATTCTGACGTATTTGATGATTCATTGCAATTGCAGATCGTGTAATGAAGCTGCATCTTTAGCTTTGTTTCATTTATAAGGGGGTAAATGGTTCGTTATCAAGCGAAGCGAACATATACTGCAGTGTAACAAATCCCGTTAATGGATAAGAAAAAAAGAACAATTTACTTCCTGTTGTTTGTAAGAAGGCTGATATCTTATTAACGTTATTTGTGTTTGTTTACGCATAGTGCTGTCCATTTTGTGATGGCCTCTTCGGTTTTAACATTTATTTACACAAATGTCAGTCAAAACTTTTCGTTGAGGTTGAATTTTCAGACGTTATTATACAATATTTTGCACAACCTCGTATCATTTTGGGATATGGGTAGAGACATCGGATGGTCTGTTGAGATGATTGTGCATGCGTTCACATTTGTATGCAATAATGATATCGTAAGCCGCTACTTTGAAATAAAAATTGTCTTTTTTTTCGTCAATAGAAAATATCAACTTCAGCTACAAAGTCAAAAAAGATCAATAAGTGAACATGTCAACAAAAAACATTAGCGAAGCATAAGGAGCAATCATAAAGGACAATCCAGTTAAACTGGCAAACATTGGGTACACAAGAAACAAAAAAAAAACACAGCACAATATGTATTTTACACCACCATACACAAGACACAGGACGCAGATCGACAATCAAATATATATTTGATATATAGTTTCTTGTCTGACGGAAGTTGGTTATAAAATTATAAAACATATGAACATAGGTCTTCTGAAACCAATGCCATCACGATAATCAATCCATATTCCCACTTTAACTCCAAAACAACTTCTATACATTATTTTCTATGTAAAAATGTGTTCTTTACATAACGTTATCAAATTACTCCGGTATCAATCGGGACAGCTTATTTGATTTTTATCAATGAATTAACAAGAATAACACTACTAATTTATAGTTGTTGTATTCTATATCCCATCTGACATCGGAGGTTGCGTTAATTTATCGATATATCATTTAACCAGTCTACCCGGGAATTCTCATTTGTCAGTATCAGTAGTTACAAACCAAGGTAATATATTCTTTGGTAACAAAAACACAAAAATATCAAACGAACCCTCTACAGACATATATACTAGCTGGTAATGATTGGTGTAACAAAATAATATCTAATGTCACGTACTGATGGTGCAGATTCGTCATGCGTAGTGCTTAGCTTTGATTTTGTTAGGTTAAGTTCTCAAATGTAAATCTATATAAAATTTAATTAAGTAAAGGTACATATAACTTAACTGTACTAACAAATGTATAAACGTGTTATGTATTTTAAATTACGGTTTCACAATTATACTTATGATACAAAAATGTATTAGACGAAGATTAATTAAAGCGTATTTCTCCCACAGCGATAGTAGGATTCCATTTCTGATAAGGTTCTGATATTCTTTGATAATATTTCATTGACATATAATTCGTTAGTGCTTTGGAAGTTTCTTAACCAGCATCATTAATACATTGTAACAGAAACGCAATTACTAAACTGTGTTTAAGATTGATGATAAAGCTGTAAGCAAGCTATAGGTGCTTGCGTGTGGCATAAATATAAATCCCACATCCGTCTTCCTCAGATTAAAATCGGATATCTGATTCCGATATCCAATTGCATCTTTTGATGGTTATTTTGAATGAGCTTTCAATATGAAAATAAAACATATTTTATGGGATGATAAAGTTAATTTTTGTCATTTCTTTTGTATGCATTCGTTCAAATGAATATCGCTGATAAGTATAAAATGAAAATTAAGGTTACGTTAACACAACATCCCCATTCGTTGATGATATTGGTATACTAAGTGGTCAAAGCTAGCAAATTAGCCATACACTAGTAGTCGGAGCCGATGTGTTCAAATGATGGCAAACTGGACAGCATTTTAATGCAATTTTTACTTCCATTCGAGATCCCATAAAATCATATATTAAGAATACCAATGTAGCCAACCCAAAGGTGTTTATGACCCATAAAGGAGTTGTCAAACATAATAAACTTGTGGTGTCATGGCGCAAACATGTTCTACCCTTTATTATTAACATAAAACGGATGCCATGCTACATTTGATCTGTTGACCTTTTTTCAAGGATACCGTCTAACAGTTCCTAGAAGGTGATCAACAGCGGCTTCAATGAAATCATCCTTTGATCAAAACAGGTGAACGTCCGGTCTTCACGTCCTAATACAATGTATTACCTATAATATGGTTTCGGAGTTATTTATATAACATTGTGTTAGGTCAAAATCAATCATGAGCCAATTTTAGAGGTACATATTGTGTTGTGTGATGTTTGAAGAAGTCTCCAGTTTACAATGACGTACAGATTTTCTGTTTTCACAATTGATCAATTTTCGGGTAATCTACATTTAGAGTCGTCGAATTGTTTCGAACGAAGCGATGTTCTTTTACTTTTCATCTACAATGTTTAATGTACCCTTAACGATTACGGAGCTCTATCCGTAAACAGATGTCGGATATGCTTCATGGAGATTTGAACGACTTATGTCTGACCGCTACTGAAAAAATAGACTTGCGATATATCGCAAATTGTTGAGCTAGATAGATTTCGAACAGTGACTTCTAAAATAATAATAAAAAAACATCTCCAGAAGAATATCAGTAAGCTAAGGTGTTCTCTTGGTAAGCGAAAGATTTAATGATAATTAGAAAAAATGCAAGGCATGTCCTTCACAGCGGAAAAGAACTTAATATATAGAATAAAATAAAAGTATCCGCTTTTTCTGAAAAAAAAATGCAGGGCTACGACAAGGAACATATACACAGTCGTTGGATTTGCGGGAGTTGATATTCAATAGCTTGACATTTATGCATTGTGGGTCCATTAAATCATATATAACCACACCGTCCCTTTTTGAAATACTTTAGTGCAGAGTAAATCTAGTATAATTTGTTATAGCGCTTATTTGTGAGTCAAATCTTGTGTAGGTAGCTGCTATGAACATATCTAATATTGTTGGTGCTTATTGTTTTCATAAGCTTCGTAGAAAAGATCATGTTATATTTTATCATTCGGGAATTACATGCATAGCGAAGTACATCATATGTAGTGGATTAGGTCAGTAATGTTGACGCACCTGTGGGAACAATAGAATTAACAAAGGGTTATTGAATAACGATTCACTGCAAATGCAATGATGTGACGCCATACCAATGATTTAATTTGTGGTCATTGTAACGAAGCAATATGTTGCTATAATATAACGTTATAATTGATTGGGTTGAATAATAAATACCATGTCAAGGTTCTCCTCAAGCAACTAATGATGCTATGCCAGTATCTACGTAAATAAAAGGTCTGAGGAGTGAAGAAGGTCACCACATGATTGGATAATGGATGATACACAAATTACTTATGACACGAATTGTGGCGAGAAAAAGTTACTGTATTAACTAAGCACAACAATTCAGTTAATTTACAACACATTCAACTTTTATAGCGACAAATTCCCGTAATTGAATTCTAATATTTAAACATTGTTAACATGGGTTGATAATCAAGTATCTCTTGTCGTGTTTCCTACATTAAAACAATATGTCATTAACCTTTAAACAAAGACGCACCATTCCAGAAGTTAATAAAAAAAAACCAGAACCTAGCAATTACATGTATTACAGCATGGATTGCTGATATAACATGTCATCGTGCTCGGAACAAAACATCATTAAACAATAACGAAGCCATCGTTGATATGAAATTTGAAATCTGCGTGGTTTCTATTACATCTGAAGGGTAGGCATTTCATATCTAGACATACGTTTGATCAGGCAAGGTTTTATTTCCACCATTCAAGGCATGTATTGGTTTTCGTCTATGATTTCACGTACATGTATATATATGCATTGCCTTAATAAATATGATGGAGGTGAATATAAGAGACAGAACGCCTTGACACAGAATAAAGCAGTTATACATGTCGTTATAAGGAAATCATGGCGAGTGACATGCATTATCTTTTCAAACTTAGGCTTTTAAATTCCGAATTTGTAATCTTTCGTAGTATGAAAGGATATCGATGACAGGCTATCCAAGTTTACATTTAAGTAAAATTAAAGTATCCTGTTTAGATTCTTTGATTGTTTGCTCATTAATTCCAGAAACTCACCGTTCGCACTAAATTATAATTTGAATTTTTGGTGTTTAACGCCACTTTCAGCAATATTTCAGCTATATCATGGCGACCACTAAATTAGATACCTACATGACTATTACAGGATTATATTGATAACGTTTGTGTGATCTTTAATGACTTTATTTTGAATTGCATTTTTGATTAATACGCCGTTTTTATAACGTCAAATACATGTATGTGTTTAGGTTTTCTATAAACATGCATGGTACTAATTCAATGAAAGATAAAAACCTTGTATTTCTTAACATAATGTTTAAAAACTTGTAACAAACACACAAGAGGGTTGAATTATATACATTTTCACCACTTTTAAAGACACAGGTAAATATACCAAAACTGATACAAAAACTTAATAGAGATTGTTAGTTAGGGAATTGCTGCTAACAATGCAGCTATTGAACCAAGGATTCCAATTGGTTAAGTTGAAGTCATCATGACTTTGTTAACCGTTAAGGAATATGATCATGACTATGTTCTGCTTGTCGTCAGTACTTTCCGGTCATTTCCTCATTCATGATTGATCACCTGATTTGTGATTTGTAACACGACGGGTGCCACTAGTGAAACGAGAAAACAGGAACTACCAACTCTTCAGGAACATTTGAGCTCACCCCCAGTTTTTATCTTAAGAGGGGTTCGTATTGCTCGATCTCTAGTTTTCTTATAGTGTTTTGTAGATCATTGTGTGTCCCTTTGTCCTTTCCCTTAGGCCATTGTGTTGTCTATCCTTATTCGTTTTACGGATTCTAATTACCCCTTTGATGTCTTCAAACTCCTCTAACTGTTATGAATAAGGGAAACCACAGGTTGTTTTATTCGATTTAGCCATTAATTATTATCATGTAAATCGATATTTTCGTGTGCAGATCTCATCTCATGATACATCAATTTACAATCGTAACTTTATCGATAATATGCATCAAGCTTATATCATCAATAAAAAGAGCTAATTAAGGAACTATATATTTACTTTGATTAAATCGGTTAAAAAATAAATCAGGGTAAAAATTAGAACATAGTTTTACATCGTTCTTTATTATTCCTTACAATAGTGACGATCGCTGTTTCTACTGAATGATACAGGTATTTCCTTAAGTGGAGAAGCATAGGCTGATAATGGACAACGTGTATCGTATTCATATGAGTAAGATAGGTAGAACATGACAACACATGATAAAATATCGTACATGTATATTAAAACAGAACGACAAACACATGGTCAATAATGAACTTAAAACGGAGACAAAATCGGGTTCTACGGAATGGTTATCAGTTCCTGCTCCACATGTGACAATGATGGGAAACAGGAATCTTCCGACATGAAGACTTCAATCAAACTGCCATCAACCCGAAGTAATCAGTGAACATCTATCTCGATGTTCCATATACATGTAGCATGTATATACCCTGGAATATCATAATAATTGAGACTGCAAAGGTCTGATGTAGATTCTGCTTGAAAATACAATTGGAACTCATTCTGCTCTCATCGTCAACTTCAACGCAAAGGTCAATGCATGAAGCTGACAGAATAGTGTTTTTGACACCTTAATTTCAAGGTCATTTGGGATACATACGATCCAGAAAATTAACAAACCGCGCATTATTCATGTTATTTAAAGAAAGAACGTCACATCATATATATAACGGAAACTGAAGTAGAACAATAGAACTAATTTCTGCTATTTTCTCTATACCATCCAATAAACTAAGTCGACTATATCGTCTAGATAGGGAGGACAATTAGTATAGCCAGTTCAAAGATGACTTTCTAGTAGTAAACAGGACAATCAAACAACAAAAATGTTGTCAATCGAAAGGTTCGGCAGTTTCCGAGTACATTGTATTACAATCAGTATAATTCATCACAAAGTAAATTGTATTATATCAGGACTGTATAACGTTTGGTGATGCACACGATACCTTTTCTTTAACTAGAGCCGAGGGTCATATTTGTCTTCTGATAATCATATGTTTACGGTTTGGTAAGCTGTATCTTGGAAAATGTGGCTGCCCTAGCAATATATCGTTGTGTGTATTAACTTGTGTGTTTATTGTATCTAATACAGTGAGATAAAGTGCACTTCGTCATCCTTGGTGGACATTTGGAACAGCTTAATAAATAAATATATAAATATTAACCCCGGGCACTAATGTATTAGATATATTTATTACTGACATTTACAGTTCTTAAATAATGTAATCATGAATAAAACGACGGTTCTCCTCCCTCAGACATTGATGACCTTAGCTGATTTTACATATCCTGTTTAGGCCCTTTGACTTTATTGCTCCCAAGACTTTAAAATATTTCTATTTTGCGCGTTACTGATGAAGGTTTTTTTTCAGAATTGGGTCGTGCGCACTAAAGTGGAAATCTGCGTTTTTATTAATACATCTTTGTTTTATATTAATATACAGCTGAATGTGCGTTGTCACTACAAGGCGGGTGTCATATATGCGAAATAGGAGTAAACCATTTCGTTGGACCAAGTTCAAAACCTCTTTTTTTTTTTTATCAAAAGCTCCAAAAGTTTATGATAATATGAAAAGAACTTTCAAGCAGTGACGATATAAAGCGAGCAAAAGATTTCGTGGGTCCAACTACAAAACCTTATTTTATCAAAAGATTCAATAGTTTATAATAATATAAAAAAACACTTTTAAACAGTGATGAATAACAACACAAGCAATTACATTTCATCTCAAATCAGTGAACAACAAAAACACCTCGGCATATACAGATGGAAATCCAGATCCTCACTTAGGATAGGAAGACGAATGACAATACAGATATAGACAAAATGTAAAACAAAATGTACAAATTTCCTTCCACTAAGACAGCACAAAAAGCTATCACAAAAAGGAAAGATAAACGTGAACAGTATAATAACAGGGTAATTTAATGGTCGTACTGGTTTACTGTATAATATACTTTGGATTAGTATATGAGTGATGCTATTGATCTCTTCTGTCCCTACATGGTTATAAAACGAATTGACCATCAAAAGTCAATACGAAGTTAGGCGTCTTATATTTACTCCGATTAATCAGGCAATTTATACATTAATCCCTGTTGGCTCTTAACTGACCCGTATTTTCATTGAAATATGTTATAGTCTTGTTTGTATTCAATGATTTGACGTCAGTATTAATTAATCGTTTTTTGGTTGAACTGTTGACTGTCGCTGTTTAAGCTTTCTGTTCATAATTCAACGGTCGTATTCTGGTCATCCCAGTCATGTCGAATGATAGATTGTATAATCTCAACATATGTCTATTCTTAAATTCATACATGAAAGAAGGCACCCCGAAACAGATTGTATTACCACCTAGGAACTGTGCAAAACAGACCACGAAAGAAAGGGAATGTAGTTTACACACATTAGTCATGAAGCAATACACAACCTTGGAAACACGCAAAGTAAAGGGCTTAAACAGGATAACGGAAACCGGCTAAGGTTAATATTTCGTTCATCATTGTTTGTCATTTTGACCATTACATTCTCTGTTCTTCTTCGATTTACGGCTTCTGATTACCCCTTGGCAACTTCAAACTTTTCATAGCTTTGTTCGACGTAATTTAGGAGCTGTAAATTACAATAATAACTATATTTTATAAATTGTGCTATTGATTAAATAAGACTGAATAACACATTTAAAGAAAAAAACCCAAAAGATTAAGAACAGAATTGTGACGTATATGTGTGGGTGGTTTCTGTGATTATATATTTCCACAGCTAAATAAACAATAAGAACCGTGATAATTAAACTGACAAATGCATATGACAGGTCTGCGCATGCAGTTCAAATAAAAAAAAGTTTTTTTGTAATGATTTTTGTGCAAACATTATCAATGTTTATCAATTAATTACATCAATGCTGCTGTTAGAAGATTAAACAGCCATTTGTTTTAGTTTTTTATGAAGACATAACAACTGCTAGCTAGAGGTTTTTGTGGCTGTTTCAATGCTGACGCTCTTTTTTTTTATATTTCAACAGCAAACCTTAGCGTTATCACCTCATATCTTGATTTGTATATGTTAAGATAAATAAATTACATAATGTATTTTGAGAGCTACATATTTTAATTTTATTTTAAATTACGGGATACGATAAGAGCTATGGTCTTATAAATTGTTTAAAATTATACAAAATAACTATTATAGTTTATCTTATTGAAACGATACTATCTACATATAAATTGAAAAATAAAATATCCAGCAATTTTAAAATTGCTATGGGTTTGTTTGTCTGTTTATTTAATTTATTTTGCTTTGTATTTCGTTTTTGTTTCTATTATTTTTTTGTCAAATTGGTTATTTTCGTCATGTATGTGTTAGACTGTAATTTTGAAATCGAATGACTATATGTATAAGAAAACAATATTACAGACGTCTTTTGACGTATCGATGAATATATAGACATCAGAATATCAAAATATTTTAAAATAACTATATTCCAGTTTGGGTTAACACTTTTGGATATTTTAAGGAGTATATTATACTCACGTGCATATGATTTATAACGGTTATGCCGCTTTTTGATATTCCTTTGCAAAACTTCTTACAACAACATATTCGTACAAAAACCTGCTGCATGCAAAATGTTCATGTTACATAATATATTGTGTTATGAATAATTATAAATACTGAGTCCCTCCCCCGGACGAAATACCGGGATACATCTACATGATCTGGTAACTTCGATTCAGAATGTGATATTTCCCAATGTGTTGTGCGCTTGTTGTTTAAGACAAATCAAATACAAAATACAAAATGTACACAACTTTGTCTTATTAAAAGACGTGCATGCATAATGAGGTTTTAGTAATTGTCATCAGTTAAAATGTAAAATTGTCAGATCATACCCATTGTATCATTGTTTACTTGTGAATTCCATCTCTACCCCTATATACATCTTTATCAACACTAGTGGAACAGGAACTACCTACCCTTCCGGAGCACCGGAGCTCACCCCCGGTTTATATTGGGGTTCGTGTTACTAGATCTTTAGTTTTATATGTATGTTTTGTAGATCGTTATTTGTCCTTTTGTGTTTTTTCTTTTGGCCATTGTATTGACTGTTCTTCTTCAATATGCGCATTCTCATTGCCCTTTGGTATCTTCAAACTCTTCTTATACTCGAAATATTGTTTATAAACAATGTAAAAAAGAGTTGTATTGCTCACTTAATGGTAAACAACAATCAGTAGCGTAATCAATACTAACTCGCTACCTCCCTTGTTTCCCACAAGGAGCTCTATAGTCCAATGTCAAAATAGGCCTTCATTAGTACTTTTATTAGAAAGGAAATAAGTAAGCATTCTAATAAATAATTTATCGCTATGAATGAGTGAGTGTAATTTATGGAGAGTAGGTTAATACAGGTTAATGTCTTGTTTTTCTCTCCTTGTATTTGATTTGATAGTATATGATCCTATTGCATACGACTGATCTACAGTATGCATTATTAGTGTTTATTTAAAGCCATCTGTGGCAAAATTACAGGTATTTTATGGCGTGAAATTTAAAATTATTAAAATCAAACAAGGATTCAGGAGACATTATTTACGTAAACAAACTAGTAATATAAACAAATCATAAAAAAAAGTAAAATCGAGTGCCTTAAAATGTTTATCAATCATTTTTTTTTATAGAATCGACTGTATAGATCTACATGTAAGGATGTTCGTCAAATATCAAGATTAACTATTGACACAGTCGACTAAGAAATATTATATAGTAAATATATTATAAAAGAAATGTATATAGTACATTTAAGTCGTTGTTCTTCATTTAAAATGCAATTGTGTGTTTGGTAGAATAACCTATCGGACAACGTGTCAATTCATGTTGCATCTTTGGGATGTTACTATTGAAACAATGCATGTCTAACCATTGATTAGATCGAGGCAGTTGATCTTAGTTAACTATTGCCTTGCCTATGCTAAGACATATTATTTTTAATTATACATGACATAATATCAGTATACCAACTAGAAGGTAACTGTCCACCAATGTCCCCTTCCTGGTTCGCCACTGTGTTCCCTAGATACCCGTGTAGCTAGGAACCCAGAGATAAATAACATCTTGTCCGGCAGCCTAACTGATTTTTTCTTAGAAATTTCGATAATTTTGAAGAACAAAGAGTGAGTGAGTGATTTTTGTTTAACGCCAATTCAGCAAATTTACAGATATAGCATGGCGAGAACAAGTTAATTTTCAATGAGATGATGATAAGGTCCGCTTTGTTCTAGACCAATACGCTGAGGTGGATTTTTATAGTGCTAGTTCACTGAAACAACAATCCGCGGGTAGACATGTCGCTCCACACACTATTCTGATTCCGAGCCAAGCAGTCTTTGCTCCTCCGTAATGCTGCGTGTTTAGCGGAGAAGCAACAAATACCAATTTTATAGTCCTTGGTTTGACCCGACTGGGGCTCGAACCCACGATTTACCGCACCCGAGGCGAGCATGCTAGCCACTACGCCACCGTTGCGGTTGAAGAACAAAGGGGATTTGAAAATTACCACTCATAACTTAAAGAAAAATTTACCGATGATTATCTGGCGGTTCATAAATTAAAAGCTACATTATTATTATAATAAGGCGACAGATTCTGAAACTATTTAAAATACCATAAATAATTTATAACTACAACTTTCTGTGATAATTATAATTTGCTGTATTCGATATTCAAAATATATCAATACTATTTTTTATTTCTTTTAGAACACGAACGTGTGTAATTGAACATGAAAAAATATTGAATCCATATCCTCAGAAAATCAAAGGTGAAAAAAAGACATTCAGCGCAGAGCAAATGTACTCTATATTAGAATTTACTTTGTGTTTCAAGGATGGGTATACAACATGTTTCCAGGCTGCAGATAAACCACACCCACATCTGCTATCCGATAATAAGACGAGTTTGAAAATACCAAAGGGGCAATTAGAATCCATATATCGAAGAACAGACAACACAATAGCCAAAAGAAAAAGTACAAAAGGAAAAACAATGATTTACAAAACATACATTTAAAACTAAAGATCGAGTAACACGAACCCAACTAAAAACCGGGGGTGAACTCAGGTGCTCCGGAAGGGTAAGTAGTTCCTGCTCCAGCTTCATATTTCATGTAGAATGTGACTAGAAGTTAGCGTGCAATATTTCACGATACTTGCACTATTGCAATATCACTTCAAATCATAACGTCATCAACAGGTGAAAATTGTGCTTTCATCATTTGAAAAAGTTTAATTTGAAATATATGACTTATTGCACGAATAATTTCGCCGGTTCGTGCAATATAATATTCTGCTTGAAACAATTTTAACAAAATTGTCGTGCAATAACAGTTCATTGTATATTACTAAGGTTTACCTTTACAAGAGGAAAGACAAATATAACAAAAATACAAAAGTGCAATACTTACTCTTTGTTTTGCAGATGCAAGTTGCAATCGCCTTTTGTTTTCATCATTCCCATGAAGTGTTTTCTTCCAAATATTATACGCTATTCTACTATAGCAAAATACCAACAACACAAGTGGTACAAAGAAATGAAGCATCATAATCCCCGTGCTATAAGCATATCCTAGAGTATAATTGTCCCAGCTTTCTAAACATTGACCACTCGTATTTGAATAATAATGCACCTTAGATTTTAATAAAGTTGGTACCGGAATTGATAAGGCTAGTATCCAAATAATAATAATAACAAATGTCGTCTTTCTTGGGGTAATCCGAGGTTTAAATGGATGAACAATAACAATATATCGGTCAAAACTCATCGCAACTAAAGTGTAAGCACTTAAAAATACGGACATTACTTGCAAATAATTGACTAACGGACACATAGTCTCGCCAAACGGCCAATAGTTTAATAAAAGATTGGCTACGAACGTAAATGGTATACAAAATATTGCCATGATAATATCACTGATGGCCAAATTAACAAGAAAATAATTAGGAATTGTCCGCATTCGTTTGTAAGCATAAACAAGGTAACACACGATGCTATTTCCACCGATTGCGATAATTACGATAATCGAATACAAAAATATGAATATCGTTTGTAAAAAATGTGAAATTTTCTGTTCCGAAGTTACAGTTCCATTCAAAAAGCTGCTGTTCATTTTTGTTAAAAATCGCAAAAATAAATGTAACAATTCACATTATCACATACTATCTTTAAACTTTATTTTAAATCCGTTTCTCAATAAGTGAATTAATAATATTTCCTCAGATTGGTGTTCATATTGGTAATATCATAATTAAGTTAAACCGTTGTTTCACTCCTTCTCAAACTTCCCCAGAGTAGTGTTAAACAACATATTTCTGTTGTGAGAACAATATTGACCACCTGTTTACACTATTAACCACTTTATGTGATATAAAGATATATTATGCTAACACGACAATCAATGAACCACTATCTTCTTAATATTCGATATGATGACTTTTTTCTGCTTAGTTCAATATATAATCAACATACATACGCAATCAGAACTCAATACTGTATTTTATAGTATTGTTGCATCACTTACCGTAAATCATAATGCTCTTTATAGTACGATATATAATTGAAAACGACTGCCGCAAAATAACATTTTGTAAATGTCCGATACTTTTCCTTTTCAAAAGTTGTTCTTGTCTTTTGTTATCACGTCATCAAATCATAAGAAATTATTCTCCTAATTGTTCATCGCTTCTCATTTCTGTGCATTTGATTTCGCTCGAGATCTAACACCATAGATTTTAAAATAGAAAATGATTGCGGAACTACACTACATTAAGTCAGTTTGAATCATTCTTTAGTAATTTACAACTTCTCTTGATTGAAATATGTAATATCTTTGTGGTTATATATCTAATAAATGGTATGTGCTACAATTCAACTAATCAAAATCTAATAGTCATCAATTAATTTTATGTGTCCATTTAGCTTACGTTTGTTAGTCTTTCATCAAGACTGCAAATCTAATAATTGTTGCCGTCAATATTGTTTCAAAAGACACAAGGCAATACGCTATAAATAAGTCAAAAATTAATTACAAAACGATTCATTAACGACGCCTTGAAAGATAGAAAGGGCTTATTCTCTACTGACTAAGGTGAAAAAGGTGAACAAAGTTTAATGTTACACTAATGAGATTAATGGATGCTCCCTCTCTAAACAACGATTGTTTTCTAAATTTAACGGATATGATACCTATTACTAATTGGTTATTTGTAGCACTAGATACAATACCATTATCGTTTTAAGATTGATTTAGTTCTACTTTTAGATTTGAACAAGTTGTGTTGTTGTATTGCTCATGATTAAATCAGTAAACAAATATATTTTGAAGAGTTTAAAAATTGATAACAAATAACATAAATGAACAAATAGAGAGAAAAAATGATGTACAGTTTATTCTCAAAACAAGATAAATCCTATTTATTTTAGGTTTTCCGGATGAAAGCGATAATGTCATAGAAGAAATTAATCTGCGTAATGTTATTTTGGGGCTAGATCATATATATAGATGTCGTGATTTTCAAGAGAAAGAAATTCGTAAATTGATCCAGTAAAATTAATCATTTATTTCTGGTCATTTTCAACATACACGATATTTTGCATATGTTTTTTAGTTTTTATATTTAGTTGCGATTTGCACATTGTCAGCAAATTCACTCCGTCCATATCTAGAGAAAGACTGATCCAGTTCTTCACTATATTGCAGTAGAAGGAGCACTTCCCAGAACTCTTGCTGGTTGATGGAAATGCAAAGCAACACTAAATATTATAATTCCGTGGTGTTCTTATTGGGCAAAATTCTGTCAAGTACCAGACTTTGAATTCCAGCTCGGCTATATAGATTCAGTGATTATCTGCATCTCATCTATCCAAATGAGGTTCAAGTAAATGACTTAACTGACACTGAAATGTCTACTTCTTACCTTGCTCTTCACCTCGACAACGAAGGAAGATTAAAAGGAAAAATCTATCATAAACATGCCAACTTCACTTTTCCAAGATTCAACTTCAAATTGATCAGTAGCAATATTTCAGCAACATCAGCTTATGGAGTTTATATTTTCCACCTCATACGTTATTCCAGGGTTTATGTCCATCACATTGATTTTGCTGTCAGAGCTCAGCTGCTGACACAACAGATAATCAAATAAGGCTACGTTCTTCCAAGTTTGAAGCCATTACATGTTCGTGTTCACGAACTCGTTGACAATGGATATTTCTATCCCACCCCCTTATAATCAACGAGAATTGCACCGGGCTTAGATATGAACAATATAAGGGAGTCTTATAAGAAACAGGAACTGCTAAATGTGTCCCCCATTTTGTTAGCTTTCTGTGTTGTCTGTCTTCGTTCTGTGTCTTATGCCCGATATTGCCTGTTTCTCTGGATTGTCTATTCTTTGGTTGCCCTGTAGGTTTTCTCTTATTAATTATTTAGTTCAATCAAACCAGGCGTATGATCATTCATGTGTTTAGATAGATGCTACGTTTATTCTGATTTTGTGTATTGTTTTAACGAATCGCGTTTATCGTTATTTATTTATTTTTTATGAAAAGAAAGTTTAAACCATGGTGATCAACAAGTCCACCAATATCAACATGACGAACAATCACACTTATCACCTTAACTCATTGGATGGGCCCGGGTGGCTCAATGAGTTAGGTCGTTAGATCTAACAGCTCATACAAGCCTATCACCAATACAGCGTGGGTTCGTGGCCAGCTTTGTAAATGACAAAAAAAGGTGTACCGGGTACTCCTGCTTCCTCTACCACTAAAACTGGTCGCCATGATATAGCTGAAATATTGCTTAAAGTGGCGTTAAAACACTAAAAAATCAATCAATCAACCATAACTCATTGGACACAAAAATGACATACTACGTTGGAAATCGAGACCCTGGTATATTGTCTTGGCACTATAAACCAAGACGTAATACCTGATTTGCATATTTAGACGACATTTTCCAATGATAAAATGAATTAAAGCCTGTTCATGGTATTTGCTGACAAGTGATATGTTGGCAGAGAGTGAGTACAAATGTCACTTTAATTATCCAATTTAATCTCATAACGTAATGACGACATCATTTCCGTTCCCTTTACTTAATTTCATTCAGTTGGATTCCGATAATTAGGAAATATTAACCAGGCTTCATTTTAATCACATACATCGCCGTTCATTTTCCGGTGTCTATTGTACACGTTTGGTTTGATTTTACAATCGCCGTATCATACAATGCGTTTAAAAATCATACCATTTAAAGGCAAATATCCACTAACAATAAACATGGAAATGGGGTTTTACAAGATTACTTAAGGGCATGAACCAGAACGCTACAGGGTATACAATGGTATCTGATTCATAATAATACACGGGGAACTAGTGAATATATTTAAGCACCCTATTTTGATCAACATTTTGAAAACACAACTCTCTTCGTGTCTATATGTTTGGTTATCTTTAAAAGGAAACGTCATTGCTTTATTTTATTTGAGCAGTGGAACTTGTCTGAACCGAACCCTGCATAAACTGTAATCCTTTATCAACCGAGCTTTACATAAAACTCCCAAGTCGAAAATAGCTGTTAATTTAAGCTGTATTAACTGAACACCTGTCTATTCCAAACACAAAAGTTGACCTCAGGGGGGTTCGCTTTAGACAGGTTTCACTGTAGTCGTAAGTGTGAACAATGTAATTGGAGAGTCAATGCCAGCTTGAATTTTAGCTACAAACATAAATATCTGATGATTTCTGTCGATCGAACCAGTGTCGCTTTCGTTCTAAATATTATAAAGGTTCCATATTTGTATATGGGAATTTTCAAGAAATAGACCCCAGCAGAGCTGTCCAGTGTGTTGGCACCTAAGAGTTCAACGGACTCGTTACGATACATTCGGGTTATATTTAAAAATACAATACTTCATTGTATACCGTGTTCGATATAGATTTCCGTTCATTGTATTTTTTTTACTGAAACAGGGTAAGCAAAAGGTAAGCAAACCAGCCCGCTTTATATACAGCATTCAATATCCGGTGTGTTGTCGTTAGTGGTTCATAAATAGTTTTAGGTATGAATAAATGTAAGGTTTATAAAAGAAAAACTATGAAGCTAAAATCGTATTCTCTTGTGAAGACTTTTGGCTATGATACAACGAGTTAGTATGACAATTCACTAATATATAGTCAATACTCACCACGTATTGTCCCTCCGTCTTAATCATTTGATCAAAAGTTAGGTCCTACTCTACAACAGTAATTAAATACAAAACGTCACAACACAAATAGAAAACAGGGTAAACAAATATAAAACATGTTGTATTATGCATAGTAAGTTTTATTGTTCACATGTATCACCGTAAAACGTAATGTACTAACTCCGGGGTCGCACCAATACACCGGACTAGACAGTATTGACTCTGCGTTTATGTTACAATGAAAGTCATATTAGTATGAAAAAGAAACAAAATGTTACAATGAAAGTCATATTAGTTTGAAAAAGAAACCAAATGTTTATGCAATATATATGATTGCTACTTTCTTTTATTTATCTTAAAAACACGTCCTAAATTAACTGACAGACCAACAACAGAATGCGACCAGATTCCTATCAATACGAATTTTACAGATGTTAACAATTATCCCAAATATTAATCATTGGATCTAAAAAGAACATTGGAAAAACTGTAATTCAAAATATCATCAATAGTATTCATTAATAAAACGTTATAGAAGCAAAAGGGGTAATCAGAAATAGACAATATAGAGAAACTTGCAACATTGGGTACACAAATCACAAGACGAAGACAAACAAAACAAAAAACACAACACAATATTGTCGAATTGCAATTCCGTATATTTTAGGACAGACCAGGAAGCATTAATGGCTGGAAAACACTGTAAAAGAAATGTTTAAAATTGTTTGTGTCTTCTATATCCCATGTTGACAGTTTCGCTCGATTGGTCAGTCTGAATTGCTTCTTCGGGTTCCCTAACGTTTGTTTAAATGGCAAATTAGGCGTGTTACGACAATTATATCAATAATAACATTGTCTGTAAATATATCTTAAGGGTTAGTTCTTAAAATAACATTAATCTTTCTGTGCTGTATATAAAATTATCTGAGTCCTAAATGTTTAGTGTAAAACGGTCATTAACAAACTAGTATGTATTAATATTAGATGCCTATAGAGTACTGACTCACGATTCCAATAATATGGTACCAAGTCCGTGACAAAAGAAATGCTTCATATTAATTATTTACCGTTACCGTTAATTTTTGTCTGCATTTGCTTTCAAGGGACGAAAAGAAAAGATTGTTTCAGTAATGGTTCCTAAGCTATAAATCAAGGTATATTGAAAACTATTAGTCGGTGCATTTAGGTTACATCATGCGGTGAACACTTTATGGTGTTGTCAAGTGACTCATTTTGCGATATTAATCATTTCGTTTGAATTGTACTAAAACTAATAATAAGTTTATAGCATATTCTGTTTATAAGTCTTTGCACTCTATATGGGTAGATGTATATATGGATGAATTGTATTACGCATTATGCTAGCTTGCTTAACATCTGTATTCTGGTGAAGGTTGATTTGGCTACACCCACAGAGTTACCAGTACGATGTCAAGGTGGTGGATAGGGATGACATGACAATCGAGTTCGTCTGGTGATAAGCGGATGTTTTTTTTCCAAGATTCTGATAATAAAATGTAAAGCAAAAAATAACACACCGTCGGAACTATTTCAAAATCAAATATCAAAATCGTAGAAAGATACAATTGCTATACCCCTAACGCACAAATATATGACAGCTTACTGTAACGGCTTAGAAACAGGTATTTCAATGATAAGTAGCAAGATCAAACATGAAAAAGCAACAAATACCACATTGTCGGCACAATTTCAAAACCAATCATAAAATCGTATCAACAGATACAAGAGGATAGCACACATATATATGACCTATCCAGTTGCTGGCTTAGAAAGATGGATTTTAATACTATTTCTGACAATACAAACTCTATCCATCCACTTTCTTCTCTGTAATTATATACACATAACGTCACAAAACCGTTAACGTTCTCCTAGTATATAAATTGTCTGGCTTTGACAACTAAATTATATTCATTCCATTGTTTATCGTCAAATATTCCGTAAATCATGGGGCTGTTATACACCCTAGACATTAAGCTGCTCAATATTATCTTGAGGCATTTACTAATTAACTTATTACAACATGTTTACATATCACAAGCATACAACGGTATGTTGCAATGAAGCAGTGCCAGCGTACTGTCGTGTTTTGTTCGGGTACATTCATTATAACCATCTGGTATACAACTAAATCATTAGGTATATATGTGGGTTCTTTGTATTCAACATACATAACTGTCCATCGGTTACCGATGTGCCAGATAAGGGATGCCCTCCCAATTGGTGTTGTTACAATTTATAATACCTGAATGTGGATCATAATGTATTTGTAGAGTGCCACGCTCACTACATCTGAAAGTCACGAGTTGTAGATTTTGAAAACGAGTGATTGTATCGCATTCACTACAAAAGGGCACACATGTCACCTCTACCAACTTGCCATACTTTTCAAGTGGCAGTACAAAGTTGTTCTTCAATCTCTCCATCATGTCTGTATTGTTTTCAGATCTGAATGAACATGTGCTGGTCATGAATACGTATGAAATATCAGTCATGTGATTTTAAGATAACATACGGGAGCACATGTTTCCCGCGGTTTTGTGGTGATATTAGTGTTTTAGTTTTCTGTGGATCATTCTTTGTTCTTTTTTCTTTTGGTCATTGTAGTTTATGTCCCTCTTTGATTGATGACTTCTGATTAACACTTTGGTATCTTCCCTCTTTTCCTTTTCGGACAATCGATCAATAAATCTTCACCCGACTAAATGAATGGTAAAAACATCGATTGGTGTCAAAGAAGTAATATTTCCTCTGTATGAATGCCGATAACACACCTACCAGCACATACCGTTGATTTAATATGTGGCATTGGTATAAGAATGTATACGTGTCCTGTTGTTTGCCACAAGGAAAAGGGGGATACTAGTTTTCTTGACAACATAACAACGACCACAAATAACAATCTGCGGCTTATTATGATCTGTTAAAAGTTGAAACTCGGTCTTATCTCGGGGGTTGATTTTGACGTAATGATAAATACAGAAGGGCTAGATATATATGAAAGGGATGCTATTTTATTATATTATGATTGCAGAACACACGTTAATAAACTGTGGATGTCACAAACATATATCTCCTATATGGTATTTGATAGTATCCTTTATCCCACGTTCACTGGATGTCACATACATATACCTCCTATATGATATTTGATGGGATCCTGTATCCCACGTTCACTGGATGTCACATACATATACCTCCTATATGGTATTTGATAGTATCCTGTATCCCACGTTCACTTATATTATTTTCCGCATGTCAATGTGCATAAGCTACAACTGACAGGCAGTGTCAAGGTAGTACACAAAAACCAATTAGTGAAAGATTACAATATTTCCTCGGTTAAAACAGATCAGTGTAGATTACCTTGATGCAAGCTATTCCTTGCCATGCAATCATTTGTGATGCTTCTCTGTTATTATAAACGACCCGGAAACGTGTGATATACAAACAAATGTATATGCCGTTTCTAATTTTCATGTCCTGATTTAGAGGCATTTTAGTAATGATGTGGATAAATTTATTTTCATCTCTTATAATCTAAATGCGGCTTCAGTGCGACGGTTTGCTTATGTGTTATAATGTGTAAATATGCACCACCCTCTTAAAATGATGAGTTTGATGTTTTCTTTGTAATAAAAAGGTGTTACTGTTATTCAGTGATGTTCTTAGATTACTCAGCTATGTTTTATTTTGTTTGTATTTTCATTTTGCAGAATTGAGAAATGCTACCTGTTTATTGGCATTTGGTTTCATGCCATTCATTCTAGACAAATTTATTTAGTATTTCGGGTTGTCAGGATCCAGTAGAATATTATGCATACTGTTGTATTTAGGGAAGTCTATATTGCATCTTACTATAACTATTAGACCACTCATGTAATTGTTTATCGACAAATATATCTAATGTCATGACCATTTATCATATATATATATTACGACACATTTATTCTTCCTGGTGGTAGTTTTTTGTGTTTACAGTTATTGCAAATAAATATACATAGGTTATTAACACAATAAATAATATGTATATCGTAGTAAGAAGAGTTTGAAGATGCCAAAGGGAGGTAATCAGAATCCGTATATCGACGAAGAACAGACAACACAATGGCCAAAAACAAGTACAAAAGGACAAACAACGATTTACAAAACATACTGCTCCACTAGTGACACCCGTCGTGTTATTCTAGTGACCAACCCGGTGATAAGTCATGAGGAAAGGACCGGGAAGTGTCTACGTATATCATCTTAGCTGTTTAAGAATAAATCATGGAAGCCAGAATGTGTTGGGAGTTTTAACATGGATTGGCGGATATTAGTATTTTATCCTGAGCCAGAAGCGAGGAATACAATTTACTAATATCCGCTAATCCATGTTAAAGCTCAAAACACATTCTGGCTTCCATGATTTATTTCGATTCTGATATGTCTAAGAGTAAAAATACGGTAGTATGCTTTGATTGGAAGACGGTAATTTATACATACGCTTGCGGAAAATGTCGTACACAATTTATGTAACTCGAATAATACTGCGCCATCTATCGGCATTATGCGGGTCACAATTTATGCTGCCAATGGAAACGTCAGTCACATTCATCGGCGCATGTGCTAATGAGATAATACCGAATGGATAACTCACTCATTTGGTAACAATTATGTTTTTTTTAGCAAAGGGAAAGAGTGAGGTCATGTTAGAATTAGCTACAATCATTGCTTATATTTAAAACTGGGATTCATCTCACGCGAGCATAGGTACGTTTAGACAATGTAGGCTGTTCTGCTTTATCTCCCTTAGTTTTCGTTCTGCAAAAAAAAGCTTGATTAATTTGGTTGCGATATTTTGTCTTTAAGTATACCTGATGAAACATATTCCAGAAATGCGTCGTGCTACTAATGTTAAAATCAGACGATAAATCATGAACGAGGAATGAATGATAGGATTGTGGATGCGACGAACAGAACAAATAATATGTGGTCATCTGTAACAGAGTAACGATGGCGACCATAACATTTTTGATGTGGTAATCTCACCTTTAACACAAGAAATGTCAGAATGTCTGTATAGTTAGTAAGGTATCTCCTGTTGTCTTATTTTGAATTTTGAAGAGGGGATCTTAGGGCTCATATACATTAGCTTACCTCCGCCACTTTTAATTTAATTGACTGTACATAGCCAATAAAGTGGGAGGTCATGTATTTGTATATTAATATCTTTGCATTGCTTTGTGTGTGTGTAGGGAAGGACCAAACTACTGCTAAAAGTCAATCAATCATCGTACACAATCAATATCATAGTATGAACAAGAAATTGTGTAAACTATTTCGACTGAAAAGAAGACATATCAGATTTTACAAACACATGCAAGCGTACAGAAGCTCCCGTATCAATGATACGATTCCTAAGAACGAATAAATGTAACATAATCAGTTTCTTGATAACAACAAAATAAACAAAATGTGTACAACAGTCACGAGTATCAGAGAGTTGGGGTTATATAAAGGTGAACAAACTTATTGTTCAATATACAAGGTTTGTTGCCTATCTAACAAAATGACAGACATTTGATAAAAACCTAATCATGTGGACAATGACAATTGACAGTTTGAACGCTTGATTTGTTTTGACCGGTTCGTTGGTCAAATTATATCACATGCTAATATGACAAATGATATTACTTATTTATTAGTTTGAACACCTGATTACTACTTTTGTTTATTAATCGCCTTTCAGCTTGTATGTTATATTGGAGCCTCTATTTCGTTATTGCATTGCTTTTTGGTTTTCATTGACCTAAGCGATCAGTACCTAATAATTATTTCTAAAACGTATATCTTTCTTATAGGCCTGAAAAATATACCATTTTAATATTGCAACATGTTCATCCAATGCATATTGAAGCAGATTTGCAAATA
Organism: Gigantidas platifrons; assembly: GCA_002080005.1. Taxonomy (NCBI): domain Eukaryota; kingdom Metazoa; phylum Mollusca; class Bivalvia; order Mytilida; family Modiolidae; genus Gigantidas; species Gigantidas platifrons. The sequence goes on along the minus strand of MJUT01050873.1, from coordinate 295,192 downwards.
TTATCTTCTGAATATTGACTTAATTTTATACCATTGAGCATCAGTGACTATTGCTAATATCTAGATTGTTAGATTTACACATTTTGTATATTGCGATTTATTTTAATTTGTTTTTGTTTGTTTGCTTGCTGTTGAATGGTGTGCCCCTTGACAATCATAAATTTACCATGTTGAATGCATTTCTGTGCTATTTTCCGCAAAGTTACAATGCTTTTGATTTAAATCATGTAATTACGTAATATGTCAAATTTTAACATCCAGACTATCGTTTCTATAATTCAATGGACATATTTACTAAATATTATTAATACTATAATGAGAAAAATACAAATATACAACTCGTAGTTAAACTTGCTGATCTATTCATGCTGTTCACAAACTTATTGTCGTAAAGGCAAGAATATACAAATAGTAGTTGTTAAGGAAGTAACTCTACCTGGGGTCTAATTTTATAAGATCTTGTGATAAAATGAAAAAAAAAGATACCACACTGTCGGAGCAAGTCCAAATTCAAATATCAAAATCAACACTCCTGACACACGATCGCTTACTTTCTTGGCGTTGTACATTATTTTCATTAAAACGAAGTTGTTGAGTTTTTTAAAATAATTTTCTTTATTATTGTTAATATGTGCTTGGCTCCACTTCGTACAGATCATGCAGTTTATCCCATCACAATTGTGCGCGTGTCCTCTTCCAGCACCTATATTTTGAATAAGATGCTTTAGTGCTTATTTGTATCGACTGTTTAATGCATCATTACCAAATATTACGTAATTCTCCCTATAATAAAACTGGAATTGATGCTTTTCAAAACATGATATTGGCGATATAAAACACACTTAAGGATTATGGTTTCCAAAATCCCCTTTGGAGAAGAACAGTAGTGTCATGATCACGCCAGTAATTACATAATTTCTTGAATATTTTGTTTTGTTTCTTGCTTCATGCAGATTTACAGGTAGGATTATTCTAATCTTTATTCATTGATTCTTTATTGCAAGTGGTATTTCTTTTACATCTCTCCAGGTTAATGGACAAACCTTGTAGGAATTCGTCATCAGCAGTTCATTTCAAGATAGAGTTCAATGACCGTATTTATCACAGTCCATGATTCTATGACATTAATAATCTGATGTTAACACCATTCATCATTAAATGTCACCTAGTTTGGGTTACCAGAGACAAATTAAAGACATAAACAGGCAAAGCTTGTGAACAGACATATGCTCATCATCATATATTATCCTTTTCATAAATTGTCGTGTTCTAAGACAGTGTGCATCCTGTAAAAGGCGTTCGTGATGTCTGCAGTGTATCCTATTGTGACTATAAAAAAGTATTGCATATCAAGTAAATACAACACATTATTGAATGATACTATTCTATCTATTACTACGGTATAGAGAATTTAATACGTCCATAAATATGTCTAGACATGACACGAATGATATTTATGCCATTAATCATGCAATGTTATCAGAAATATTCCATGTTATCGCTAATCAGGGATGCATGACATGCAAATGTAGCATATATCCAAAGTAAACGAATTTCCGTGAACGAATTAATACCATGGACAAATATGTAGTTTTATTTCATTTTCTAATAAAATCTTACAAACGATGATAACGAGTTTATCATATTATGTAATATTTCAATATTGAAGGTCAGTCTGACGTCGTCTAGATCTACATATCTACATATCAAGCTGTATATACGTGTTTGTATGGGCCCATGTTGCTCAACTTTTTTTCCTCACTTTTCTGTGTTTTGCTTTTGTTTTGTTTGTCCTGTTTCCAGTGTTGCCTGTATTTCTAGATTGTTCATTCTTAATCCTAATGGTCCCTTCGATTTTCTCTAACGTGTATTTAGATAGGTACAATGGTGATCATGACAGGGAACAGGTGTTCCTGACCAAACGGTCTATTGGTCACGCATATTTACTGTTGGATAAGGAGCAACAACTGTAATATATGCTATATAATTACATTAATACATCAAAACATGTATTAATCGACGACGTAGATTATCCTGATGTTAATCTATTTATCTGATTTATTTTACAAATGTAACAGCCAACACAATTTCGAGCTTTTCAAGAATATCAATTTGTTCTCTAATATAAACAGATAACGTCCAGATATAGCTGAAATAGTACTACAGTTCACGTTAAACATCAATCAATCAAATGTATTTTGTGACCGTGGTTGTGTGGTCATTGAAAAGTTATGTCCGATCAAACATTCATTTTGCGTCAGCATGTCCGATCCCACACCCATGTTCCATATCGGCAGGACCACAGGTATGTCAGATCTCACACATCCATGTTATTTACCGGCACGTCCAAAACCATGTCCGATCCCACACATTCGTATTATTTACCGACACACTCAAAGCTATGTCCGATCCTAATTCTACTTCCATATGTGCAGTGAAATGTGTTATGGTGGTTTCATACGTTATATGACAAGTATTTACACCCCTTTTGTAATGATGTATTATGTATATTAGTTGTTTAATCGGTGTACGGGTTACGTATTTGTCATTATGCACAGGAAACTCAATTAAAGACATGAGACTAGTGAATACTATGGCCTTTCTGAACTAATATTCTACTTTTCACGTATTAGTATGCAGTTTACCGCCTACCATTTCTGCAATAAAATCAGTTAATTGAAGTTGAATAGTTGCACTTAGAACTGTTTCTCATATTGAAATATAAAATTGGAACCATGCAAGGATTTGTTTTACAAAGAAAATACAAGGACCTCCATGTATATTGTGAAATATATTAAGCATATTAGGACAATATTATTTCACAATAGATTGTTTACGGCGGGGAAAGCTATATAGAACATGTCAGAGGAAATTGAAATGTCTAGAGCTTAAGCGCAATTAATATGACCAAGGGAAAGAATGTGCATTGGCGAACAACGTAAAATATATATGATCCGTAGAAGACTTAACGATTCAAAATTCTAAAACGTTTTTGAGTTTTGATATTTCATGTTTTTTTTATCGTTTTATTCATCCTAAAATATCAAAACTTCAAAGTGTTGTTTTTTGTATAAAATATCTACAATATCTCTAATCTTAAAGTGTTAAAATTTTTACAAGTTTGAAAGTTCGGTCGAGTAATTAAAACGTCAAAACAGTTTGAGAATTTTATATTTTTAGAAAACAACTTTCAAAATATTAAGAATAACATTGGAAAATGTTTGTACAATTTTAGATTTAAAAGATGTAATAATTCTAAAAGAAAAGAAATCGTCATTCCGCTTTAAATCGTTGCTACAAATGAAAGATATTGGCTTTATAGGAGGATGGGGTATTCATCCAGAACAGGGTTGACAGACGTTGCTACAATAATAGCGAATTTTCTAGTGCATTTCAGACACATTTTAGAATAATGTTTTTTCTAGTTTATATCATATACATGTATTTAATGGTTAAAGTATACTCTAGCTTATTCACCGAAAGGCAACGAAGTAATCAAATGTGCTTCAACGTGTGATTTTGAGATAAAAAGAGAGATAATAGTTCGTGTTCGTCCGAAACTATAATCATTCGGCTAATCTACGTGCACGTTTTAGCTTGTGTTGTCAGTTGGTGTTCGTCGTTCGCCTGTTATAGCATGTTTCACTGCTAAACCAACAATTTTGATTTTTTATCTTAAATCCTACCATATGTTCTCAAGTACACGCACTCAAAACATACATAAATCAAACGCATACGAACATCAATAGTAAAGCTTTTGTAATGTTTAATTAAATTTTAATAACTATCAGTGATATATACAATCAAACAAAATATTTCTTCATGGAGATCATAAACATATTTAAACAAAGTATTGCAAAAGTTTTCGACGGCACAACCGTCTTCGTCAGTTGCAAAACATAAACTGCCAAGAGATACAAAAAAAAACAACAAGACAACGTCATAACCTCTAATCGTGATACTATGACGTCGTAAAAAATTATTAACTAAAAATGATCCTGAACATTATGATATATAGATAGTTATTAACTAGAGAAACATACTATTATGTGGAAGAGGATGCTTGCACTTTTAATATTTTACTCCTCTTGACGTTTTGTAATCGAATCGTGCAAAAATTGTAGTTCCTTTTGGTTTTCAATGCATTTCCTTGACGACGAATACATGGCTAAAACACACAATTAGACCACTCGTAAGTTACGTATATGTAGGACTCCATGATTGCAATATTATAAATATTACAAATAGTAAAATATATTTACACATACAGTCATTGGACATACATATGTGTCACTTTCAAAATGGTGGCGTTGTGGTTCACAAACATAGTTAGAATTCAAACATCATCTTTTCTAATAAAACAATAATCGTACCTAGGTATTTTGTTAGATTTCCTTTCATCCTTATTACTTCCTTCATGTGACAGGGAATTGAGGATTATAATCGAAAATCAATTCTAAGGAGATGACGATGACACATGTTTTCTAGAAGAGTTTGAAGATACCAAAAGGGCAATCAGAAACCGTATATCGAAGAAGAACATACAACACAATGGCCAAAAGAAAAATGACAAATGGACAAACAAGGATCGACAAAACATACATAATAAACTAAAGATCGAGTAACACGAACCCCACTAAAAACCGGGGGTGAACTCAGGTGCTCCCGAAGGGTTAGCAGTTCCTGCTCCACTAGTGTCACCCGTTGTGTTAATATAGTTACCAAGCCGGTAATAAGCCGTGAATAAGGAAAGGACCGGGAAGTGTTTACGACAGGTGGAACATATCCGTGGTCATTTGTGACACAGATATTCCATAACGGTCAACCAATTGCAAGTCATGGTGGCCATCGTAAATTTTTCGAAGTGATGACTTCAACTTTACCAAAAGGAACCCTTGGTTCAGTAGCTTCCTTTTTAGCAGCAACTCTCTATCAAGGACATCCTGATAGGAATCACAAGCCATGGAATACCGTACCATCTGCGGAATATATACCCCATATGCAGGTGCTGCTGGAATATTGCTACATATAAATGGAAAGTTCACAATGAGAAAATTGAAATCATTTCTTTTGTCGTAAAGTTTCGTTCTTAACCAAGCCTCACTGTCGATGTCGAGGTGTAGGTCAATGCATGAAGCAGACCTATCTGTATCTGTTGTATCCTTTATTTCAAGCTCAATGTGATTGATGCGATCAACAAAATCACCAAACCTAGAATTATTTAGTGAAAGGACGTCATCTATATAGCGGAACGTGAAATTAAAGGATCGGGCTAGCTTCTTTTCATTTTGCTTGAGAAGCCCCTGCATGAAATCTGCCTCATACGAATAAAGGAGCAAGTCGGCGACAAGAGGAGCACAGTTTGTACCCATAAGTATGCCGACTATCTGTTGAAAAACACGTCTTCCAAACATTACAAATATGTTGTCAATCAAAACCTCGAGCATGTTGAAGATATCAGTTTCAGATAAGTTTTTGGTAGAATCAGAGTGGTGTTTTAGAAAATAAGATCTGTCTCTTCCTAGCACAAGGTATTTGTATCTACGTAGGTCATTCTTTGTTATGAAACACAGTTGAACCAACTCCCTTAATTTGTCCTTCAGCTTAGAGTGGAGAATAGTAGTGTAAAGGGTAAAGAAGTCAAATGTTTTAATGCTATTGCAGGAGGAGAGGAAGATAGAATGTATGTACTCTAACAGATCTTTCGAGTTATTCAGAATCCACCTCTGACTTACACCTTCTCTCGAGTAGCTAGTGTCACAGTAGCTCGGAAGCCCGGTTTTGACTGTCGATATGTAAATAATTTGGAAAGAAGTTTTGTGGAGCATTTGGCAGACCCAGAAATATAGCGTTGTTTGAAAGTACACTTGTGTAATTTAGAAATCTATTTCACGCTTGATCTGTAACCAAATGTTTTCTATAACATTCATTATCATGTAGTGGTTTTTATAGAATTTTCTGCAATGTAGTTTCTGAGTAAATGGGATCTATGTACGGAGGCATTGTCATTTATATAAACATCGGGAAAATGACGTGGTATAACAGGCAACAAATTTTCCTCCAATATGTCAATGTCATTTTGGGAGTTTATGCTACCATTTACTGCTGCTAAAGTTTCCATGCCACGATAGCACATGCATCCCCATATCATGATCGAAAGTTTCTTCTTTGATGGAGTACACATAAGATAGGGGTTGTTAACTTCGTGATATTTCCGCCAGATGTAGGCGCGGTTATTTGTACTTATAACTACCTGGCGTTCATCAGAGATTACCCATTTACTCCAATGTTCATGGACTGTCCAATATCTCGTCTCCTTGCACCACAAAACTCGCATTTTTCTATTGTCACTTTTCACAACCATTCTTTTTGAAACAGCTCTACGTTTGTAGCCTAATGTAAATAATTTACGTCTGACAGTTCTGGTACAAAAAGTACTGGTGTATGTCTCATTAACTTTATTGGTAATGTCAGCCAATGTTCCCTTCGGATCTGACTTTACCAACCGAGATAATGCAATATCACTCCTGCCTGCAAATGTTTTCTGACGACCACTTCGAAGTTTGTTTTCTACATGCCCGCTCAATGTAAATCTCTGATTAAAACTAGTGATTGTTGTCCTAGGTATACCAAACTTTCTAGCCAATTCAGCCTTTTCAACTTCATCTTGTAACAATTTTACAATCAATTGTTTAACATCTGATCCTAATTCTTTTGACTTTGCCATATGTTTTGACCGGAAATAAAACAAAAGCAGACGATTTTTAAGTGCGCACGTGATTATCACTTGATTATCCGGAAAGTCATGTAAGGTAGACATACATCGCGGTGTTCTGACAATGCCCATTAGTTTTACGAAAGTGACGAATATATATGCCCAATGACTGTACATATATCCAAATAGTATAATGTGTAATCAGCTGATCGTTAAATTTCATACCTCATTTTGAATTATGTTGAAGTGCGATGATACACATGTAGTTAAACAATCAGCGGTTGTGATCGTATATGCTTTAAATATTGGTTAATATGTTTGAGTGAAATGAAATGTCTACCAGTGAAATGTTTTCCAGTGAACACATTGAAATGCAACTTAGAATGTTGGTATAGTACAAATAAATCGTGGAAAAAGGCGAAAGCGATTCCCATATCATTCAAATACATGATCGTTCTCTGGGCTGAAATGGTACAGGCACTTATGAAATAAATTGTGAGGCTAAACATCCTCTGCGAATGATTTTATTGGAACTTATTTTCATTAGACTTGATAAAGATTGCGTGACGATGGCTATTGTTGAATGTAGACTGCCTATTGTCATTTAGCAATGTAAGATGAGTGCATAGCGTAACGCCACATGTATATCTATATTTTATCATGTGCCTGTATATTTTCGTTCTGTTCTAGATCTTTTGTCAATCTGTTGTTTTTAGTCTTACTCTTTCGTTTATTGGAACATTCCTTCTGTCTTCGGGGTTCGTTGTTTGTCGTTTACATTAATCATTTTGTAAAAAGAAAGTATTTTACACAAATTGTAGTCTACCACCAGGGACAATGCACATTTCATTCACTCCCTGTACATGATATCACACTTCCCTACTATTGTCCTGTCATTGTGACGTCCTGCAAAATTTCTCAGATCCATTATCCGGTACTCATAAAATGGAAACTTTTTACAGTATGTGATCTTAATCCATTTAAAATTAAATCCCGGTAAATTTGGTTGAAAGCACCCTATGTGAATAATGTTAGCACGTGTACAACCCTATACAACTGAAATGAAAATGCTCTTATGATATACAATTGCAATTATAATTCTTTTAATATTCAACAATTTCAACTGTTTTTTATTGTCTGTAGTTTTTAAATTGCATGACGTTCAAAAATAGTTCCAGCAATATTGTATTATATACTGTACTAGTTGATTTTTTTTTCTTCTCTATAAATGATTCGAATAAGTTACAGGAATAAGTGGTCACAAAACATTTTTAACTCCAGGGTTAACATAAGTGTATTTTGGCCTACACAAATTACATCCCTATTATAGTGTTATCCGATAGATATTACCAAACTTGCCATCAGCATTAGTTTGTGGAAGTACGTGGTAAATTGGTTTATTTTGAAATCAAGTATTATGGCAAACATTTTCAGATATTTACAGATATTGACGATAAAAGATGTGAAAAATATCTGTTTAATACTTTTATTTTATGGAGTTATTATGCAAATTGTTATTTGTACTACCTTGATCTGAGGAATAATACTGACAAACATAAACAAACAAAAGAAATATAAACATCTTAACAGTTGCGTTTCAATCTTGGAGTAATGGCATATCCTAATTTGTGTAATCAGGAAAGTAAACCAATCTGCATAGCAAGATATAAAACCCTTCATAGAAATATAAAGTTAAAAGATGCCAAAGTGCATTCAGAAGCGGTAAATCGAAGAAAGACAGACCATACCATAGCTAAAATAGACAGGACAAAAAGAAAACAATTGTTCCCAAAACACCACAAAAACAACAGACTATCAATTTGAATTAAAAGATAAATTGTTAATATCACAAAATGTTCCAAACAGATACATATTTTCCCTTAATGAATTGCTTAAAGTAAAATAATCTTTTGAGACTATATGCATTTGTCATTTTGCAAATATATACACAATAACGCAAGTTTATAATGTCAACGATATAATAATAATACGGAAGTATATTTCCCGTGTTTGTTTCATTATAAAATGGTTAACAGCAATGACTAAACATGTTTCATTAATGTACATATCTTCTACCTTCGGTTGACACAGGTAACTTGACGTTGGAGGGAGAAACATATGTTCGGTAAACCAGGATTACATACTCCTGGGTAGAGTATATTCGGTAATCCATGATTACATTGTCCTGAGGAGACTATATTCAATAAATCAGGATTGTATGGTCATGAAGAGACTATGTTCAGTAAACCAGGCTTACATTGTACTGCGAAAACTATTTTCGGTAAGACAGATATGGATTGTCCTAAGAAGACTATTTTCGGTCAAACAGGACTGGATTGTCCTGAGAAGACTCTATTCGGTAAACCAGGATTACAATGTCCTGAGGAGACTTATATTCAGTAAACCAGGATTACATTGTCCTGAGGAGACTATATTCAGTAAACCAGGATTGCATTGTCATGAGGAGACTATACTCAGTAAACCAGGATTACATTGTCCTGAGGAGACTATATTCAGTAAACCAGGATTGTATTGTCCTGAGGAGACTACTTGTATTTTCAGTTAATCAGGATAGCATTGTCTTGAGGAGATTATGTTTTGTAAACCAGGATTGCATTGTCTTCGGGAGACTTTGTTCAGTAAAACAGGATTGCATTGTCCTAAGGAGACTATGTTCAGTAAACCAGGATTGCATTGTCCTGCGGAGACTATATTCAGTAAACCAGGATTGCGTTGTCTTGAGCAGACTAAGTTAGGTAACCAGGTTTGCATTGTCCTGCGGAGACTGTTCGGTAATCCAGGATTGCATTGTCCTGAGGAGACTATGTTCAATTAACCAGGATTGCATTGTCCTGGGGTGACTATTTTCGGTAAACCAGGATTGCATTGTCCAGAGGAGACTAAGTTCGGTAAATCGGGATTGCATTGTCCTGAGGAGACTATGTTAGGTAAACCAGGATTGTATTGTCCTGAGAAGACTGTGTTCGGTAAACCAGGATTGCATTAGCCTGAGGTGACTGTGTTCGGTAAAACAGGATTGCATTGTCTGCACTAAATTTACGTTTTTATTACAATCACAATTACTATTAGTCCCCGAGCGTATCATCCAACCAGTAGTCAGTGCATCTGCAATGACATGGTATATTAGATATATTTATTACTGAAATTTACAGTTCTTAAATAATGTAATTTTTAATAAAACTAAGGTTTTCCGCCCTCAGGTGTATGTGACCTTGTTTCGGAACTTCGGATTTATTGCTCCCAACACATTAAATTATTTGGCTTTCCAATCTTCCGATTATGAGCAAACCTGATGAAGGTCATTGAAGAAACGCGTCATGCGCACTAAATTTGCTATCTACGGTTTATTCGGCAAAAACATGATTGCATTGTCCTGGGGATACTATGTTCGGTAAATCATGATTGATGTAGAAACTATGTGCAGTAAACCAGGATTGCGTTGTACTTTCGTCAGGATTTCGCGTACATTATAATTTTATGTCTGGATCTCTGGAAAAAGTTTGAGGTGCTTTTTTTTTTATAGTGAAGTCAATAGTGTACGTACAATTAATATAGTCCATAATCTCCTTCTGTGTTGACGGACTAAAACCTTGGTAAGATATTTTTAAATCTTGCGCTCCTATTTTATAATGAAGTAGCATAGAATAAAGGATATATGCATGTAAAACACCATTCTGGAAAATAAAGGTTGACTAATTTAGAATTTAATTCCTTTTTTCTCTTAATTTCATAATAAAATATTCATATTTGACGCATGGTTTGGTTTTTAATGATGTAGTTAAAACAAAATATATCTGATGATAGTTTTACCATTACCTTAAATTTCCTTTCAAACCAATACCAAACGGCACCGTACCTGGTAGTTATCGCTTCCCGATACTAATGAGACTTCTTTGACTTTGCTTAGCGTAATTTAATGGTGCATGTACGTGATTCTCGTAACATTCCACCTTGTAATCAGTGGGTTTACCCTTTTAATTATAGAATATTTAAATGTGTAGTATAAACAACAAAGTCTTACGAGCAAACGCTATCACAAGTTAAGCCAATAATGTAAAATGTGCTATGTAGCTATCAGCACTTGTATCCTTACTGTGAAATTAGAGTGTTAAGGGTGAATTTCGTTTGTTTGTTACAGAAATCAAATAGTGATAAAATACCGTATGAATGGTTGTCTTTGAGATTATTGTTATTTCACTCTCTTTTTCAATAAATTACGAGCGCTTATTTTCTAAAAAAACGTACAAATAAAATTTTGTGCGCAAGAAGCACTGAAATAACCTTCATAAGGTAGGCTCAAAGTCAAATCATTTGAAATCCAAATAATCTAAAGGGATAGGGGTAGGGTTGAGGTGTTTAACGCCACTCTCAACAATATTCCAGTTATATCATGGAGGACAGTTTTAGTGATGGAAGTAACCGGAGCACGCGGAAAAAAATCAACAACCCGTCGCAAGTCACTGACAACCTTGATCACATAATGTTGTATCGAGTATACCTCGCTATGAGCGGTATTCAAACTCACAACATTACTCAAATAATCTGAATGTTTTGTTTATTTTATTATTTTCGCGCCCTTGGATGTTTGACGATTCATTCAACTTATGCCAACATTGTAGAAATGTTGAAGTTCTACCTTATAGACCGGGTGTGTTGTGCATGTTTCTCTTGGGGCCCTTCGTGTTCATTACATCGAGTGGAACTTAAAAAAAAAGCATTAGATCGCGAATTAAAACAAGTTTCGAAAATCACTGATTGATGTGAGTAAAGAAACAATTACAACATCATTATGCCATGGATTATAACTCTGACATTTAATATCACACATTCCTCGTCGTTCAGATAGCATTGGCTTACTAATACAGAATACCCAATCAAAAAAGTTTCAGAACCGTCATACTCTGATCTGCTATTTCATGTTTTCCGTATTTATTGTTAACCTCCAGATGACTGTAATTGATAGGTTCCTTCCAAATAATCGACAAAGTTGCGTTCTAATAATCTTGTTCAATTAAAAGAAAAAACAGGACACGTTCTCGTAAAGGTATTACTTCCAACAGGCACATACAACGACACTAGTAACGTTGATTAACACTAAAATGATAATGACTCTCTAGACGATATTTTATAAATTTAATTCATCAATAGTTATTTTTTTGATTTTTGGTGTTTAACGCCACTTTCATTAATACATCAATAGTCATTCATTTTATCATGAATAAATCTAACCAGTGTAATATTACAGCTAGGATTTGATTGTCAGGAGTTCAGTCTATATGACTGTCTGTAATTAATAAAAGTCGACATAGATGTTATAGATGATCGGTGAGTGTTTAGAATCCAGACAAGAATAATTTACCATTGACCCATCACCCCTTAACCTTTAAGTCAAGCCTACTCCATAAAGAGGCACAATACACTGAAATGTCAGTTATTATTTTTAAATGTAATTCAGTTGTGTATTAATCAATATTGATTGAGTTAGTACATTGACATCACTAGATCACATTTGTCTTTGTATTGTTTTCTATCAGTCATGTTTACATTTCTTTGGTGTCCGAATACTAGAATTGTGTCTATTAAGTCCCGTCTAACTACTATATCCGTTGCCATGTACACCATTATCAGCGAAAAGAGCAGGTTTGCTGATTAATAGACATAAATATTCAAGAATACAATTGTAGGAAGATTTTGAATGACATCATCTTGGAGTAAAGTGCGATTGCATTTAATTTCAATATTAAGTGAATGAACCAGATGAATGTTATTCAACCAACGCTTAGCTTCGTTTAATTTCTATGACTGGGTCGATACCTTTGCTGACGGATTAATAGTACTTAGAATAGTATCTGTCCACTAGTCAGTGTTTCAACATGGTTTATATGATATAATTATCATTTAAATTCACTATTCCTAATTAAATATAAATTGTTGTCTGACCTCGAATAAGAAGCAGGCAAGCCTTCTGTATGATTGTGACTTGTATCTGAGATACTTGATCATATACTAGTACTCTAATGTGTTTGTGGTATTCCACATGTCCCCCATGTGTCCATCCTAGTCAAACCTTGTACATACATTATTTGTAAGCTTATTCTCGTCATGAATATAGCAGAAAATACTACTATTTGAGGTCAAATAGCAAACAATAAATACTTGTCAATACATGCGATTCGCGTGTTTAAACTTTATGATCAGCAATCATAGCACGACATGAGTACAATTACAACTGTTATGCCAATAGAATACAGGTGTTAATGGTGAATTTACATTTATACTGCAATCGTTCTATTTGAGCAGTCAAAATGCGTTGACAGTACATTTACAAGTAATAAACGGTCACTGACCGTTTATAACATTTAGAAATCAGTTGGGGCCTCTTGGGGGTAACTAATTTTTTTAAATAATATGAATATTGGTAGTAATATCCATTAATGTCACTAATGATTGCAGTATAAAGACAATACCAGTGCACTGACTTGACATAAAATTCGGCACGAATCTTAGCCTCATCCGTATAGCAATTTTATGTCAAGTAATGCACTGTTATTATCTATATTCCTATAACTTCATCGACGAGTCCAACTTTTTTTTTAGGTTTAAACATATTTCAGATATAGTCTACACTATAACACAGATATAAAATAACGTATGAGGAAACAAACTATATGTGGCTTATCTTACTAAGTTTTCACAATTTAAAAATCCAATTTTATTTTGAAACTCTTCTGATGGTTTTATATTTTATTTAATAATCGCATAAAATATCCAGCTTTAGATGTATTCATTTTGTAAAGTTTTCCTTGGTGATATGTACTTCTATTGAATTTCCTTTATTTGATATTCACGTTGTAAATATGTGAAATCAACCATATTAAGGTTCAAATTGAGTCATTGTACGTGTGATTGTCATTCAATTTAATTTGATAGTTTGGTTCTATTCATTTGCTTGACATTGTTGTGTTGTGCAATAGATGTAGATCTCACGAGAGTTTCATTTCACAGGAATTTTCTATGTTTTCCGTTTCCTTTTTCTCCAAATGTAAATGCAATCAGTACTATCCATTATTTCTCTAGACATTTCAATATACAAATTATGTTATCGATGAGCTTTATATTATAATGCACAGCAACTTACAGTGTCGTTTGTACCATCCATCTTTCTAAATATTTAATTCCATATTTAATATTGCTTTTAGAAAAGTAAAAAAAAAGTAAAGGTTTGCTTTGAAATATTAGTTTTCCTATAGTATTAACTGTCGTTTTAATATATCATTTGTGTGCCGTGTACAAATGTCGCCCACACTTGTATTACAGTACACCAAAATGGTGAGAAACTGTTCAGAATGATATCATGAATAGCCTGCAGTCACTGTAATGAAAGTGCTACTCTAATATATGAATTACATATATATACAGGATAATTAAACAGGGAAAAGTAATATTCAATTCATAGCATTTGTTACTCAACCAGGATTATGAAAAAGCTAATCTTAACTTGCAATGCATCACTTCAGAATTAATTTCGCCGCCAACACGAATAGTGATTACATATATATTTGTTTTCGTGACTACCTTTGGCATTCGGACGCCAAGATCGTTGTCCTAATTTGTGTAGGATATACTTACACTTCCTAAACACCTTGCATGCCACTTTGATTTCCTATTGTCCGAGTTCGTACTATTTTCAATTGTTCTACATAGTATCTGTTTTTACTATAACAGTTCTTGTATTATTTACATTGGCCTGAATTAATCTTCTCAATAGGGCCTGCAGCTTCTGTTGAACCAAAAGTTTTGTTTTATATCAAATCAATCAATAATGTTCTTTATGCATTCACTTTTTCTATTTTAAATGAACAATCAAAATTTATTATATAAGTATGTCTGTAAAATATATCATGCTATTAAGTTATATATAATCAGACTATATTTGAATATATACATATAACCAATAAAATAAATACATTTCATATAAGTACAATGGTTGACACAGCTTACTTAATAGATTTTTATCTTAATATATTTTCTGTTCAGACATATAATGCGATTTGTATGTAGACAACCCCATAATAAATGATGGTTGCATGAACTGGTGATGATTTGTAGGACTCAACCCACATAGCTGACTATCATGGGACGGATAGAAGATACATGTATCTCATGCTCCCTGATTCATGTAGAGAAAACTCGAAGAGTAAGCGTACATGTATCGACCAGACAGAAGAAAAACATGGCGACCTTGAAAAAGATTGGAACGAAGTTTATTTCTTCTCTTTTCAGTAAACTTTGGAAATAGTGACGGTAGAATTAAGTACAATATACATACATTGTCAGTAAATGTTACATTGTTTTGCATATCCCGCGAAACAGGTCAGACAAATTCGTCAATGGCTCACCTTTCGATCTATTTTGCAGCTCGTACAAATAAATCTTCCATTTTCTGACAAAATGCATATATAATAAGCTGATATATCAGCCGACTAGACATTGAACAAAGAATACCGATGTTAATTTATAGAAACCAAACAAATATGCCTTGTAAATCCCATCTTCCTTTCTTTTTTAACATTTATTTAACTATATATTTGGTATTGTGTGTTATTTTCTTCTAAATTTGAATGATATCGGGTCTAGCTGATCATATTCAACACTTCTACGTCAAATTTGGGGTTCTATTTATTTCTTATCGTCGACAATAATACATTTTTTGTATGAAACTATCTCAAGCATCATAGCATAATAATCTGTTTTTAACCGAAATATTTACTTTCTATTGGTTTGGTTTAGTACGAAACAATATACCTAAATACCTTTCATGTATTAGTCGTTCCAAGAGTTTATTTGTTCTGAGAAAGTGATAAATGTGATCAAATATTCATTCGGCAGATAAGAAACTGAACACTAATATTGTTCAATCAATAGACAAACAGGTGTAAGTGAAAGACATAACAACAAGATTCCCACCACATCATTGATGAATGAGTCTAAGACAGAGATCATCATTATAAACACAAGTGTAAGTGAAAGACATGACAAGATTCCCACCACATCATTGATGAATGAGTCTAAGACAGAGAGAATCATTATAAACACAAGTGTAAGTGAAAGACATGACAAGATTCCCACCACATCATTGATGAATGAGTCTAAGACAGAGAGAATCATTATTAACAACAAATATATTAACAAGTTTTACGTGACTATTTGAAGAACGTTATATTGTAAAATAACATTTGATTTGCTTTAGTGTGCTCATCAATACTTCAGCTATAAAGGTACTAACGAAATTACCGAACACCGAGCAATCTTTCAAAGGGAAAGGCAAAACTCATAAGTCAACAAACAGACAAAATCAGCCAACAACCGGAAAACTGGGGAAACCGCAATGGCCCTGACTTGGTACAGGCATTTCCAAAGAAATGGTGGGTTGAATCAGATTTTACGGCGCCAAATCCCCCGCTTCCATTATCATGGCGACCAGTTTTAGCGGTGGAAGAAGCCGGAGTACCCGGTGAGAACCACTGACCATGGGCAAGCAACTGGTAAACTTTATCCCTTGTGGCTGCGAGTCGATGTAAAATAACTAACATCCATGTTAGTGTATTTGTTGTATGTTACAAGTACAAGCTTAGTTTTGCATCAGTGCACTCCCGTTCCTACTGGTAAAGGTTGCTACTTGTTCATCGTTAATATATCAAGTTTTAGTGATAAACAAGGGGTTTATCAGAAGCTATCAAATGAAGAACGGTTCCGACAATTTGGTATGTCTGGACTTTAATTTTAAATTTCTGTCATTTATACAAGTGTACTGAAGTGCATGGCTAGCTTTTGTAAACATTTATCAAATAGTTCATGGTACTGAAGGCCATATGGCAGCTTATGGACCAGGATGTCATTCACAAAATAATATATGGACCAAACGAAGCTGAGGTCCATATAGTTTTTTGCTAGTGGCAGACCGGTCCATAAACTACCATTTGGCCCGACGTGCCGTGAACTATTTATCATATTATACTTCGCCTTTAAAAACAAGACACATTTTCTCCCGAAATAAGGACTCAGAGAAACTTGAAAAAAAAGTTGACGTCATAATGGTGAATCATAGCGAAGACGTTATATGGACCGGGGCTGGTCTGTATACTGTCATATGGACCGGCTGGCTAGCAAAGACAAATAGGGAAAATATAACATTTTTATTTAATATGGCTATGCAACACATTCCACTGTAGGATACTTGTTGTGAATATTTCAATCCTCAACTCGCTTATCAGTAACATTTAGGGCATTAATATGACATTAAGGTACATATACATGTCTAAATGTATGATTCGCAATTTAGCTTCGTTGATAAGACGACCGATTATATTTTTGTCTGACAGAATTTACATATTTGGTATTGCCATATAATGGTGACGGTTATATAGAGGTTTCAGGGATTCAAACATTGATAATGTTTACCAAATATAGAATTCAATAATGTCAGGTTAGTTTGTATAGTAAAGTATTTTACTTGATTTAAATGTCTGAATATCTTGTAGGTTTTCACTCATGTAGCTATAGAGATTAAATAAACATATCCTCCAATGTAATGATTATGATCGGTCGTCATTCAATACTATTCGGAATATATTTGTACTTAGCAATAATTAAACGTCTAAAATATTTGAATTGTTGAAGGAGCAAAAAAAAAAGTTCTAGATACCAGAAGGGTAATCAGAAGTCAGAAGCCGTTAATCGAATAACTGACAAGACAATAAAAAATGAGAAATGAGTCTAAGCATAGCACAGGACTGAGCAACAAAAACCTTTCTATAAACCTCCGTAACTCTGGTGTTCTTAATGGGGAATTAGTTCCTGTTCCGCTTGTTGCAACAATCGTCGTATCCATGTTAATAATCCGTTGATAAGTAGTTGATATTGCATTTCCTTTAATGTGTATCAGTCAATTAAAAAACTAATAAAACACTAGTAAGTATCGTTTTCTCGGTTAGTCGTGATATTTATTTTCAATATTCGGAGTGCTAGAATAGGTATACTACATATAGATATGACTGTACAATAAAATGACTAATGACGAACCACACGTTATAATATATAAATGCACGTTAATATCATACCCTGGTCTGTACATTACATTTTGAAGGGATTAGTTCAACATTAAGTATTATCTTTAGAATGTCGTAACTAACTGTATTTGACTGTATATACGACTTTTTGTTTTGTAAATGATTTAATGCTTGAAGTTCCCCTGTGATATTTGCTATACATAGCTGACCTAGATATATAAATATATATATATACATATATTGGTTATGCGCCAGGTGTTGGAATCTTCTATTCATTTGAACTGTAGGTATTATGGATCTCAACCAGATACGGAAAGCCTTAATACATGTAGTTATAAAACTTTGCTAAATAAAATATAAGTTGCTAAGGCGTTATGCAATTATAGTAAAATCGCCTTATATACTTTAAAGTTGCTGAATGTTAACAATTGTTTGTCACGTACACACATAGAGTGCATTATATTTGTCCACGTCGTTCTTAGACATTTTGCGTCTATTAAGGTTTATATCTTTTTAAGCCACTTTCATTGATTTATATTTTCTTTAAAGTTAATTAGTTGTATCACGGGATTTACAAGGTTAGTACATTTACCAGATAAAGTAGAAATCTGCCACAAGCTAAGCGTCTCGCTGGTTAATTATCTATTAAATTAAATTGCTTCTCCACCAACGCAGTTCAACTTGTATGTTACTTCTGTATTGAAAAACAGTTTATACTCTATATCTATCAACAGTAGTGTGTAATGAAAGACCCACCTTTTAATAAGAGGCAGACTTTATTTTTGCTCAATGGTATAGCTTCAAAATATCTTATTTTAGATTCATGAGATTGCATATGATGAACGGCACTAAACCTTTTATTTGTTCGAGAATATTTTGAAAATACCAAAAGGGTAATCATACGGAGTAAATCGAAGAAGGGTGGGTAATTTGATGAACAAAAAGGGCTGGCAGACAAACAATGACCTACAAAATAATGAACGGAAAACTAAATGACCCCACTTAAAACCAGGGTTGACCTCGTGTGCTTTGGAAGGGTAAGCAGTTCCTACTCCACTAATGAATTTTAAAACCACACTAAATGTTTTGTTCACCCAATACCTTCCAAATTTTACCAATACGGTACATAATCAGACATATCTAAATTATGTAATTGGGCAGGTGATTCTCAAACATGTATTAATATCATCCGTGTTTATTGTCATGAACAATTATATAAAGTCCATTTAGTTTTCTGTGTAACACACTACAATAACGACTTATTTTAATCTATCTTACAATGCACGATGGCGTGAAGCGAAAGGAGTTATTGCGCTGTTGTGTTCTTCTTTTCCTAAATGTGTTTTAGGATTATCGCTCGGTTTTATAAAGTTAACATTTTTGTTATTGGAAATAGCTACAACATGTACTTTAAATGAGTTTCAGCTGTATCGCGTTATTTTAGCGATTATATCGTGTTAAACTTATATAAATGACAACTTTATTGCGTGTATCAGGTTGGTTGGATGTGTTTATGGTACTCACATTACAGCAAAACACTTAAAAACAAATCAGAAATACGCGTGTTCTTGATTTTACATGTACTAATAACCGGCATCGACTAAGTAAAGTGTAAACTTAATAAGTTGTTTGATGCTAAGTAATGTTAACTTAATCACTGGTGAAATGCACTGTCGGATTTTAAGTGTAACACTTATACTAGGGTATAAAAAAATTTTTTCTCCTACTGCTGACTGTTCGTGTATATGAATCACCCTCTGCAAATGTGATTTGACATTGATATTCCATATACAGTATATCCAATCAGACGTCTCCTTACAGTTGGTAATGCCATTTATGAAAAATTAAATCATACACAAATAAAAACTAAACAATTACAAGGAAACCTACAAAAACAAATATATAAATGACAATTGATAGGTAATAGGTATCTACATACCAGTTTGATATGAATAAGCAATATGAACACTGCTTATGAGTACAACTAATAATTTCAAGCGCACTTTTATATGTCAATAAACTAGTATATCACGACAAGTGCGCTGATTAAGATGAAAATTGTCTGGTTCAAATGATGATTTTAGAAGATATATCAATCAACAATGGCAGAACGACCAGTCCTTACATATCATATTCTGAAAGAGAAACGTAGAGCAGCAGCATGCCTTTAATGATTTGGAGGAGGATTGATTTGAAACATTCGCTAAAAAACTACACATGGTATGATAAACGTGAGTATACATATGACTTGATGTTAATGATGCACTTTACTTCTTATTCAAAAATATGTCTTCCTGGATGTAAATGTTGCTAAAAAGACAAGAAGAAGAAATAGAATGCACGCTTGAATGAACAAAACAGAATTAATAATGTATGTACAATAAATCATGTTGATTACTGTCCTAATAAATATAATCATAGTATATTCAATTTATCTAATGAATCATATGTCTTGTTACTGGCTGGTTGATTTCATTGAGTGTATGATGTCCATAATATCCTTAATATGTTTATATTGAAGTCAGCCTTGTCCATATATAAGTAAAATGTATTACAAGTATAAACAAATTGATGACACATTTTTGATATTTAATCAAATTAAATCACATATGTATAAACAAACATTAAATGAAAATCTCGCCAAGCCAAAATTATATTTTATACTTCTTATTTACTGCATTAAAAACAACACTTTCCAAAAAAAATTATATTTATGATTATCTACTTTGTTGATTATAACCAAACTGATCAAAGGCACAATGAATTCTGTGTAAGAATAGATATAAATAAGCACAGTGAATTTGATTCTAAATAGAGCTGAATATATTTCCAAAGTCTGGATGCACAATTATGTAACAACTATTTTGATGTAAATAGATGTAAGTAGTTATGTGTCCATACATAGCAGCATTTCTTTTTTTTCCGAATATACAAATACTTTCTAGGGTTTAATCAGCAACTAAACAATGTCTAGTATTTTTCATGAATGGTCATATTTAGCTAAGCAACATACAGCTTTAACCTGATGTATGTCAAAACATGAATTGCAGACATTATGTAACATACACATTAGTCGTCTGGGTTCATCAGCAGTAATTGGATATCGAGAATCACCCTTAGGACGTTAGCAGAGACGTCGCATGCCGTCCAAGATAAACGATTGAGTCCAATTACTATATTTTCTCCATAATTGATGCCTAATAAACGCTACACTGAAATAAATTTGCTTTGTGGATAGTGATCCATTGGTGATATACGGTGGATTATCTGAACATTTATACGTGATAAAGAAAAATATGAACAGCATAAAAATGAAAATCGAAGAAAAAAAGTAAAATACATATACTAGAAGTCTAAAATTGACATTATTCTTTTTGATTTGCTTTGTTATGAATTCTTTTGTCAATATTGAATAACGTGAAATCATCATCATGAAACAATATGCTTTTTGAATGGAATGTTTCAAACCATAATATGTATTGCTTGCAAATAGGTGATGCGCTTTAACATTTCAGAACCTATCCCATCTTTGGGCCATTCTATTTTAGCAAATTTACCCATGAAATTTTTCTGGCGTTTATTTAGAAACACGACATATCTTTATTACCGCCTCCAGCACTGTCAGTATATAATTCAAGATTTATAATCTCTTACTCAATATATTATTTTTCATATAAGACTCCATTATTTTTGTAGCTAAAAATAACTTTCACATACAACATATTATTTTTTTATATCTGAAATGAACTAACAATGGTAGAAGTCGTTCACAGAAGACGACTAAATGCACTTCCTACGGAACAGTTTATTGTGAAAAATATCGATGTTGATTAAAAAATGGATTGCAGTTCTTACAATGATACAATATTTACTGAACAATATAATGATTCTATCAAAATGTTAGTTTACCTTTCTTTACTCGCATTATTATTAACATTGTGTCAGAATTTAGAAGCAAATATTTAACTTCCCACTATTCCAGAACATCTGAGTTCACCGCCAATGTTTAGTAGGGTTTGCGTTGCTCGATCTTTAGTTTTCTGTGTAGTGTGTTGTAGATCGTTGTTTGTCCTTTTGTCTGTCCGGTCTTTAGTCATTGTATTGTTTGTCGTTGGATTTACGGCTTCTGATTACCCCTTTGGTATCTTGAAATTTTTTAAAAACAACATTGTCAGATTTTGTTTTTATTTTCTAGAGGAATCCCTACGTTTTCCTAAAACGGAAACATCAATTTATTTTCTATCGCACAAGGTAAAACAAGTTTTGTAAATGTTAAACAAGAAACGGAATGTTGATTTGTTTTACACTGGCACTACTATTATCAAAAGATGATTACTTGCATATTTCTGAGTTTATTTTTCATCTATATAGTCATTAACACAATTCATTGTCCATTGGCATTGGTTTGTCAGATAATGAGATATGAAGCGAATGCCTCTTATCATTTTGATCTATCCAATTGGGCAACATTGTGTACATTCTGCGCTTTAAAAATTCTAAATCTGTCCTTCAATTTGTATAGAATATACTATTAATTTCATTTGCATGTAACATTAATACTGATTCTGACAGTATCATTACCATTCCAACTTGAGTTGTGCTTGATTCAATCTGGGTTTTTTGTGGCGTAAGCAACATATCTCTCTCAGAAAATCTTGTATCGTCATAGTTTATGTGTCCTTGGTCCTGGTGTTTGCATGATATGTAGGTAAATCTGACCTACATGTTGGAATCTGGGGTTGTAGTTGTAGTGATCTTAGTTTCGGTTGACGATTAATTCGTGTGGGTCTTAACCGTATACTAAATCGTTGATATAGTCTCATTTTCCATTTTCCCCTAGTCAATTTAAAATACAAGATCGATTATTAGATTATTAATCGTCATTCAATATTATATTGACTTGCTGTATCATCATTCACATTCTAGCTTTTAATACAAGATGGTACATAATTAGTCTTATTGTATAGTCTATAATTAAAAGCTTTGTTCATGCTTCCGTAATAACAACACATTTGTCATTTCTCTTTCTTTGAAGAACAATTTATCTGATGAATTGATGAGTGATTGCTATTTATTATATAGATAGGTGTGAATTATGGAGATTTATCCGTGAAATAAATTCCGATATTTCACATGTGAAATATCAGTTTTTT
>MJUT01050873.1:206508-260540 GCA_002080005.1 Gigantidas platifrons | reverse complement strand
TACATCTTCATATCACCATGTGGCAATCAGTGACTACTTTATTAGATTTCTACATACATGATACAGACAAATACATCTTCATATCACCATGTGGCAATCAGTGACTACTTTATTAGATTTCTACATACATGATACAGACAAATACATCTTCATATCACCATGTGGCAATCAGTGACTACTTTATTAGATTTCTACATACATGATACAGACAATTACATCTTCATATCACCATGTGGCAATCAGTGACTACTTTATTAGATTTCTACATACATGATACAGACAAATACATCTTCATATCATCATGTGGCAATCAGTGACTACTTTATTAGATTTCTACATACACAATACATACAATTACATCTTCATATCACCATGTGGCAATCAGTGACTACTTTATTAGATTTCTACATACATGATACAGACAAATACATCTTCATATCACCATGTGGCAATCAGTGACTACTTTATTAGATTTCTACATACATGATACAGACAATTACATCTTCATATCATCATGTGGCAATCAGTGACTACTTTATTAGATTTCTACATACATGATACAGACAATTACATCTTCATATCATCATGTGGCAATCAGTGACTACTTTTACACATATACAACATCTAGTCAGTAATAGATAAGTGATTATTGTTGAACGCCAAATGAGCATATATCATTGTGAGAACAAGTTGCATTAAATGAGATGATGATGATGTCCGCTTTGTCCAGACCCGCATGCTTAGCAGACAAGTCGCTCCACTCAGACATATTGACCTGATTCCGAGTCAACCAGTATTTATTCTAAATCCTTAAGGGAATTTAAGCGGAGAAGTAGCAAATTCCAATTTTACAGTGATTGGTTTGACACGAACGGGGCTCGAGTCCACGACCTTCCGAACTCGATTCCAGTAGTCTTAACCATTATACCAGCGATGCGGATCTGTTTGATTGTGTTGTTTTGAAGCAAACTCATGAAATGCATCGTGGATCCGCTTTGACACAACATGTCTGATTTCAATCTAAGTAGAGTGTAATTTCCACTTTTAACCAACCACTTAAACATCTGTAAACATATATTAATGAGTTTGTTAACAGACAAATTTGTATTAAGTGGGGAATCTTTAATCCAATTTCTATGTAATTACTTCTTTAAAATATAATTTCTTGTTTATGTCAACAATACGACGTGTCATATTGATTACCGTCTAACTTTAAGAAGTAAAGGCGCTTTAAAAATGTAGACAGATACTGGGATGGACCCTCGTACGATTGTTTTCATTGTAATAAGTTAACTGAAAGATAATTAATTTGCTTGAAAGAAACAAAAATCATTGCAATGAATCACGTGATATATATTACCACTACTTATTAACTACTGCTAATTACAGTCACTGAAACAGACAACATTCCATGAAGATTGAAATACGAACGAACGCTATGCGACAGAAAACAAGATGGACGACGAACTAACAATTTTAAAATGATTCTTTTATAGGGGGAGGGGAATACAGTATTGTTTAGCTCTTATCGATTGACAATATCACATGGCGATATGATTTTATGCTTCCTTTCGAAATTAACCGATGATATAGACGTATTCGAATTTATTTATATACAATATTTTAAACAATTAAATGTTATCTTTAAAATAAAACAAATACACAAGATTATGTGAAAACATAATTGTCTTATTTATAAATTTGTTTTAAAACGTGTTTCCTACATAAACTACATAGATATACTTTTTTGTTGAATAAAAACAGAGCATAAAAGATTGCAATAACGTTTCTTTAATTTTCTTTTATTTTAATGTAGATATTCGGTGAGGACAGCAGAATCATGGCCGATTCGCGGTGGAGTAGCGAGATCATCATCAGCATGACAAAAGCATCGATGTATAGTCGTCTGTAATACAAAAATCATGTGGCAGAGAAAATACTAGACAGTCAAACGTTCAAAATACCGCAGTTTAATAGTGAAAACCCTTCACGAACCAATATGTTTACGTTTTGGCAGATTTTTGCATTGGAAGACATATCTTTTGTATTACATGTTGACAATATTTTTTACCATTAATTGCATGCTATTTTTTTTTAAATTTATATAGTGTCTATTTCCTGTGTGCTGATAAACTAAATACGAAATTTGCCATTAACTCGCATTCGTGAAGTAGCCCGTTGTCCACTTTCTCATTGTTCATGTTCGATATTTGGAATACAAAACTAGTTATGCTGTAAATATTCTTGGAAACATATTGAAAAACTTGATTTTTATCTATCAGTCTATTGAATGCACATTATTAACATGCATGTGTTGTTCATGTTGTCCGTATTATTATTGACGTCATAAATATAACAATAATGAATAAAATAGCAATAATATCAAAGCATTAGAGTTTCATTTCAATAGAGGAAAACAACAATATCCTTTTAAAACTAATTACAAAATCAATTAACATTCCTCATATTACGTCAACGGATAAGTCAACCTGTTATGGACACTTCAAAAGATGGCTAAAAATAAAACTTTTCTGATCATAGTCCTTTGAAAATCAGAAGATGATGTAACAAGGAAACACAGAAAGGAGCTTGAACTTTTGGAGTGTTAATTGTGGTAATTGTAACAAGCATTTGAATAAAGTGAGTGAGTGATTGTTGTTTAACGCCAATTCATAAATTTTTCAGCTATATCATGGCGAGAACAAGTTAACTTTCAATGAGATGGTGATGAGGTCCGTTTTGTTCTAGACCAACATGCTGAGTTGGATTTTTATAGTGCTAGCTCACTGAAGCAACAGTCCGCGGGTAGACATGTCGCTCCACTCGGACACATTATTCTGATTCCGAGCCAACCAATCTTTGCTATTTCTCCTTAATGCTGCGTGCTTAGTGGAGAAGCAACAAATACCAATTTTAGTCTTTGGTTTGACCCGACCGAGGCTCAAACCCACAATCTACCGCACTCGAGGCGAGAACGCCAACCATTACGCCACCGATGCGGTTCATTTGAATAAAAGATATCCCATTGTTAAAAAAATCAAAAAAAATCGTTATGTGTTAATATAGAAATTCGTTTGATGTAATTATTTTCCTATTGCTTATCTATTTACAGTAACGATAAGATCCTGTACGTAAGTTTCAATTGAGAAACTTGAAAAGTTACGTTGAATTATTCTCATTGAAACGTTTGAGAAAACCTAAGGGGCAATCAAGAATGGAAAATCCAGAAACACTGGTAACATTGGGTACACAAGATGCACGACTAAGACAAACAAAGCAAATAGCACGACACAGAAAACTAAAAAGATGAGCAACACGGACACCACCTAAATCCGGAGAAGACCCCATGTGTTCGTGAAGGGTAGGCAGTTTCTGTCTCTTATAAAACACCTGCAATGTTAGGATACAAACGGAATACTGATTTGATAGATAACAATACATCGAGTAAGCATTCGAGAAAACCGCAGCGACAATCAAAAATGGACAATCGAGAGATACATGCAACATCGGGTACAAGAGAGATTGAAGGCAAGCAATAAAAATACAGAGAGAGCACATGGCATATATGACAACATATTCATATTAAATGTCGTTATTTTACGACATTTTAACACATATAATAATAATCAGACTAAAGCTGTTTTCATTTCTAGCACGTTATATACAAATATAAAAGTTTTTCTTGATAATATTTGCGAATATTTAATGTTGGACAGCATATGTCACTTACCAATATTGATGTTTTTCCCTTAGTTTATGCTATATATAAAATATACGAAATAGTCCGTCAACAATGTTTACAATTTCCTGGTATTGCCTCCAATCCATCGATATCCTGGTTGAGGAAATAAGAAGCGTGCTCGTAAGAAATATATTGACCAATGACATACAATCTAACATATTTGATAATTGGCTGGCTGAACGATCCCACTTCCTGTTAGATAAACTCGTTTATATTAATTACTTCATTTTGCACACATTTCCCACAATAAATCAGGCAGATATATTTATATAACATCAGAATCTTAAGCTGAAATGTATATTGGTAAGATGAATCATGAATCAGGAAATTGTCTGCTTAACATGCTTTGTATATATATTTCTATATATAAACGTCTGAAAAAGTAGCCAACGTATAGAACCTACGGGATGTCGGATCGGAAACAAGTGTTAACGATTCTGTGCAAACAAAGATAATAGAAAAACGTCTAAAATGTAGCAAAACAACATAAAAAAGATGTTAAAATATAACAAAAAATAACTATAAATCTACAAAAAGACTATAATTATAATCAAATTGACGGATATTACGCTTGACCGACAAGCTTTTTCAGCGTCTGTAACCTGATTTGAAAAATTGTCACCTGACCATCAGCTATCGTGACTTTAAAATCATAATCTTGAACTTTATACTTAATATTATTTGAGTATATATGTACACTAATTTATAAAGAATATGAAAACAATGAGAAAATGTAATGATAAAATCTATCAACTAGCTATCGTGACGTAAAAATCATAATACTGAACTGTGTATTATTAAAATATATATGTACACTAATTTATAAAGAATATGAAAATAATGAGAGAATGCAATGATGAAATTTAACAACTAGATAAGGACCAGGCATTAGTAAAAATTTAAATAACAACAAAAGATTTAGGCCTTTTTGTTTATGCCCTCCGGATATAATGTTTGTAACTCGCGGATCCAAAAACTCTCTCTTTTTTTGTCTTTGATTCTCTTTCCAGCTTGGATTGTGGTCAATGATATAAATTGTGGATCTACCAAAGTCATCAAATGAGTGCCCCGGCGACACAAAGTGTTGACTCACGGGTATATATATCTGTAACTACTGAGTAATAATACAGGAAATTTATACACAAGAGAATATGGAGGAGGTCTGTGTAGTAAGTGGATTTAAAAAAAATAGAAACACATAGATTGTCGCATACTGAAATCATGAACCTGTTTTCACGGAACGGATACAATTGCAGGGGACCTATTCCTACAATAATAATGTCAGGTTAAACGAATGCATAGGTTTTCATCATGACAGTGACTATACTGGCCATTAAAAACCTAAATATTTTTCACAGTTTGACGATGTGTTTATAATAATATGTACAGACAACGAACCACCAGTGCATTGATTTCTTAGCAAATTTGAAAATAGACCCACGTGTATTGGTTGTACATTTCTTAAAAATTTAAAATAAATGTATAAATTGTGACTAGATATGCTCCACAATAAAGCATTCCAATGTTTCATGAAGATCTGGGTTTTTTTCAAAACATGTGTTTCAATAACATGAATACAGCAAATAAATGTCAATGATGTTGCAATAAAGCTACTCTCTGGTATTA
Organism: Gigantidas platifrons; assembly: GCA_002080005.1. Classification (NCBI taxonomy): domain Eukaryota; kingdom Metazoa; phylum Mollusca; class Bivalvia; order Mytilida; family Modiolidae; genus Gigantidas; species Gigantidas platifrons. The sequence goes on along the minus strand of MJUT01050873.1, from coordinate 255,172 downwards.
TATTAAGAAGAGTTTGAAGATTACAAAGGGGCAATCAGAAACCGTATATCGAAGAAGAACAGACAACACAATGGCCAAAAGAAAAAGTACAAAAGGACAGACAACGATCGACAAAACATACACATAAAACTAAAGATCGAGTAACACGAACCCCACTAAAAACCGGGGGTGAACTCAGGTGCTCCGGAAGGGTGCTCCACTAGTGGCATCCGTCGTGTTAATCTAGTTACAAACCCGGTAATAAGTCGGTAATGAGGAATATATAAGTGGCTATAAAAACCTTGTAGCATTCCTTTATTTAACTTTTCAAAATGTTATACTACAAACAAACATGTTCTTCAGAGAAGTCTTACTTTTTTACTGCTTAATAATAAATGAACACAATACACTCTTTAGAAATAATTAACGGAATACTGCGGCATATAAATTTCGAACACTCTGATACCAGGTCAAATAGAGTCTAGATCGTCAGCCATAGTCAAAAAGACTAGTCCCATATATTAGTTAGATTGGTAGGCCTCACGAAAATATATCACATCACCAGAAATGCAGAATCTTCAGTCCATTTTTTTTCCCCAGTAGCAATTGGTTGCTCGATGTTACGAAGGATATCTTTATTCTATATCCATACCCTATTGTAATTGTTAGGCCATGGGGATGTTTTGATCACCTTAACACTCTGAACCATATAGTCTATATGGAATGTCTTGTCACTTAAGTCGTTTTCTAAAAGTTGATTTTATCATACGCTGCTAGAACACAAATAATTTCTATTGAAGTAAAAAAAGTTTGAATATTCCAAAGGGGCAATCAGAATCAGTAAATCGAAGAAGAACAGACAACACAATGGCCAAAAGAAAAAATACAAAGGGACAAAAACAACGATCTACAAAACATACATATACAAGATCAAATAAATACTGCACACATAATGTAAAAACAAAAAAATATTATACAATTATGGACATTTTACGAGGTCAATGTGTTATATATGGACCTGTTAGGATTATATTGACCGAAGACGAAGTCTGAGGTCACTAGAATCCTAACAGGTCCATATATAACATATTGACAGAGTAAAAAGTTCTTAATTTTTATATTACATATGTAATGTATTACTCGTGTCATTGAAAATAAAATATTAACATAAAATATTTTTTCCACTATGAAGAAACCAGACGCCTTGTTTCTATTTAAAAAAAAATATTGACGCTATGTTTCTATTTTTAGTAACATAGAATCAATATGCTTAAAGCATATTTGAGACATGTTTCTAAATTTAGAAGCATGCCTGAAATATGATTCTGAGATAGAAAAATATGCAATATATTCAGTGTACCACTACACAGTTTCAGCCAATGAAAATAAAGGAAAATACAGGCATATGTAATATTTTAAAATATTTGCAAATCTCTCATAGCTGTCTCATGTCGATAGAAAATGCCGAATAAACTAAAAAAATGATCTGTTAATTTCGGCGAATGTCGAAGATGATTCGTATGCTCATGCAGGGAATATCAGACTCATCATGGATAATCTAGACAAATTCTGTCTGTGTGGATATAATTAAGGAATACTATGTTTATCAAGCATGCAGTTACCTTATAGGTTTGTTTTATAATAAAAATGTTCTCAATTAAAACAAATGCGAGAAAAATATGAAGGTCATTAAAAACAAATGTAAACAGTGCAGTCTAGACATAGTATATGACCAATTATAATTCTTCTAAATTTACATGAATACCAAAATACGCACACATTAAAAATTATATCTTTGAAATGTTCTTTGTAGATTTTTGGTTGACCAGTGTAATTCATAGTATATGTAAAATAAAACATTAAGTATTCAGAACACATTTTGATTCAAGATATTCCACGAATGATCATTAAATGCTCCATTTCTAACGTGTAACTATTTTATATGGATCAGCTATCGAGAATCATACGTTGGACAAAACAATAGCATAGAACCCTACGGGAGAAGTCATTTATCTTCTATGTCTCCAATATCATGAGCAACAGTCAGAACAGAACGCCTTTTAAAAATACATTAACTGAATCTTCCGGAAAGAAATGTTTCTTTTATGTTTAATTTAAATATAGACTTCGTTCCTAATATTACATTTTAAATCTACAAGGGATGAGGTTATGCATGTAAGTGAACATTAAAATAAGATTTATCAAAAGTACATTCACATGTCAAAACACCTGTTGTATTGTTTTCTGTAATAACAAATACTGCTGTATCTGTAAACATCCTCCTGACATTCTGTACGTTGTAACATTGATAAACTATCATAATGACGAACATTGTGTATACTTATATTAAACGTATGACGATAATATACACAAATAACAAACATGTAATATGTCTTTATCACTGGATTGCAAAATAATATTGTAAAATCATTTAAAAAATTACGAATTTGAATATGTTAGATTAGAATACTTGCGTGAATTATTTTCATGGTAAACCTATTTGACCTTTATTTGTAATTGTAAACGCGTCTTAAACTTTGTAAATACAATGTAGTACATGTATTGACGAAATTGTTGGAACATGCTAGAAATGTGAATAAAACGTATACCAACTGGAAATGGATGCATTGTTAATGGCGATTTGATATATGTGATATGCCAACCACCATCCCCCTGCATACGGTGAACAAAACATCAGACGCGCGAATTCGGTGCAAGGTTCTAAATCAATTGCCAACAGGAAATTTCATCGTCAGACCAGAAGTAGTACATGTTTAGCTCGAGAGGTTTGTGGGCTGTTTATCTCCAGAACTAGCGTTGCAAGCAATGTAGAAGATTGATTGATTGGTTGATGTTTAACGTCCAACGAGCAATATTTCAGATATATTCAGGACGAGAATGATTTAAGCGACACGGGAATCGAAACAAGGAAAGGTGATGGGTAGGGACGGAAAATTTAGCCAGTGTAACAGGTCTCCTATGGACCACTCATCATGAGCATAATGCTCATAATGAGCTGTTACAGTGGGTTCTTTAACATGCGAAGAGGGTGGCAATCTCTCAACACGGGATCTCGGTTTTATTTACGTCTCATCCGAAGGACGGGTTGGTTGTGAATTTATACATCCCGCACAACTGACGGACCCCTCTTCAAGCTGAAGAAGCTCTCGGTCCCATTTTTATACACCGGGGTTCCCGCGGGGTTGACCCATTTTAGAGGACTAGTCCCTCTAGGACGGAGAAACCTGGTGTCTATTCTACCCCCGGCACACCCTCTGGGGGGTGGGGGAAGGTAATGTAGAAGAATAATCATCTCAGATGAAAGCCACTATAGTATTCCCGACGCAGGCTATAGATCCCAAAGCTGGCTTGTTCAGGTTGTTAATGGTGTAGCTGTGGTTACCGACATGTATCAAATTGGTAGTGATTTGTCCAGGTCTGTGGTAATGTTGAGCGTACATTTAATGTTTTATCTGATTGTTTTAGATATGTCTGGCGACCCTTGCAACATATCATTCTTCAAAGAGATAAATGAGCATGGGACAGTAAAATTTGACGAAAACAAAATACACATGTCGTTTTGAATTGAATTTATTTGAAAACAGGACTTTTATTTTTGCGCTTCAGTATATTAAACATCAAGAAAAATCGGTCAAACCCGTTACCGTTATAAACATAAAGAGATTATTTGTACATTGCCAGGCAAAATATATTTGATGCCAGACAATATTTCCGGTTTACAAGTATTTAGAAAGAAGATAAACGTCCAGAAATATATAAGAATAAGATTTGATTTTTTATGACTGACCTCGTTGTAAATGTCAAATGTAACGTTTTTTCCATCATGACTCGTTCAGCTTATTTTCAAAGTGAAATATTAATCTAGGAAGTAAGACATTTCTAAGCCATAACCATTGAAAGCTGCAATAAAATAAAAAGATTAATATTTTATGTAATGTGCATTTTGGTAGTTGTGTTTTAAGAAATAATTATCCCATGTCATGCTTTATGCTCACCTTAACATGAGGAGACATTATATTTGTCGATATTTTACATCGAGCGGAAGCGAGGTGTAAAATTTTATGGGAATGAAGGTTCTTGACGGGAAGTTCAGACATACCCGAAATATCTTACTTAGATATTATTTTTTCTTAAAAACAATAACGCAGATAATTGCATTAAGGGAAACACTGAACTGATGAGGTACTTATATAATTATTACGTGGGCGGGAGATACCTCTTTTAAATTACTGAGAGTCAATACTGCATCTGAATATAAAACTGATGACGTCGACGTATTAATTGATACAATTATAATATGAACAATCTCTTACTTTACTCTCTCATAATCTTTCACTTATAAATGCTGGTATTGTAAAAAGATCCAGCTATGCGTAGAGTGGAAGCAAAGTTCTAAAATGATTACAGATTGTCGGGATGAAGATGATTGATATAACTGCATTATTTATTTCTGCTTTAGCATGGGCTTTTACAAGACAACATTTTAAATGTATGGTTGTAAAGTAGAGTTGCTGAGCAGTATTTATGAAACCCATGGTCAACCTTCTTCAGACATATATAAGATTAGCAGACTTTGATTACCATCTTAAGGTCGCTTCATTTTCTTGCTATCCAAGACTTTTACATTGTTTGGTCCTCCAACCGTTACTCCATTAACGCGTAGTGCTCATTGAATTAGATATCTGTATTGTTATTACTGGGCTGATATCTCTGCTGATGGAGATTGAATTAGATATCTGTATTGTTATTACTGGGGTGATATCTCTGCTGATGGAGATTGAATTAGATATCTGTATTTTTATTACTGGGGTGGTATCTCTGCTGATGGAGATTGAATTATATATCTGTATTGTTATTACTGGGGTGATATCTCTGCTGATGGAGTTTGAATTAGATATCTGTATTGTTATTACTGGGGTGGTATCTCTGCTGATGGAGTTTGAATTAGATATCTGTATTGTTATTACTGGGCTGATATCTCTGCTGATGGAGATTGAATTAGATATCTGTATTGTTTTTACTGGGCTGATATCTCTGCTGATGGAGATTGAATTAGATATCTGTATTGTTATTACTGGGTTGATATCTCTGCTGATGGAGATTGAATTAGATATCTGTATTGTTATTACTGGGCTGATATCTCTGCTGATGGAGATTGAATTAGATATCTGTATTGTTATTATTGGGCTGATATCTCTGCTAATGGAGTTTTAGTTCCCGATTGTTTCATTCGCCCAGTTATCAGTGCTTCAGGACAATCATGGTTTATTAGATATATTTATGTATAAAATCTACAATTCTTAAATAATGTAATTTATCCCCTAGGCATATATGTAGGTAACATTAACCGATGTTGGTTATCCCATTTATGTCCTTTTATTTCGCTCTCCAAAGACTTTTACATTGTTAGCTTTTCTACTCTGACGTGCTACAACAGTGTTACAGGTTCGGCGTTACCTGAATTCACACCAGAACTTTAATATAATTCATGTCGCTCAATCTTGTGTTTTCTGTGTAGTTTTTATAATAACTGCTTCAGATTACTCCTTTGGTATCTTCTGTCAACCAAGCAATTAAGCAAGTCTATATTTTGTGTATCTTCAAGCCTTTCTTTCAACCAAGCAATTAAACAAAGTATAGATATAAGATATATTAGCACATTTGACCGGGCGACAATATATATTATACAAAACTGAACAATAAATTAGACAATTAACAATACACATCATTGTGATCCTTACCTCATTGTAGAATCAGTCCGCCATGTTTGTTTAAGATAAAATTAAGGTTACAAGCATAAGTAGGTATGATAGTTATAAATTGCATTGGATCTGCAAAAATATCAATTTTTTGCAAACAATAGTTACGTTTTATGCTTAAAATTAAATGAGTGTGTCATTTAGACAAGTTAGTGCTCCATTTATTCTATTCTGTGTTATAAAGATAACTGCAATGGTTTATTGGAAAACTCTGATATCATCACGAGCTTTCAGATGGCATCACCAACAAAACCAATAAAAGTACACTATTTGATCCCATTCCAAAGTTACAAATATTTTATGATTTATATAGTATGTATGACCAACTTATATGATTACTTACATAATATAACAGGAACATAAACTGTTTGGGATAAAGCATTGTTGCTTTTCTTTCAAAACATAACAGATGTCACAATATGCTTTGGAGGCATCTATGTTCAAATGATTATAGTTTATATATTTGTAGTGCATGGAATGTATGACACAAAATGTACCCAAGAACTTCTTCACTATCAGAAAACTAATTACACACGTCGACACAATAGCTATATACATTATTGTGTTATCTGACAATATTCGTTGTACATGTAGTACCCATTACACTTGCAATGTCTGAAATTTAAACATGTGAAACACTGTTCCCTTACCTGACTTTAAATTATATAATCAGAGTACATTATCTGACAACATTAACTGTCGACAAGTAGTCATAGTTTGTGTTTGATGTTTTAGCTTAGACTTATACGATGAAGGCCTTGATACAAAAAGAAAAACTAAAGGCATTGTACTAGATGTAAACACGTATTCAGAAAGACATTTATGCAAGACATTTACATATTTATAGCGTTTTGTCCGTGCAATAATTAATTTTCAGCAAAATTGTTCTTAGAAGCCAGTCTAATTTGTCATTTGTGTACACCCACAAAACGTCTAATATCGTCGATACAAATATAAATATCTTGTTGAAGACGCAGGACACGTTTCTGGAATAACCTTCATTTGGTACGGTCATAGTCAGTAATTGTGTGTTAACGACTATTGCATATTTTTTTTATAATGATTGCGATATATTTAGTAATTGATTCAATAATAATTGTATCATTATAAACCTATTTCCCATGTTTGCTTCCGTAATATAGAAAACCATATTCAGTTTTACAACAGGAGGAAAATGTGTATATTGTTAAAAACTTAACACAAAATCAAAATGAACTTATAACTTTGGGTTTTGTTGAAGTACACAGCACAAATTGGTTATCTCTCAATAATACATATGCATGATGGTCATTGACAATTGGTGGAATATTAAAGGCATTCAAGCTGTCGGAATTTTTTTTTTTTTATATATTAAAAGTTTCCAATATTCGATGTTTTATACTAATTGCAGTTAAATTTTTTCACAATATCATACGTAAATAGCATAGAACGAAGGAAATACGTCGCTGTTTGATTTTCTTGCATCCAGTCAAGACTCCAATGTTTACCCGGCACAATATTGATCAATATTCATACATTCATGAATATAATCATATGACCATTGATGACCTACACACTGACCTCATTCGGTAAAGCGTTTGCGCATGTGCGAAATAATCGGCTGAGGAAAAAGCACATGTCATACAATATGCTTGGGTTTGTTTTTATTGATTTCATCACGTATTTACGATTTTAAGTGTCATTCTTAATACCATTATATAATATTAACTGAATACCTCGGGATCCAATTTCATAGATATATTTCTTAAATTATATTAATTCTAACCAATATATACCTGAAACACGTTTTCTGCTAATTTATAGCAGTTATCAGTGTCCGGTAAACTTCGGAAAAGAAGCCGGCTTATAATTAGGTGTGTTAATGCCGATTTCATCAACAGACACTCGAATTCTTTTCACTAATTCGACATTATAGCATATTTTTTAAACCTGGCTTCTTGTTCAGAACATTTTATTAGTATAGAACATCGAATATTGGCAACTTTTAATATAAACAAAAAATAATAATTTGAGCTATTGTATGCCATTAAAGAACTCCATTGTCTCGGCTGCTTTCAGATATCAGGACGACATATCTAATACATGTAAAACATTGTTTTCTGTGATCTGAAAATATAGTCTACTATTTAAATAATAATTTCATGCTGTGTACCATAAATTTGTGTCTGGTCGTGTCCAACTCATAGTTTGTTGTGTTTTTCTTCGTCTTGTGTACCCTATGTTGCCAGGTGCTCTGGATTGAACAGTAAGACCTGACCATTGTACCGTCTACATTTATGCATGATGGTGGAATAGTTCCTTTTTTGTACATTTGTTGTGTTTCTACGTTTCATATTTTGCTCACTATTGTTCACTGATGTTGTTTGTTCTACCAGCATTTTAAGTTTTGTTTGTTTAAGATGTTGATCCAGCTAGTCTTCGTACCGCTTTTCTCTTTTTAAGATATACATCAACATTGTAAGATAGGAAAAACGACATTCTGTAATTGAAAATCCCTATGATTAAATCTCGCCCGTCATTAAATGGAGTATAGGAAGAAATTTAAAAATGATAATAATGAGATATCCTTAACCTTTATGAAAAAAATATTATGTTCTATAATCAAATTCACTTCTTGAAAAGAACCTACAACTTCCATCATCGGTGTAATAAAATAATATCAGCATGACTTGCACATATAAATCTAATCAAATCGGCAATGAACCATTCATCCCTGATAAACTATTTATCAAATACATCTTTTAAACTTTCTCTGACCTTCATAAAGATAGATTAATACGCTTGAGACATGATTAAAAACAATATTGTATTAGATTATAAGTAGAGATTTTCAAATGGAACCAACATATTGTTCAGAATATATAGTATGTGTGATTTCTAATCGTATCCTGTGAAATTTTTCTTATTTGACAATATAGGTAATTCAATAATATTGTTTTGGTTCCTGTTACATTGTCAAAGAAGTGAAAAGTTTATATGAAAAAAGGAAAAAACAACTTAATGCCTGAATAAGAAATATTTTTTTTTAAATTTCGATCATGTTTATGTCGTCATTGATCTTTGAGATAGTATGTGGTCGTTTTGATAGGAAGCGATTCTGTGTAGATTTTGTATCGTTTGTTTTGATCTATATTGCTGTTAGAATCTATATTGCTGTTTGAACAGTAATGAAAGCGGGAGGTTTGGCGCCTTAAAATCTGATTCAACCCACCATTTCTTTGGAAATGCCTGTACCAAATCAGAGTCATTACGGTTTTCCGGTTGTTGACTGATTTTGTCTGTTTATATGCTTATGATTTTTGACTCTCCCTTTCGAAGATTGCTCGGAGTTCGATAATTTTGTTATTAGCTTTATTTAGGGATTTCAATTATGAAGAGGGGATGTTGGGATCCCATTAAGAGGTTTATTCCCCCCACATTTTGCTGCCTGTCCCAACACAGGACATAGATTTCCAACATTATATGTTGTGGTCTATTTTTATGTTCAATGATTTGAGATGATGACCGTTTGCTTTGTTGACTTTCACTGTTTAGCTTTAGGTTTTCTTTTCATTCTGACGAGAATAAGTTTATATGGAACAGTGATGGATATTTCGATTGTCACAGTGGACGTAAGAGATGCTATAACAGTAGTTTATATGGAACAGTGATGGGTATTTCGATTGTCACAGTGGACGTAAGAGATGATATAACAGTAGTTTATATGGAACAGTGATGGATATTTCGATTGTCACAGTGCGCGTAAGAGATGATATAACAGTAATGGGTATTTCGAGTGTCACAGTGGACGTAAGCGATGCTATAACAGTAGTTTATATGGAACAGTGATGGATATTTCGAGTGTCACAGTGGACGTAAGAGATGCTATAACAGTAGTTTATATGGAACAGTGATGAATATTTCGATTGTCACAGTGGACGTAAGAGATGCTATAACAGTAGTTTATATGGAACAGTGATGGATATTTCGATTGTCACAGTGGACGTAAGAGATGCTATAACAGTAGTTTATATGGAACAGTGATGGATATTTCGATTGTCACAGTGGACGTACGAGATGCTATAACAGTAGTTCATTAGGAAACACTTCACAATCGTACCAATCCCCGTACATGAGATACTAATGTATTTCCCGTATTAGCGGTGAGTCATGGATTTGGTTCATCTCTTACAACCATCGGTCGATGAAGTTCTACCCTGCTGCAGTCAGACTATTACTTGTATATACATGTACATGATTTATTATAAAAAGTGGTAGGTTTGCTTTGTTAGTGTTTATTATCAAATAAAAAGCATTAGTGAATGCACAATACTAGCTTCCTATCAAATCAACGTTTCAAGCTGGTAACATGCACCACATCTGTCATAGTATGACATTATATATAATAAAAACGTAGACATCAAATTGAGTGCGCTCGACACATTTCTGGAATAACCTTCATGAGGTATGTTCAAATAGAAAGATTGGAAAGTCAAATAATTTAATGTTTTGGGAGCAATAAAACCAAAGGGCCTACATTGTGTTTGATGTCATGATGTATTTAACATGTAGGCAATTGACTGCTCACCAGCACTAATATTCTGTCATTTTCAATGATTCTCTTTGACACTTTATTAGCCTCATAGTTACATTTTATATGAATGCATTTGTATGCTGTTAACAGTATTACTTACTATCATAAATGACGATGATGGGAGCAATGAATGTAGCAGGAGATATTTATCCTTTCAGAATATCTGGTGCATTTCAATAATATGTTTCATTGTTGCTGGCTTATTTATTAACTTGTTCCATATTGTACACTAAAACGAAAATGTATATAATATAATCCCTTCTAACCTTAGATTACTAGTACAAATGTATATAATCCCTTCCAACCTTAGATTACTAGTATAGATGTATATGATATAATCCCTTCTAACCTTAGATTACTAGTACAAATGTATATAATCCCTTCTAACCTTAGATTACTAGTACAAATGTATATGATATAATCCCTTCTAACCTTAGAATACTAGTACAAATGTATATAATATAATCCCTTCTAACCTTAGATTACTAGTACAAATGTATATAATCCCTTCTAACCTTAGATTACTAGTACACATGTATATAATCCATTCTAACCTTAGATTACTAGTACAAATGTATATAATATAATCCCTTCTAACCTTAGATTACTAGTACAAATGTATATAATATAATCCCTTCTAACCTTAGATTACTATTACAAATGTATATGATATAATCCCTTCTAACCTTAGATTATTAGTACAAATGTATATGGATTGTTGCTTTCATAAGCCATTCTTTTCTCTATGCTGGTCTTAAATAAGTGTTCAACATATTTAAGCTTAAATGTACTTTTAAAATATTTATTAAAAAACTGTTATTTGAGTAGTAAATTTCTTTCTCGTGATTTATTTGCTTGGTAGCAAAACACTGAAAAAACAAAATGAAATTCATTAAATATAACATAAATCATAGTACAAAATACTTACGGTGAAATATAATAGAAATTCTGTTGTTTTTTTTATCTAATTTACGACCACTCTGCCGTTGTCGTAATTTGGTTTTGTTAATATCATCAAATTAAAATATCTTTGACTAACATGTTACAATTTGTAAGTGCAAAAAGGTGGGCATTTTATTTTATTCATGTGTATTGCTTCACTGAACTCAAATCCATGGGAAAACGTAACCTTAACGTGCAACCATTTGCTTGCCAATTATATGTTAAACAATCCTAAACGTTTAATTGTGTGCACTTATAGACAAACCAGTTGCATGTTTCTGATGCATACAACATTTCATATCACTACATTTTAACGTTTTCACTAAAACGTTTTCTCTCGTTTCAATGAATAATCATGGTTAAAACACTTGTTTAAACATGATGAGCATGCAAAGAAACATATTGTGATTTGATAAAACAGGGTGTTGTTTTCTTCTTATTTTCTTAACGTTGATTATTTAGATTGTAATACAAATGCACATAACAAAAATATAGATATTTATATTGAAGACTGACAACTTCTAAGGAAAGATATGACGACAATAGATGATGGAAATCATACATTTCACAGACATAATAACATATCGGGATTAAACCCGCTGACACAACCCTCTCTTGTGACATCCATAACTCGTCAAAATAGCAATAAAGATTATTCGATTAATACTCAACAGATCACACACTTACCTAGAAATAAGGACAATATCATCATAAACAGTAAAAAAAGGCATGGTCAGGGAATACTCGTTACTACCTCACTTAACTACATATAATTCGCAGAATATGTTTGCTGTAGACCAGTATATGCATAACTGTCTGAATAAAATTGAGATTTTATTTTTCACAAATATATTATATGTCATACTTATGCATTTTACCCTCAATCTAATGTGTAAACTACATTTTAATATAAATGAATATTAGATGGTAATGGTGTTATAGATTTGTGTTGTATTTATTTTGATGTATTACTATGAAACGATTAAACATAGTGCAAGGAAGGTTTGAGTATACTAAAGCGGTAATCAAAAGCATTAAATCAAATTTAAAGGACAACCAATGCAATAACAAAAAGAAAAAGAGCAAAGTGACAAACAGAAATCTACAAAACACTACACAGAAAACTAAAGATTGAGCAACACTATACTCCACTATAAACTGTGGTTTGGAGTTCCTACTGCACATGCGACACGCGTCATATTACTGCTACTATTAAACAACACGAGCATCATCTGAAATGAAAGTTATACACATCCTTGGCAATATACGACAGGTTTTCCATAATGGTTAAGTAGTTCTTGATGGCGATCGTTAAACTTTCGAGGTAACCACTAAGAATCATTGTTTCAATGTCTCACTCGTTAGCAGCGAACTCTCTATCAAAGAAATCATGATAGGAACCACAAGCTCTGGAATACCAGATCAACTGCGAATGATATAATCTATATGCAGATGCTGCTGGAATGTTGCCATGAATGAAAAGTTCACAAGGGAATATATATTTATATATATAATAAAACAAGGTATTTGTATCTGTGTTGGCCCTTCATTTTTATGAAACACAGTAGGACTAATTCATGTTATATGTATTCTAAGTTGAGCAGGCAATAGTTAGTTGTGTAGAGGGCAGGGACGTCAAAATAAGGATGGTCAATGGAACATTTTTTATCTTTAAACACGAACACATAGATTGCATACATACAAGCAACCACAAGATATAATAGTTGATAGAGAATAAAAATCCCAGTAACTGGTTTATGCCCGGCATACCATGCCTGACCCCATCTATGACCTAGATGCATCATTATGTCGTTAGCCTTTTCTGTTGCCTATTGTTAGAATGAGTAGCCAATGTTGTTGCAAATAATTATATTGTTTAATTTCCAATCACTAAGCATTCGATTATCTCTTTGTGCAATTGAACACAATAGATGATCAGCATAAAATACCTATTACATAATTATATTGATGTCTATATCAGTCATTGTTTTCTTATTTTAGACAGACACACATGGCTAGATGATATGTCTTTGTTATGACCCGGAGCAACAGAGATTTGAAAATAATTCCCCATTCAATCCTTTATAGACATGTTTTGTAATGCTTATTATCCTATTTAAATTATGGTATATTTCAAATGTATTTAAGTACATGATCTTAGGGGAATTCTTTAGAAAAGTACACATTGCTAAAAAAAAAAAAAAATTGTGCGCGAATGGTATGATACCAAATACAATGGGATTTTAGAAATACAGAATAATATAATTACATAAATAAGGTAAAATTAGCAACCATAGTATATGTAAGACATTCAAATAAGGAGTCGATATGTCTGCGACATATCTGTGGGCTAAGAGTTTGATAACGTCTCATTCCGCCTGATAACCTGTAATTGCTTGGTTTGTTTGTATTTGCAGTATGATAACAAGATCAACAATATATAAAACTAATACACAACAATACAATGTATGTCAGGGATGGTGATACCCAGGGTTAACGACATTTGAATGCAACTGAAAAGGTATTTGCATAGTTCGAGAAGGGCGCAGACATTAGTGTTTGTAGCAGATACTTCTGTTTTTAATCTAGAAAGATGTTTTAACGTCCAGGGAGAGAACCAATTTTCAAAACAGGTTACTACTGCGCGGCTTTCTGTATTTTAACCAGACATCGTTGCGTCCCATCAAGGTAACACACTGTCACTACCATACTACTGTATTATTACCAGACAACATCTCATATCATCATGAAAATGCGCTGGACTGGTTCGTCTGTGGGTTGAGCGCTGTGTACAGTCACCAATTTCCAGTTAGTTATTTTGGTTTGGTAAAGAAAGCCGACACTATTGTGATATTTCGGGTTGGTATATAACAGTGACATGAAGAGTAAACTTCATTTGTTTATCAGCATTATCATTTATTCGTATTAAATGGACTTCGTGCATGGGCTTCTTATGCAAAACAAAAGTAAACTACCCCAGTCCTTTCACGTTCTGCTGTATAGATGATCGTGTTTCCACTGCATATTGTTTTGACTATGCTGATCCAATCTACTCCCATTGAACTAACAGGAAATAAAACACAAGATAAAGCTACGACTGCCTCACACCTTGAAGAACACCGAGTGCCAATTATATACGAAAGAGTTCATTTAATTTTCCTATTGTGAACGTTCCCCTTATACGTAGTACCGTTTTAGTTGCATTAGAGAATGGAGTGTGTATCTCTCAGTGATATTCCGCATATCTGTGGTTTGTTCTAGTAACCATCCCGTCATTAATTTCCCATTAATTTATCACCAGATTTGTAACATGAACAACATGTCAGATAAATACTAGTGGAACAGAAACTGCATATCCTTACCTACATTTATTCACTTTAGTTTTGTGTTAAGTGTTTTGTGGACCACCGTCTGTCCGGATTGTTTAATACTATCTGATGTGACAGTGCGACATATCAAGACAAAAATATACTTAAGTTCTTACTCGAAATTCTCAAAAGAAGTTAAATTATTTATAAATTAATCACCAACAGTTATTTTTCTGATTTCAACTGGCTTGGACGGTACAGTTAATTGTGTGATTTCAGCTGGCTTGGACGGTACAGTTAATTGTGTGATTTCAGCTGGCTTGGACGGTACAGTTAATTGTGTGATTTCAGCTGGCTTGGACGGTACAGTTAATTGTGTGATTTCAGCTGGCTTGGACGGTACAGTTAATTGTGTGATTTCAACTGGCTTGGACGGTACAGTTAATTGTGTGATTTCAACTGTCTTGGACGGTACAGTTAATTGTGTGATTTCAACTGGCTTGGACGGTACAGTTAATTGGGATTGTATTACAAATAATAAGATTAAACAGTTCATGTACTGTCTGTCATAGCCGCTGCACTGAACAACTTACAATCTACGACAGTAGCATCTACAGTTATAAAAAATCTGTTAATATTCTTAAGAATATATATCAGGTCTATATCATACTACTACCATTAAAATGAATACATGCATAATGTACTCCTGGCTTGGGTGGATGGGCTTTCAAATCTTTACCGATGGAAAAATACATATCATACATATACTATTACACTATTTGACGCCCTATTCAAACACATTTGTAGTGTCATATAGCAAACATGCGAACACATCCAAAGTCTACTCCTTGCGAAACGTTTGAAGATACAGAAGGGGTAATCAGAATCCGTAAACGAAGAAGGATTGGAAACACAATGGCCAAAAGAAGAAGGACAGACAACACAATGGCCAAAAGAAGAAGGACAGACAACACAATGGCCAAAAGGGCAAAGAACGATCTACAAAACACGACAGAGAAATCAAAAGATAAAGCAACACAAACCCAACTAAAATCCGGGGGTGAACGCAGATGCTCCGGCAGGGTGAGCAGTTTCTACTCCACTATTACCACACGTCATGTGCTACTTAATTAATAGTATACATATACTATTTCTAGTGCGCTCGTTCAGTTGTGTGTATATTCGTCTTAAAAAAACCTCTTCTGTTCTACACGAGCGGCTTAACCTAATTCAACAGGTTGTGATCGTGTTGGAATTTGTGCTCTGATATATGTTGCACTCTTTAGATACGCAATGCTAACTAGGTATTACTTACTGAGAAACACCTCCCCGCATACAAATTCATCGGTGACTAAATTATTGTTTAACTTTCAATGTGGCTTCTGTATGAGGACATGGTGATACAAAGTATATGTGGTGGACAGTGCTAGACCACTTAAATAACACTCCACGGGTACACATGTCGCTTCATCGGTACGTATTATCAGTGTCTGTCATTACTCCTTAATACCATGTGCTTAACTGAGAGGAATATAATACCAAATTCTACCAGAAATCGAACTCATAAACCTATGCCAGTTGTTCATTACACCACTGGGTCGAGAAGTGGGCGTTTTTTGTATACGAGGTATTTTGTTTATCAGATGATACTTGCATTGAGTGTAAATACAATAATAAAGTAAATAGTGTACTATTTCGGAGCAAAAAAAAAAATTTCTAATACAAAGGAACAGTTATTTTTGTTTTTGTTTTACAAAAATATTGCATAACTAACTATTTTGCACTTTTATAATCCAGCTTTACAACTTTTGACAGGAAGAAATCCATTTAATACTGCTATTTTCAACATTATTACATGCGTATTGCGCAACACAATTATGTCACAAACAGATTTACAACAGTATGTCATTCATTGCACTTTTTTTTTAACTTGATAACTTGTATACACTAAACTTTTAAAGAAAAACTTAGAAAAACAATTTCAATACCATTACCACTGACAGTGAATCTAGAAACATGACATCTGTAAATGTAATAGCATATCGTAGTTGAACACTCAATGGCTACATATCTTGTATTGATGATCCAGACAAGATTGAAATTAAAATAACCGATCATATAATGAATTGGCATTCCAATCACCCCTCTTCGTGAAAGCTGTATTTCTATGAAGTCCTTCATTCTTTATATACACAATGATGCATACGTCTCTTGCGGGACAAATGGCTGCTTCGTGTATACATAGCCGTGGTTTATAAAAAATAACATGTTGATGTTATTTTATTGTTTAGTAACCTTGACTGTATTCCAAGATAATTCACAATAAGACGACGTTTAAATAACTCAGCAAATGAGCAAACGTGCAACGATCGCCTTTAAAACATTTGACTTTATATCAATATCAAATGACATCTGATCAAACTCAAAATAAACTCTCCATTGATTTACCAGATATAGGTATTGGAAAACTTATTTTGTGTCAAAGAGACATAACCTCTGTAAGATGGCCTCTTAAGTAAAGTCCAAAGGATATGAGCATTAGAGAGTTAAAATTGAGAACTTTTTCTTGACATAATTATATATGTCCCTCTACAATATCAAACACCATGACGACGAACCATAGAAACACGAAGTCGTTAGCACTTCCTGTTCCAATAATATACCGATGTCACATTAAAAACATTTGAGATGTTTCCGAGATATATATGGATCCTTATGTATATAACAAACAATCAGATATCGACAAATAGAAGAAACAGAGAAACAAAGTTAATCATTTAAAAAAGACAGGTAAAGAACATTTCGAACAAAATTTAGATACTTTAATCTTAGAAAATATATCAAATCCAAAAACTTACTGGAAAATAATGAAGATGCTAATTAAGTCTAATAAAGGATGTAGTAATATACCCCCTCTCCAAAATATAATTCAGGATGAAGGACTAGATGAGGTAGTTTACGAAGACGACGAGAAGTGTGAATTACTAAATAAATATTTTAGTTTTATATCTTCTTTGGAAGATGCCAATATTCCTCTTCCAGATATTGAACATAGGACCAATAATTTTCTGCGAGACATAGTCATTACAACAGATGAGATTGTTGATATTATTAAAATTTTAAATCCTAATAAAGCGTCGGGACCTGATATAATCAGTCACAAAATGTTAAAATTATGTCCTGAAAAAAAGCAGTTCCTCTTCAAATAATTTTTAATAAATCTCTTTTACAATGTAAATATCCAACCAGCTGGAAGATTGCATATGTGATTGCTATATTTAAAAAAGGTGACAAGTCATTACCGTCTAACTATAGACCTATATCTCTCATAAGCTGTGTTGGAAAAATAATGGAACGTGTTATCTATAAAAATGTTTTTAACCATCTGCAAAGAAACAAGTTAATTTATGAATATCAATCTGGTTTTCTCCCAAAATATTCAACCGTACACCAACTATTAGAAATGTACAACTGCATTCTAAATTCACTAGAAAAAAAGGAAATTAGCTGTTTTGTTTTCTGTGATTTTTCTAAAGCGTTCGACAAAGTTTGGCATAAAGGGTTGTTGCACAACATTAAATCATACGGTGTAGATAGCAATTTATTAAGTTGGTTCTCTAGTTACCTGCAAGATCGACAACAGAGGGTAGTAATAAACAATTCATCTTCTTCACTCTGCAATGTTTCAGCTGGTGTACCTCAAGGTTCAGTACTTGTTCCTCTATTATTTATTTTGTATATTAACGATATTGCTGAGAATCTAATCTCTCTTAGCCGACTTTTTGCGGACGACACTTCCTTCAGCTATTCCAGTCGTGATGAATTACAGATAAAAACTGTGATTGATCACGACTTGAAAGAGCTGGATGAATGGTCAAAGAAATGGTTGATGTCTTTTAACCTGGATAAAACAGAAATTATGCTATTTTCAAATACGGAAATTCCAGAACTAAATTTTACATTTAATGGAAGAACTATTCCAATTACAAATTCTCATAAACATTTAGGAGTTACATTCAGCAACGATGCTAAATGGAATACACATATAGAAAATATATTATCAAGTATTTACAAACACCTGAATGTTCTTCGAAAGTTAAAATATAAACTTTCCAGGAAAAATCAAGAGAAACTCTATTTAGTTTATATCAGACCAATTTTTGAATATGCTAGTGAAGTATGGGATAATTGTGGAGTGGGAAATTCTTATAAACTTGATCAGTTGCAACTTGAGGCTGCTAGAATCGTTAAAGGTCTTCAAATATTTGCTAGTTCCATTCTAATTTATGAAGAGTTAGGCTGGGAATCATTGACAGAAAGAAGAAAAAGGAGAAAATTACAAATGTTTTATAATATTCAAAATAATAATGCACCCAGGTATCTTTGTGACTTAATTCCTCCAACGATTCAAAGTACAACCGTTTATCCATTGCGTAATGGAAGTGATATAATAATACCATTTTGTAGATTATCGATTACTTGTGACTCATTTATTCCCTCAACAATACGTAAATGGAATAGCTTAAATCCATCTCTTCGAAATATAGAATCTATTGCAAAATTTAAAACTGAATTAAGAAAACAGAAAGATATTAGACAAGTTCCTAAATATTTCGAAATTGGACCTCGAAAACTTAATATTGCATGAACCCAACTTCGATGTTTTGCTTCTTTCTTATATTATGATTTGCTTCAAGTAAATATAGTTTCAGATCCGTCTTGTCGTTGTGGGGCCAACCGTGAAGATTCGTATAACTTCTTCTTTGATTGTTCCCATTATGCAAATATGAGATATAAATTGTTTCACAATCTCAGCTGGCTACATAATGACTGTGCTATAGACCTCAAGCTTTTAACCAGTGGTAATCCTATTCTTTCAAATGAACATAACGAAATTATTTTTAAGCACGTGTTTGAATATATAAAGAGGTCTGAAAGGTTTCCTGTTTAAGTGGTTCACCAAATGAACAATCACACACACCATCACCACCAACCCCTCGCTCTCTTTCTCTAATTCCTTTCTTCATTCTCTGTTCTTCAATTTACACATATTAATGTAATACATATTCATATGCATGCATGCTCTATCAAATAATGTTGTAACTTATTGTATATAGGAGAAGACTTCATACGTTTGTTTAACTTGTGTCTTATCCTTTTTGCATATTTGAGCAAATAAAATATGTTTAAACTAAATCAGTATGTATTGAACAACGAACATCATCAAACTGTGCATTCAAAAGGATCACACAATTTCATTAGACACCTTCGCGAATGCAAAACCAAATACCACCGCAGAATGTCAAAATTCATTATTGTAGACTGTTACTATTGCATCTTGAGTAAAACCTCCGATAAACGTCGATAATTTTTCTTAAATAATGCAAAACATATAAATGATAAATCTCATTTTCAACATTTGTTCTGCTATTTATTAACCAGCTTGTAATTGTATATTATTGTGTGACGTATTATCCAACATGAATTAATCTCATTTGGGGATTCTATTGTCATGACATAACACTGAGGTACAAAGTGTATGTCTGAAGATCAAGTAGTCATTTACATTTCTGATGTGTTTATTCCAATGAATACCTTTGAGTTTTCCTTTCCCTCCGATTGATGTATTTAAACGGAAAGATCAAATTAAAACAGATCACGGCTTAATCAACTACAGAACACCACAATCAAGCAATATACGAGACACAATTGACATTACAGACTCTATCACAACATTACGTGACAGTTTAAGCGACAAAAAATTAAATCGGTCAATGGTCTTATCCAGGAATGTATGTTCGGCAATACCAATGTATAGATAGAAAGATAAAACTATAGGTATGAGTAATTATTTTTATCTGTATTTTTCCCATATTATATCATGCGATTATAAACCTCTTCTTGCATAAGTACATAGAGGATATTCCAAGAGGTGGACTATCCTCGTAGAGTGCATCCATATAAACATTTTGGACATTACCAAACGAAACACTATACAAAGATTGAATTCTACCACCATTTTGCATGGAATTATCATTAGTGATTTACCGATTACCTGTTGATGAAAATTTCATATTAGGAAATTGTCTTTAAATCTTATTGACATACCCTAATTAACTCTTACTAAACAAACAAGTCGGTATTTAATTAGAAACTCAAACTTAACCTCATTTATTTAGACTGATGTTTGTTTCTCTGTTTCCAGAAATACTTTCAGGATATGCATAAAACATAATCTAAGCAATTTTAAGATAATTGGCAATATAAACGTGTTAACATCAGATACTTCCTTATCTACGCAACTCAATTAAGGTTAGATTAACCAATAAAACTGAACAGGATCGACAAATAAATTATATCTTAACATTTCTGTTTATTCTGACAATCGTTTGAGTCTTCATTATTTAAATGTTAACTGTATGATAAAACGTAGTTTCGGTACATTCATCTAAACGAGGAAATTACCAGATGGTCTTCAGACGTATCCTAAATATGTATGTGCACGTCTAGTAGTACGTAATGTCGGTCAGTTCTATTTCAGATATTCAAGTTTCAAAGCTTGAATACATCTATTTAATAATCAATTAACAGTTACTGATATGTTGTTTTTTTTGTTTGTTTGTTTGTTTGTTTGTTTTTTTTGCTTATTAATAATTTCAACGATATATTAATAATAGATTTAAAATCCAAATCTGAGGAGCAATATCAAGATACGTTCTTATACAAAATGAATCAACGTGTCAAACTAACAAAATGTGGCTATGATTTACATAAGAGTAATAACAAAATTACCGAACAACCTTCCAAAGGGAAAGTCAAAAATCATTACATGCAACAGATCCGCATTTAACAAAGAAAAATTACAACTGAAACTTAAAATGACAAAAACATCTTATGTTCAATTACAACGATAAAGAACGCTATGACCCATGATTTGATAAAGCAATAGACTGCAAATGGATTTTTATAGAACACGTTGGTCTATAGAGACTAAACAATCTAGCATGACAGATGTATCGACACAGTGGTACTAAAATTAACGTTAATGTACCAATAAATCTACATCCTACTGTTAATCAAATATATGATTCGGTAGGGATTCGGAATGGCTAATTTACGGGTCTAACGTGTATGAATGTTTGAATATTATTGTCATATATAAATGTGTTTTAGCTGCAATGGGCTACAACTAACATATAGTTTCATATTTTCAAATACAAAATGCAGTAAGTTGACCCGGATCATTCACTGGCCCTATTATTTTACATGCACTGTGCATACTCTCGTTGATTAATGCATATGTTTTATAGCTGTTGGTCATTTACTAGTTTTTCAATCTTCGCTGTTTGTTACTTAATTTATTTTTGGTTTATCTACACATATTGTATTAGTATTTGACCTTTTTATATGCATTTTTATATTCTCTGTGTTGTCTTCCAATGTAAAATCGATCAAAAAGACAGAAAATATACAGGACGCGATGAAGAAATCATACACCAATATAGAAAGACAAACAAAAAGACATGGCCAATAAATAAAGAGACAAACAAGAATTAAAATGAACAAACACAGAAACTAAAGATGAGAAACGTTGATTGTGTCAAACCCAAGGTTGAAATAGGGATTCCGAAAGGATATGTAGTTTCTATTCTACGTACGGCAGTCGTCGTATTATTCGTCAAAGTCCAAAGTCAATGTCTGAAATGAGGGTCAGTTGTTGTACGGGATACAGATAGTGCGTCAAATCTTGAAACAAGTATATAGTAATCAACCAATTTGTAATAACAACCTTACAACTTCCGATGAGAAGACTTCAATCTAACTATCATGAGGGTAATACGCGATATCGTGTTCAATAATGACTTTGTGTTGCTCTTGGGTAAGTTTATTTCGAAATACCCGGGTATTCACGTTATATCATACTAAACTTCAACCCATGTTTGTATTGCATTAGTTTAGGTTAGAGGTGATTCTTCGTTTTGTTTATAATGATGGAATTATTTACCACAACTGTTTTAACGTTCTTGTCATAAATTTGTACTTCAAATTGTCAAGCAAATTCACTCATTATATTTCGAGATAACATGATATCATTGTACGTGCTTATTTAGAATGTCTAAAATCTTAAAATTAGAAGTGTACTTTGTTTTCTGATGAATTCCGTGAAAATTGCCATGTAATATTAATATAAAAGAATTACATCAGGGAACAAGCTAATGTCAAAATCGTGTTCTGCATTCAGGACAGAATGTTTGACTTATCTATAGATAATATAAATCGGAAATATCTTGTTAGACATAATGGGGAACACGAAAATCTGAAAAGAGAGGGTAATATCGGTCCAACAAAATTGAAAATCTCAAAATGGTAAATGGCGAGATTTTATTCTGTTTTTCCTGTGACATGATCCATTTTAGATATTTTATTACGTAATCCAGATTCAATCAGATATACCTGTCTAGAATAATATGTACTTTTCTTTTATAAAGGAAACCAAATATTAAACTAGAAACTTAAGACTTAATATTATATTTTTAGATTGAAAATGTCTTCCAGAAATACATCTCAGATATACATACATGATAATCTAAACGATTGTAATAGAATGTCTATTTAATAACATATATTTATTGAAATCAGATACTTCCCTATCAACATTACTCAATTAACATTACATGACTAATACAATTAGGCCTGATCAACCAATACATTATATCCTTATAGTAACTTTCATGTTGTTTCCGACGATTATTTGAGCTTTCATTACTGTATGACATAATACAGTTTGGGTGCATTCATCTAAAGGAATTTATTAGATGGTATTCAGACGTATCCTAAATATTTATGTCTAAATTAGTACACAATGTCGGTCAACGTTCTGTTTCAGATTTTCAAGTTCCAACGCTTGAATTCTTTTTTTTTTTCCAGATATATCTGAAGAACTTAATTTGTGTGAATTGAAAAGTAAATTTTATATTCAATTGGCCGAAAAGATTTACATATATCAATAAACGGTTGTTTTCTTTCTTAAATTATGAGTTGTACGATACATAAATTATCTAATTTGATATCCAAATATAAGGAGCAATATTACTATATTTACCACAACGCTACACATCCAGTTATATCTGAGGGTTGATATTTTACAGATGGGGAAACACTTGCATGACAGCATCATGTACTAAGAGAGGATTTGTGGACCCCACAACTTTTCATTAAAGTTCCTGCACCAGGCCAGGAAGGTGAGCGGTCATGTACGTTATGTGAGTGAAGAGGTTTAGATGTTTGCCTTTCTCTCTACGATTATGTCATGAATGCAAAACTCCACATCGTATTCAATATTTTGTTGGTAAGTCGAATTGTGTTTTGTGAAAATACCGGTGATTTTATTTCAAAGCATCAAATTATTGATGCTATCCTGGATAGCATAAAAAACTAACTAAAAACTACTGCAAATAGATGAAACTCCTCTCCCTTTTGTGTATTCAGTAAGTTAAGGCGAACGGTGATTATTAATTTTGTTGATATTTGAAGACATGTTAACCATCCCTGTTTAGACGTTCTTTACATAAACTTGTACTTCAAGTTGTCATACGAAGCAACTTATTTCATTTCGAGACCACATAATTTCACTCTACATTATTATTTAGAATGTCAAAATTTTTACAATTAAATGTTTTATGATGAATTCCGTGAAAATCTCCATGTAATATTAATAAAACAGTATTACATCGGGGAAAATAAACTATGTCAAAATCGTGAACTTCTTTCAGGACACAATTATTAACCTATGTTTTAGATTAATTAAATCTGAAACATCTTGTTACAGATGATGGAGAACACGAAAATCTCAAAATCTCAGATATACGTTTATGATACTCTAAGCGATTGTTATAGAATGTATAACTAATAACATCTATTTATTTGAAATCAAATACTTCCTTATCTACGTTACTACGTAAAATAACTAATACAATTGGACCGGATCAACCAATGAATTTTATTCTGACAGTAACTTTCCTGTATATTCTGACGATTGCTTGAGTCTTAATTACTGTATGACATAACACAGTTTGGGTGCATTCATCAAACAAGGAAGTAATCAGTTGGTATTCAGACGTATCCTGCATATGTATCTGTAAATGAGTACCTAATGTCGGTCAACGTTCTGTTTCAGATGTTCAAGATTCAACACTGAAATACTTTTGTTTTGATATAGCTGGAGAACTTAATTAGTGTGAATTGAAAAGTCAATCGATTTACAGATATCAATAAACTGTTGTTTTTCTTCTTAAAGAATAAGTTGTACGATATATAACTTATCGAATTTGATATCGAACATCAGAGGAGCAATATTACGATATTTCACTCTCATATTGCCTTACGACAACGCTACTCATCTAGTGATATGGGATGGTTGACATTTCACATGTCGGGAACACTTACACAACCGCATCGTGTATTAAGAGGGGATGTGCGGAAACCCGCCACTTTTCATTGAAGTGTCTGCACCAGGCCAGGAAGGTCAACGGTCAATGCATGTCATCTTTGTTAGGAGGTGTCGATGTTTACCTTTCTTTCTACGATTGTTCGATTATGTCATGAATGCAAAACTCGATATCGTATTCAATATTTCTGTTGTATAGTCGTAGGTAAGTAGAACTGTGTTGTATAAAAAGATTGGTGATTTTATTTAGAAGTGTCAGATTATTCATGGTATTCGGAATAAACTAAAAAACTAACCAAATGCTACTGCAAATAGATCAAACTCCTACCTTGTGGGTTCTGTTAGTAAAGGCGACAGGTAATTGTTCATTTTTTGATATTGGTAGAAATGTTGAAACGTTCTATTCATGAATTTGTTATTCAAATTGTCCAGCGAAACGACTTATTTCTTGTCGACATAACATGGTTTCACTTTACATGAATATTTAGAATGTTGAAATTCTTACAATTAGAAAATTACCTCTGTTTAATGATGAATTCCGTGGAAATCTTCATGTAATATTTATATAATATAATTACATCGGGGAAAACAAACTAATGTCAAAACCGTTATCTGAAATATTGACTTATTTTTAGATTATGTAAATCGGAAACATCTTGCTGCGCATAATGGAGAACACGAAAATCTGAAAAAAGAGGACACATTTTGTCCAACATGATTGAAAATCTCAAAATCAAGTCATGGTAAATGACGAGATTTTATTGTTTTTCCTGTTACATAATCCATTTTAGTTATTGTATTACGTAATTCAGATTCAATCTGTTATAGCTGTCAAGAATAATATGTAGTATTTATCGAGAAAACCTAATGTCCAAAATAAAATAGTCACAATCGGATAAGGTGCGAGACTGCTAACCAAAACTAGTCAGTATTTCACTAGAAACTTAGACTTAAAATTATATTTTTGGACTGAAAATGCCTTCCTAGAATACACCAGGAATACATCTCAGATATACATATAATATCATTTAAACGATTGCAATAAGAATGTTAAACTAATAACATACATTTATTGACATCAGATACTTCCTTATATACGTAACTCAATTAAGATTATTAAACTAACTAATATAATTGGACCGGATCCAGTAATAAATTCTATCCTTTCCTGCGTATTCCTACAATTGTTTAGTCTTCGTTACTGTATGACATTACAGTCTGGGTGCATTCACCTAATGGAAATAATCAGGTGGTATTCAGACGTATCCTTATGTATGTCATGAATGCAAAACTCGATATCGTGTGCAATATTTATGTGGTTTACTCGTAGGTAAATCGAACTGTGTTGTGTTAAATGACTGGTAATTTTATTTAGTAGTATCCGATTATTCATGGTATCCAGGATAAACTAAAAAATAAAGAATCTAGTAAAAAGCTGCTGCAAATAGATCAAACTCCCAACTTTTATGCATTCAGTTTGTTAAGGTGACATGTGATTGTTCCTTTTGTTAGAAGAGTTTGAAGAGTTCAAATCGAAGAAGGACAGATAACACAATGGACAAAAGAAGAAGGACAGATAACACAATGGACAAAAGAAGAAGGACAGACAACACAATGGACAAAAGAAGAAGGACAGACAACACAATGGACAAAAGAAGAAGGACAAAGGTACAAACAACGATCCACAAAGCATACACATAAAACTAAAGGTCGATTAACACGAACCCCACTAAATCGGGGGTGAACGGAGGTGCTCCGGAAGGGTAAGCAGTTCCTGCTTGTTAATAATGGAAGAAATGTTGACCTTCACTGTTCAAAAGTTCTTTTCATTTTGTACTTCAAATTATCAAGCGAAACGACTTATTTCTTGTCGAGAGAACATGATTTCACTGTACATGAATAATTAGAATACCAAAATCCTTAATATTAGAAGTGTACCTCTGTTTTATGACGTATTCCATGAACATCTTTATGCAATAGCTATATAATATAATTACACCGGGGAAACAAATAAATGTCAAAGTGGTGATCTGCCTTGAGGACAGAATAATTTACATATTTTTAGATTATGTACATCGGAAACATCTTGTGTATAATGGAGAACATCTGAATAGAGAGGACAATTTGTGTCCAACATGATTGAAAGTCTCCAAATCAAGTCATGGTAAATGGCGAGATTTTATTCTGTTTTTCCTGTGACATGATCCTTTTTAGATATGTTATTACGCAATCCAGATTCAATCTATTATACTTGTCTAGAATAATCTGTAGTATTTATTTGTATTTTCCAATAATAGTCAACTCGGACAATGACAAATCACGTCGAATATAATAAATTGCATTCTTTAGACAAGCGTTATTTAAACTTGACTATGCTAAATATAGTTGTTAACCATTATTTGGTTGAATTCAATTTAGTCCTTTACGATAATATGCATTTTATACATGACGTAATATCCTGTCATCTGTCACTCAGCCATACTTTTCAATTGTATTTGATATTTAATTATAAACCAAGATTACTTAATTCAAAGTTCATGAAAGATACGATTGAAATATCAGATGTTGATTTTTATTTCAGATTTGTATTACGTTTTAAAACATTAACGGCAATTGCTTTTAAAAGAATGCATAACCAATGATGTTTGTATAACAATTTGCTCCACTTTGTTCTTAGAATTTCCTGGGTATGATTAATGACATGGCGCTATGGAAAACAAAGTGCACAGGTACTGTTTGTGATATAATAGTATAATACATTTCATAGCTGTTGTAATATTATTTGTCTTTACGTTCTGTGTTGTAATGTTCGGGTTTTCTTTACCGGTTGTTTGTGGGAGGGTTGATGTCTTATTTACGTTATTTGTGTTTGTTTACGTATAGTGGTGTCGAACACATATATTGTGTTGTGTGTTTGTTCGATTTCTTTCCTCTTGTGTATCCTATGTTGCCAGGTTCTCTGGATTGTCCATTTTTGATTGCTGTTTCGGTATTCTCTAACATATATGTCCACCGTAAATAATTTGGCTTCTACGGTGTCCCTGTTACGTTGGTTTCTGTGTATGAACTGAAGGCTAACACCTTGTTAATCCAGTATGCCTGAATGATGATCAGCAACGAAGGAGTTGTGCCACAGCTATATTCATGACGAAAACAAGCTTTCAAACAAATAAGTTACATAATATGGCACGGGATGGATGTTTCAATGCAAACTGGAGGTCATTTAGACTTACAGCCGATTGTTATTATATACCATATATACAAAATACTACTCAGACCAGCTAATGTGGGTCACGGGTCACTGTGAGTAGCATTTGTAGTCACGTGAACAGATACGGTGTTGAAAAATTTTTAAATATAAAACATTGACAAATGCAATAAAATTTTATGTTTGTCTTCAAGAAATGAAAATGATGAAAATTTGAAATAAAAACACAGGACCGGACTTTAAGCAAAAATAATAATCCAGGATTAGTTATCCAGGACCCCTGTGTCCATGATTTTTTTTATTTTTTTTTTAATATTATAAAAAAATGACAAGATGTTGATGGGTTTCTTTTTAATATATTTCCATTTGTTTTAGTTTTCACAATACGTGTCTCATTCCTACAAGAATATACAGTGCAATAATATAGCAAATATATAGCAAATATTAATATAGAATAAAGCATATTACTTAACTAATATCAAACTGATATGTTATAATCAATGCTCAATATCACATGGATGCAACTACAACAAATAACACAAAGATATATACATGGCCGGTAGTTATCTGCCGTATATATACATGGCCGGTGGTTATCTGCCGTATATATACATGGCCGGTGGTTATCTGCCGTATATATACATGGCCGGTGGTTATCTGCCGTATATATACATGGCCGGTGGTTATCTTCCGTATATATACATGGTCGGTGGTTATCTGCCGTATATATACATGGCCGGTGGTTATCTGACGTATATATACATGGCCGGTGGTTATCTGCCGTATATATACATGGCCGGTGGTTATCTGACGTATATATACATGACCGGTGGTTATCTGCCGTATATATACATGGCCGGTGGTTATCTGCCGTATATATACATGCATCATCTCGTCAAAAACACGCATATATCTAATTTAGTGCACACGACGCGTTTCTGGAATCACCTTCATCAGGCACGCTCACAATCGAAAGATTAGAAACACAAATAATATAAAAGTTTTTGCTAGCATAAATACTAAAGGGGCTGAACAGGATAGCCAAAATCTGCTAAGATTACGCAGACCTTAGTAGTGGGAACACATTCATTGCTTCGGAATTGTACATTTCATATATAAATTTAAAAAAATGTACCATGGGCGGGTGATATCCTTGGGGACTAGATGTATCGACCGAGTGATAATAATAAAAACACAGATTGCCACACGTTTCTGAAATAGCCTTCATTAGGTACGGGCAGTCAAAAAAAAATCGGAACCCAAATAGTTTAAAAGTCTTTATGAACAAATAACCCAAATGACTTTAAGAGGATAATCAAAAACAGCTATGATGACCGATGACCTTAGTTTTACTAAATTACATTATTGGAAACTGCAAATTTCGCACATAAATATAAATTGATTTTATACACTGACCTAAAAACTTAAAAGTAGCAATTAAATGGTGATGTTTGTGATTAGTTTGTAAAGAATGTGATATAATCCATTTCCTGTTTCTTTCCTCTTTAGCTTTGTTTGTTTCTGTCATTGTATTTGAAGTAGTGGTGTTAATTTACCACCAATTGATAAATTACCACCATTTAATAAATTTCAACAATAGTAGTGATTATTAATAAATACATTCAAACATGATTTAATGTATTTCAGCTAATAATACCATCGTATGACGTATGTTTGTATCTTCACGACCAGTATTAATAGAAATACATTTGTTTGTGAAATCCGGCGAGGAGAAGAATGTTGCATGCTGTGAGATATAATAGGTAACCTCTTAATGTGGTTCTATATAACGAATGTGTCTTCTACATCAGTGGTTTATTTATCTGTATGCGCCATTTCTTTATTTGGTATTGTTTATAGTTCTGATGTTGTTTTTAACCTAACCGGATGTCTTTATTTACCAATTCGGATGCTATTGCACGTAAACTTGGTCTCGTTATGTATATATTATTGAACCCGACATGATCTCCTAACGTTAAACAGCAGCCACATACGTAATCAACGGTGGTACACAATGAGCACGTTACGTCGTTAACTAGGCTGGAACAGACACATCAATGGTGATTGTAAGATTGCCGTAAACAATATTTTACAATGCCTCCTTTCATTGTCGTATAAAGTAACAACCTGTTAGGAACCACGTCAAGTAACTATTATTTAAATTAACTCTGACGTCTATATATTTGTTTTAGATTGAATTGCCTTGAGATCCACTTAACTGAAATATATTATTGACCAGAACGTACGTGAATAAACTGTTTGTTATATCTGGTACAATAAAGTAAATCGTATAACAAGTCTAAGTGATTGTTCTTAAAAGATAACTGTAAATTTGATTGTAGATGCTAGTACAGAAGACATGAATGAATATAGAATTCAACTTTATATGTCAGATGATTACTTGACCAAGCGAATTGATGTTTATCTAACAAAATGAAGAAGATTACCAATACAACACTCTTGTAGCATACAGCCGACAAATCGTAGTAGCAGATTCAAAATCGATATCCCTAACACACATACGTGAGCGCTCCATATCCCGGCTGGTTCAGACGTTTTAGTACAAAGTGGCGGGTCAATACTCTTATCAAGTACATTAGTACGAAAAGAATTTGCACTGTTTAAACATTCGTTCAATGAAAAGATGAAGTCATTGTTTTACATGACTTGCGACTTCCTACATTTGGAACGCGTTGAATAAATATGTTTAAGAAAAATCGAACACCACAGCAAGTTTTAAGGAATGGTATGAATTATCTTGACCATCAAAGGCTCAGTGTGATTTCGTTTTCACATGAGGCCCGGGTGGCTCAATGAGTAAGGGCATTGGATCTAGCAACTCATACAAGCCTATCACCAATACGGCGTGAGTTCATGCCCGGCTTTGTAAATTACAAAAAAGTCCACTCGACTCACAGCCGCAAGTGATAAAGTTTACCAGTTGCATGCCCATGGTCGGTGGGTCTCTCCGGGTACTCCAGCTTCCTCCACCACTAAAACTGGTCACCATGATATATCTGAAATATTGATGAAACTGGCATTAAAACACCAAAAATCAAATCAAAATCGTTTTCACATACAACTGTCCTCACATTCATTCCTAGACTAATGGCTGGATCAATATGTATTTATTGCCAGGGGTTAGTGTGCATCAACATAATACAGGAAACTAACACACATGTATTGCAAGCTAAATATAATAACAATGTGAAAACTGAACAACGCTTTGAATGGAGAAGGTAGAAGATGGTGTTAAGGGAAACAAACATGTTAGTCACAAGTCGTAGAGGCATATCATCATTATAATAAACCATTTGAGGAAATTGCCTCCTTCTATTGAGAATAGAAAATTCATTCTTAGTAATTTATATATGCCTGTTCATTTCGTAGAAAATGATGGGGGTTAATTAGAAAAAAGTAAGTTGAAGCAGCTTTCGTCAACAATTCAACCAACATTGTAATCCGGTTTACTGAATATAAGCATTATTGAAAATGTTGAATGCAGAAATTTTTACGTAATGCACTAAAGTTGTAGAGTTTTGTAGATCTTTATTTGTTCTTTTTCATTTGGTCTTTGTATTATCTGTCCTTCCATTTACGGCTGCTGATTGCCCCTTTGGTATCTTTAAACGTTTATTGTATCTTTGGTGTTGATTAAAGTCTACAACACTGATATGTAAACACAGTATCATACTGATCAATCAGTTGTGTGTTCCTAAAAGCAACTACATATAATACTCCACTAGACGACTTCAAGTATCACACTAGATGATAATAAACATACAGAAAAAGCAAGTAATGCCAAGAATTCGTCTTCATCTGAAAATCATGTTCTGTAGTGCATATTTTACTTTGACTGATATCAGCACCATAATTTCATTTTCGTGATTAAATATTTGATAATGAAACAAATGCATTTATAATCGAAAACCGTTTCATGTATTAAGCTCATATAATTTGTTTCTTAACCAAATATAAAAACGACTTTATAAATAATTGTTTTAATAACAATTGAAGTATCTTCAAACATGACTTCAAGATTGATGTTGCTTGTGAAAATTGAACAGAGTGATTAAGTTGTCATGGTTAATTTACCACAACATATTAAAATCATCATTCTATGTAAATACGATGGATATGACTGTCCTATATCTACACGAAAATAACCAGGAAATTCCATTATGTATTTCATCATAAAGTAAATATGTAAAACGTTTTCCATTTTTAGATTTAACAAGGGTCTTTTATTTTTTTCCAGTACAATTGGTTAGTTGTGAGTCAATATATTTATGTAAATATGTTTTTCTCTTGCGGGATACATAGAAGATGAGACAGGTCATGCACATTTAAATATGAAAACTAATAAATATATAATACAGAGCAACAACAAATAACTATAAAACATCAATGAAATGGATAGCAATATGTTGGTCGTGTTTGGTTGGAAAAACGAAAGATTTGAAGATACCAAAGAAGTAATTGTAAACCCCAAATCAAAGAACGACAGACGATTGGCTAATAGAACAAGAACCATAGTTATCTCCAAACACTAAGCAGAACACTTAAAAGTGAGCAACATGAACTTAATTAAAAACCGGATGTGGAGTCGTGTGCTCCGGAAAGGTAAGCAGTTCCTCCTTCACTAGCGACAACCGTTTTATTGCATTTGTCACAATGCTGGTGATAAGTCATGCATGGGGAAAGGACATAATTGTGATTACGACAAATACAACCGTGGTCATGTGTGACATAGATAATCCGTAACAAATAATCAAAGCATGGTACATTCACCCAACAGTCCCATCTTATTCAATCATTCAGTTTCAGATATAAAAAAACGACATGGTTTTCCTTTAATTAGGTAGACAATTACATTTCGTTATCGCAGCATGCAATCAATCTGTTACAGGTTTTGCTGATTATTGTCTATTTTCTACTATACTATACTACTATGATTTAAATATCATATGTCATTTCATGTCATAAAGACATAGATAAACGGTAGAATTATGTCAAATGAAATTTAAATCACCCACCGCACACACAACCAGAATATGCATCATAGTAAAGAGGAATGTTTGAAATCTCGAATTACTTCTGAGGTAAAAGTACATTATCTGACGTCGACTTGACATCTTTATATAGGTAGTGAATGTTCTTTTCCACTCAAGCATGGACTTGACTTATGATCATTATTTTATTTGCTTCACTACTGGTACCCCTCGGGGATATTATTCGCCTAGTAGTCAGTGTTACGGCACTGACATAGCTTAGTAGATATATCTATTATTGAACTTTATAGTTTCTAAATAATGTAATTATTATTAAAACTAAGATTTTCCTCCCTCAGACATAAGTGACCTTAGCTGATTGTTGTTATCCTATTTAGACTCTTTGATTTACTTGCTCCAAAAGACTTTTAAATTATTTGACCTTCCGATCTTTTGATTATGAGCATATCTGATGAGGAAACGTGTCATGCGCACTAAATTGGATATCTACATGTTTTTTTACTATCACTGGGGTCGATATCTATCTTAGTGGACTATTAGTACCCGCGGGTATTATTCTCCTGGTATTCATTGTATCGGCACTGACATGGTTTATTATATATATTTATCATTGACATTTACAGTTCCTAAATAATGTAAATATCATTAAAACTAAGGTCCTGTTTCTTCAGCCACAGGTGACCGTAGTCGATTTTGGTTATGTTGTTTATGTCTTTTGGTTTACTTGTTCAAAACATTTGTTTAAACGAGTAGGCTTTCCGATCTGTTGGCTATCAGCCTACATGATAAAAGTTATTCCAGAAATTTGCGTCGTGCGCACTAAATTATATGTCTGTTTTGTTACATTTTTATCATGTGTTATATTTTATCAAATTAACAACTTAACGAGGGAAAAATAATAAAATGAAAATAAGAAAATACCAAAGGTCACTTTCCTGGAATAGGACAGACACTTCAATAACATGTGGCGGGTTTAAGCTAATTTTATGGGTCCAAATTCATATTTTTTTATATTTTTTTCAATCTTAGATATATAATTTAATTTTCCTGTGTTATTCAAACGTCTAATAAAATAATATAGTCTACCAGTGGATTAATTAAATAGTAATGTGTAGTTGACTATATTTGAAGTCGCTATCAAATCCAATAATTTATACCTTTATTGAAACAACGAAAATTTATTTTTGGCGGCAAATGTATTCTATTAGCATAAACGGACTGCTAAAACTACAAAATTAAACATAAGACCAACATGCGATTTTATTTGGTGAATGAAATGACTTTTAACGTTCAGGTCTGGTTTTCAGTGGGTTCTCGATGCTCAATCTAGTGTTGTTCTTTCTGTGTGGTGTTTTGTAGATCGGTGTTTGGCCATTTCTTCTTAACCTTTTGATAGTTGCATCGTCTGTCTTTCTTCAGTTTACGCCTTCTCATCAGCCCTTTGGTATATGTATTCAAATTATTATAGGATTAAACACTGGTTTTTTTTTAGGAAATTGTCTATGTATAAACTCCGGCAACCCACTCACAAACTGAATAAAGTCCGAAGGACTTTATGTAAAGTTTGTGAGTGAGCTGCCGGAGTCTATACATACATGATTTCCTAAAAACACAGTGTTTAATCCTTATGATTCTTATTCTTGGACATCGTGTTGTTTTCGACGTTAAATACTAATAATTCTTGGTGGATTATTTTTTCATATTCCTACGCCATAACGCTACAAAAAAAAGTAGTACAGTAAACGGAAATATTGATTTATAAATCCTTTCGAATGACGTAGAATAAGTGACGATATCCAATCAGATTACGAATTATTGATACATTCTAGTAAGAATAGAATTATTCTTAATTGCTACTGAAAACAAACTAAAATCAAACGATTGTTAGTGCAGTACTGTATTTTCACCAAGGACGTGTATGGTGGGGGTTTCCATCGTTGTTCGAACTATCTTTATTTACAGCTATAATCCAGATTAATTTAGTAAATGATCAAATTATGGTTTTTATATTTTGTGCATATTTCTGTAATAATTAATGTTAATTCTGTACAAAATAACTTACAATCACCAACATTACTAATTATTTGTACCAATCACCAAACTAACTAATTAGCTAACATCAAAGACGTGTCTTACTTGTTTATGTGTTGTATTACAGGATCAAATCCCATGGATGATATCATATTTTCTTGTATCTTTGCTAACAACAGCAATCATAATAAATTTGTTTAAATGGTGACACTTGAAGCATAACTGCAACTGTTTTCATAATTGTTTTCATCGACATCTGTTGCCACACAAAGAATGTTTGGTTACCTTCCAGGGGTGTTATAGAGGCATTAACCTTGTTCTTATTCTGGTCTGCTAGAATTATCCCTGTGATAACACCCCACGTTATCGTAACGACGCTAATGCACAACTCACCATCATGACAGGACATTGACGGATGTCATTTATTTAATTATGCTTAACAATTTTATAAATTTTGTTACTTTAGCTATTTTCTGCAAATTGCTAAAAACAACTTTTCAATAAGCCAAACAAAAGTATTTGCTTCAATACCGAAAAAGATGTTAACTTACTAAGTGAATACAGGTATTGTCATTTACATTTTCATTTAAGAATTGAATGCATTCTTTTGAAGTTTCATTGGGGTATGAAAGCGTTGACCGAAGTACATTTTCAATGAAGCGTGGCAGCGCTTCATGTTGAAAATGTGCTTCGATCAACCCCCCCCCCCCCGACACGCTTTATTGAAGTGTTTGTGGAAAGTCATCTACATGTGTTTTAGGGGTTTCAATTTTACTTGTTTCAACGACTGTCCGTTTCAATTTTGGAACTGTTCAGATTGCAATGTTTCTTTTGTGTTTTTTTTATTACTGAAATGCTGATAAAAATAGAAACTGATATGTTATGAAACGGAATTTACTCCAATTGTAGTAAGCACATTTTACTCACATTTTGCACTCTATAACACCTAACCAGTAATGTTAAAGAGAGAAAAATAGCATCATCTGTTAAGCCTGTTTTTTAATTGTTGTATTACAGCATACACCTTGGGTATTACATTGATATTGTAAGTTAATAAACAGGCTTACAGTCACATGTTATCATTTAGGCTTCAATGTTGGTGGTCTTCATTTGTTTTTAATTTCTATTTTGATGGCAGTTCATTTTTTGTTATTTATGAAAATTAGCCGTTATTTCCATTGTCATACTTGATCTCTTCTATACATTTGTATATTGATTTACTTATGGCAAATTAGACACACACAGACGAATGTTTACTGGCTCATGAGGTAGTTATTGTACCTTAGGAAAATAACACTATCTAGGGAGATCTCCGTATCGGTACTTGAAATCGTCCTATCATATGAAAAACTTGATGAACCAGAGGGTGTAACAAAAAGCCATACCGGTAATTTAAATAAGGAAATACAATGCAATGGGTAAAAAGAGACAAAGAGACAATCAATGTCGATATAACACTACAAAGAAGACTAAAGATTGAGCAACATGAGGCTCACTAAAAACGGGGGTGGATATAGGTGTTCATGCTCCACAAGTGGCACCCGTCGAGTTACTCCTGTAACACATCATTCGGTGTGTAATTTTGTCTTTAGATGTTCTTAAGCTATGACATACAGAGTTGAGCATCAAATAACATTTGGTTGGATATCATATACAACATTTTGAATTGAAATGTTATGCTCGGGATATTTTAAGGATTGCTTAGTAATAAAAGTAGGCTATTCAATCTCCAATATGAAAGATTTTATTTATACTGTTTGTCCAATCTAACTAAAAAAAGGCCATTTTGTACAGGATTTGTGCATGGACTTCTCATTCCAACAAAAACTTCGGTGTTCAATGAACAACAGTTATCTCTGGCACAGTGTAAATCTCCGTTGTGATTGGATATCATTGGCGCGTCTTTAAGCAATTATATACCCCGACGTTGACAACCATAACACGGGGGTGTCTTACTTTTTATATGATGTGGGTGTCAATCTTGTCTATCTTTGATTTATGGCTTTCGATTTCCCTTTTGGTATGGGAAGGCGTTTTGCGTCCTACACGGGGTACGAAATTATATGACTAGATAATTTGGTTTTACCACAAATACCATTATTCAACGGTTCTAATATTGCATATATTAATATTAACAATAATTGGAACATTCAAATACCCATAATGTACAAAACCAGATAGTACTGAGTAATAAATCTAACGATCAATAATTATTGTCTTAAAATATATAATTGAGTAAGGGTGTGCATTTTATTTTAACCTTTTTGCCCGATATTTTTTTAGATAGACAACTTTGAAGTGAAGTAGGTAAAATGTCGTCGTTGCCATACTTGATATAACAAGCTTATATTGGTATTTGGGGGATTTTGAACTGTTGATTGATTCCAGCCCGGTGGTCATAGAAGACTCTTAATGAACTATCATTGCTAATTATTTTTTTTGGCAAAAGACTTTAGTTTATGTAGTAATAATCAACTTGACAACTGTAGTCTTATGTTATTTTTCAATAATTAGTATGTAGGGTTAGGAAAAAAGCAATAAATGAATTGTAAACTCCATACACAGAGAAAAATAACAATAAATACATTATAGCTGTTTCAAATTAATTTGATGACGTCGGTTAACAGATCATGTGTCGATTTAATTATTGATATTGTTTGATATATTCAGAGTCAGTATTCTATACGCTATAAAATACATGGTTATATCAACAATAAAGTACATTTGTCAAATATGAGCAATCAAAGATTAGCCATTCTACCCCTTTGTTATAAACTATTGTCATGAGGATATTTCTAGATGAATGTTGTTTCTAATTTGCATATAGAAAAAAAAAACAAAGAAAGTCTACTTCCCCCTTGAGTATTCCATTCAAATAGTATTTGACTGTTATTCGAATCATTCCTTAGAGATGTATTGTTTGAATGTAGAACGTCTGGGGCTAATGTAGTGATATATCAATAATAATAATACCCTGCCGTTGTACAATGCTTGTTAATGTACGTTTCCAGTATCAGTAAATACAAGAGTACTACAAAGCTGAAGTACATATGCCAGTAGGAATACAGCGGTATGTCAAGTTTTGTTAGCGTATATTCTTGACATGTTTTTTGTTCTAATTGTATTATTGTTAGTACAAAATCATGACTCTTTGGAATTTACAGTTGTTTTGTTATAATGACATTTTCGTTAAGAAAGACAAAGTTCAGTATTCTGTCCAACATCAGTGTTCAAATCTTGATTTTATCTTTAAGTATGGAATGACCAATAACAACATAGATATCACATTTATTGCTTTTCTGGATTAACCTTCATCAGGTACACCCAAAGTCCACACAATTGTTGGGAGCAAGTTAGCCGATGTGCCTAAATAGGATCGCAAATATCGGCGAAGTTCACCTAGACCTGAGGAAAGAAAACCCTAGTTTTAATAATAATTACATTATGTAGAAACCGTCAATTTCAATAACAAATACATCTAAAAAAAAAACATGTCAGTGCAGAAACACTGACTGACTACTGGGCGAATGATATCCTCTGGGACTAATAGTCCACTAGCAGAGGCATCGACCCAGTGACAGTGATAAAACAGTGAATATCAAATGTAGTGTCCACAACACAACGCGTTTCTGGATTATCAACAGTCAGGTACTCTCATAGTCAACACGAGAAAGCAAAATAACATACAAGGGCCGAAACAGGATAGCCACAATAGGCTAAGGTCACCTATGCCTGAACCAATATATACTTCATGTTTATACAACACCTTCAGCAACAGAGTGAAAACAAACATAATGAGACATCAAAAACAACGTTCCGGTTATAGATGGGCCAAAATACAGTTATACAATTTACCACTATAACTTATAAACCCAAGATGAAATATTTTCAGATTTCGCAACAGACTTTTTATTTAGAATTATACGAAAATTAACAGAGAAATTTACTTTTAAATCAAAATGCCATCAAATTGTCCGTAACTTAAGGTTACAGGAAAATAAGACTGCAAAATATGGAGGTTAGTTGATTTCATAGATGCATTTTAATGCACACTTATGCATTTATATTGTTCTGTACACATACTTGTAAAATCTGATATGAAAATAGAATTCACTGTCTCGTCTTTTGTTGTTGGGGCCCGGGTGGCTCAATAAGTTAGGTCGTTGGACCTAACAACTCATAAAATTCTATCACCAATACGGCGTGGGTTCGCGCCCAGCTTTGTAAATTACAAGAAAGGGTGCACTCGAATCGCAGCCGCAAGTGATAAAGATTACCAGTTGCTTGTCCCATGGTCGGTGGTTCTCCCCGGATACTCCGGCTTCCTCCACCACCTAAACTGGTCGCCATGATATAGCTGAAATATTGTTGAAAGTGGCGTTAAAACACCAAAAATCAAAAACATCAATCAATCTTTTGTTGTTCTTTTCATTCATACAATTTAATATACGAGTGAAAACTTTGTTGTATTTGACAACGGTGTCACATAAATTGTGTGCAAACTTTCCTGTATCAGTAACTATAAATTGACGTCCTTCAGCATCCAGAACCACCAGCCACAACTACTGATAAATGGTTATACATTTGAAGCTGCTACATGTTGTCATGTATGTGTCATGATTATGGCAAAAGGACGTTTGTTTGATTTGTCTCGTTCAAGCTGACAAACATTTCTGATGGAATGTTCACCTAGGCGGAAACATTAAGACCTGTTTTTCTGTATGTCATAGCCCTCACCCGGGGGTCATGAACACAACACCACTCTTAGTGGTAAAATGGAATTCCTCCCAACTATCACAGAAATATCACGATTTAATTATAATTTCAGAAGAAATCTTGATTTATTCAATATTACTGACGAAAATACATAGAAGTCTTGTTTGCAGAAATAACCATTAAGAAACACCTGTATGTATCGAATTTAGTCCTTCATAAACTGGTATCAGCAAACATAAATAGTCAACACTAGACAATCCTTTCTTCTAACTGACACAGTTCTACAGTAATAGAGGATACAGTTAATCCTTAAAATAAAAATACATGTCGATAACCTGATACAATATGAAGTGATAGTTTGCCTCAGACATCATTGTTAACCCTAAAGTACGGGTTAACTTGCCTAATGACGTACATTATTGTATGTAAATATTGTCATATCCATCCATTTTTTTTTCAAGTGATCAACAATTATAATTGAGAGGATGTTTCCGAGACAAATTATTTTCAGTTTGCTTAG
Organism: Gigantidas platifrons; assembly: GCA_002080005.1. Taxonomy (NCBI): domain Eukaryota; kingdom Metazoa; phylum Mollusca; class Bivalvia; order Mytilida; family Modiolidae; genus Gigantidas; species Gigantidas platifrons. The sequence continues at coordinate 214,656 of MJUT01050873.1, read as the reverse complement.
CTTGAGGGCTAAATCTTGAAAACTGATTGCAAACTTTAACGAAAATAAGATGATAAAATCTCGTATATGGCGATTCTTTTCTACTGTTTATAGAAATGGTAAAATGAAGTAGACAGTTTTAAGTAACATTTGACCTCGGATTGTACGAATTGCACTGTTTGTTATTTTAGTGCGCATTATACGGTCTCGGTTGTTGTACCCTTGCCTCACATATATACGGATACAACCAAGTTTAACTGTCACTTTAACGAAAGCCTGTTAATGTTACGATGTTTTTGTAAATAGGTTTACAAACACTGCATCATATAAGTAAACTGTGCACCAATTAATGGACCCATGTCACCAGATTATGGTGCAATGATAAATAAGATCGGATCATTGCCTTGAAACAGGTCACCATCGTCAAATGTACTCTTCCTTAGAATCCGTTGTGTCCTGTATTGTAATTTCTTCTCCACATTTAAGTAATATCTATATGAGTTACACAGGTGTGTATTTGATTCTCTCTACGCATTCTATTGAGTGGATGGGCAACTTAGAAATATGACATTTATTGCGTTATGATGCACAGAAAATTATGCTTAATACACTGTTTCTGGTTGTATCTGTCATCGAGAATAACAACCGTCATTTTTAAGATTAAAAATGCTTAAGCAACACTAATGTTTAAACCAGTATGTCTGAGCAAGAAAACCACAAGAATAAAGAGTACATCCGAAATTGGATAATATGATCAATTCCTGAGGGATAAGAATAATACAAATCGGAAACTGTAAAGTTCAATATCTTATAGATGAAAAAAGTATGGGAGTGTGGAGACTGTTTACAACCAGTTTATGGAGAAACCATCATCAGGTACAACCGGAATCCATATAATTTTATCTTTGTTGGCATGAATACCAACGGTCATAAACAAATCGCCAAGGCCGGACAAGATAGCCTATTCCTGAGAAGGTAGGATGAACCTCTTGCTTGATTACTGATACTACCGAAGATACATCAAACCATCAAAAGAACGAATAGCATGTGTGCTAGTTTATGTTATCTTTTCTGATTTTTGCCTTTTATCTTTTTTTTTAATTATTTTATTTCACCATCGAGACTGAAAGAGGTCATGTTTGAAACGCGGATATTCACAAATAAATTGCATCATGTTAATTTTCCACTATTTCTCGCGAGATGAGTGATGGGCCCGTCAACCAATCAATTCCCTAGGTTTATTTTATCTGTCCATATAGTACGATCTCTTATATCATCCCTATAATCCAGTTTATTTACCTTCGCTTTTTTATTTGCTTGACAATTTATGATATGCTAAAAATTCAAATAAAAATGACAAACCGTTAATATAACATGCTGAATTGGCGCAAATATAGCTTTAAATTGATCACACACTGTTGAACCTATAATATCCTACCTTGTATTTTTGTGTTTTAATAAGTACGTCAAATGGCTGGAAGAGACACTGATCAGTCATTATCATTTTGAAAGGAATCCATAATTTATTGACAAGAAATAACGCGATAATAAAGAAAATTAATTGCAGGGGAAATTCAATATATTTATAATGATTCCTATCGTATTAGAGAAGAATTGATCTGTAGGTGTTTACAGCACACGCCTCGTGAAAATGGCCATAAATTTTAGTGCATACAAATTTTCTGCGGATTTCAGTTTCCATTACGACCATATTCTGTCTCCATTGTTTCAACGTAAAACATGAAAAGCAAATATTTATAAAACAAAAAAAAAATGAGCAATGAAATCAGATAATGTATGTCATATACATTCACCAGAATTTAGACTGTTTATGCATTGAGTTGCAATCCCATGTATACAGCTATCCATTAATATTGTTAACATTATTTAAACCAATGGAATTATGTGTCAACTATGGAAGATGCATCTCTTTGGTGTAGCATTTTCTTTTAATATTCTAACTCACACATTATTTAGCAAATAGTTCATGGCACTAAGGGTCAGTTGGCCCGAATTGCCACGAACTATTTGTTATATTATACCCAATACTTGCAGATCTGTCAGACGACATGTTTTGTTAGTCCCCTACCGGCGAAAGCCGAAGGGGATTATAGTTTTATGTTCCGTCCGTCTGTCCGTCACATTAAAATTTTAAGTTGTCCGGACTTTTTTTGTACGTCCTTTGATATATTGACTTGATATTTGGTATGTGGCTATATCTAGATGAGTTACAGTTTAAGTTTGAATTTCGTTCTGGTCGAATGATTATTGGCTGAGTTATGGCCCTTCAACTTGTATTTTTTGTTCAAATTTTAAGTTGTACGGACTTGTTTTTTTGACGTCCTTTGATATATTGACTTGATATTTGGTTGATTTTTGGTGTTTAACGCCACTTTCAACAATATTTCAGCTATATCATGGCGACCAGTTTTAGTGGTGGAGGAAGCCGGAGTACCTGGAGAGAACCACCGACCATGGGCAAGCAACTGGTAAACTTTATCACTTGCGGTTGCGAGTCGAGTGCACCCTTTTTTGTAATTTACAAAGCCGGGCGCGAACCAACGCCGTATTGGTGATAGGCCTGTATGAGTTGCTAGATCCATCGACCTAACTCATTGAGCCACCCGGGTCCCTTGATATTTGGTATGTGGCTATATCTGGATGAGTTACAGTTTAAGTTCCAATTTCGTTCTGGTCGAATGATTTTTGGCTGATGTATGGCCCTTGAACTTTTATTTTTTGTTCAAATTTTAAGTTGTCCGGACTTTTTTTTTACGGCCTTTGATATATTGACTTGATATTTGGTATGTGGTTATACTTAGATGAGTTACAGTTTAAGTTCGAATTTCGTTCCGGTCGAATGATATTTGGCTGAGTTATGGCCCTTGAACATATTTTTTGTTCAAATTTGAAGTTGTAAGGACTTTTGTTTATGTCCTTTGATATATTGACTTGATATTTGGTATGTCGCTATATCTAGATGAGTTACAGTTTAAGTTAGAATTTCGTTTTGGTTGAATGATTTTTGGCTGAGTTATGGCCTTGAACATATTTTTTGTTCAAATTTGAAGTTGTAAGGACTTGTTTTACCTCCTATGAGATATTGACTTGATATTTGGTATGTGGCTATATCTAGATGAGTTACAGTTTAATTTTGAATTTCGTTCTGGTCGAACGATTTTTGCCAGAGTTTTGGCCATTGAACTTGTAATTTAAAATCTAGTCACTGCAAGGTGATACTTCTAATATTTTAGGTCCTCTGATTTTTGCGGCCGGTAGGGGACAATGTATTGCTATGTGCAATAGTCTCAGAATTCTTGTTATTGTATATCTAAGACAAAAAAAACAAGTTCGGATAAAATCCGGAAGAAAACATTATATTGACCGGCCCGCTAACAAAGACAAATGGGAGTAATATAATAGTAAAGTAAAATATACTTAAATAATGTATGTGTCCTTAATGGAATATTATAAGAAACTATCAATTCATATAAATAATGTAATAAAAACATTTCGTTTGAAAGTTGAAAAACTAGATACCGTCCTGAATGAATAACTAGGACTTCGTTCAAATATATTTTTATCTTAATGTAGCTACTTTCGAGGTCTGTGTTATTCGTTGATAATTTGAATGGAAATATTTATGTAATCAACTGTCAACTTCTTAATTTAATATCATCAAATACTTCGGATATGAAAATAACTGACTGCAAATAGTAGGAGTAATTGTATCTAAATATGATGCTTGTTATAATGTCCAATGGTTTCATTTGATGATTGAAATCTAAATAGAGAGCACACCTAATGTATAAAGTTTAATTGTCTTGTCTTGTGCACTTCACAAGTTTCAGCAAATTTGTTTCAAGCAGATAAAGTTTCTTTCTGAAAGCCTATAAAACGAGATTTAAAACAAATCCGACTATTAAATGTTAAAAGTGAAATGTTTCGCGATATATGTTTTTAGGTAATTCGGACATTTTTACTTTGGTTTCACCGAATGACTGTTATTATCATCAATCTGACACTAATACTGAAAAAAATATCGGTCAATCTGAAGTCGGACACATTATGACGTTATCGACGAAAACAATAACGTAAGTTGTAATATCTCGTCATAATTATCACAGCTAGTCCTTTCAGACTCGCTGCGACACTAGTTAATTGTATGTCTCGACATAATGATAATAATAGTACATACTCATTGACATATATGTATGTACATGGATTTATCATAGGCTGATGCAAAATGAAAGGGAAATGCAATTCAATCGAAACTCAGAAAAAACAGATAATGAACGGTAATTTTAAAAATATAAGTGTACCATTATTTGAAGTAATGCCATACTTATTGGTCATAGGGCGAAGTCGTAATTTTAGGTACATAGATTTAATGCGAGATAAATTCCTTGGCACGAAAATTTCATGGGAAACTACGAAAGTAATTTGCCCATTTCGATTGACAGTGGGGTTCATGTAGCTCAATCTAGAATTGTATGTCTAAAGTTTTGCGCACCATCTTCTTTTGCATTTTCTCTTGGTCATGGTATTGTAATTCTTTAATCAGCATGTACAATACTGAATGTGCCAACAGGCAGTCTAAATTGTCACATATGTACAATTTGAAAATCACAGACAGGTTTAGCTCATTGTGCCCTGTAACAGCCAAACCAAAACAATCGTTGCTTTTTTAGGTACTAGTGTAAGCTATCTCTAGTTATCTTAACTTGGCTCCAAATAGTTTATTTAGTTGGACACGTCGACCAACATACTGAAACAGTTTGTTGTTATTACCAAATATACATGAACCGCAGTAGAACAGAGGAGGCATTCAAAAATGTTTATATTTATTTTCTAGTTTCTCTGCATAAAATTATAGAAGGAATGGAGATAATGATTCGAACGAATAAATAACCACAATAGACTGTTAACTGTATATAGCAATAAGCCTGCCATTTCGTCTGTCTGTTATTCATGCATCTCTCTAATTAGCTCAAACTAAATTCTAAAACCAGAAATATCAATTAATTTGAACAAAATGATAAAGTGACTCTGTGCACAATATGATGAAATGAAATGCGAGACGAATCCTAATATAGCTTGAAGCCACACATTGTTAAAGTATCTTAATAACAAAACCTGCTATGTGATTTGTACCCACATAAACGGTTCAATGATAATTTTAAGCTGTTTAAAAGCCTCAAATACAGCTGCGTTTCGAATTCTTAATTTCCTTTAAAGTGCATCTTCGTTGTTTGTTGTAATACCCATAACCACATCTATAAAATGTCAGATTTACATGGGGGCTCAGACGACGTATAAACTTATTAACTTGTTTGCTATATAATTAAATATCTGTTGATGCAGACGTTTGGTTCTTACTGATCTCGAGCAAGATACATAAAAAGAAATCGTTTCCAATGGAGTCTAAACATCTAAATTAAAAACCTCAATCGAATCAATTTCGAGTCAACGTGTACACTTCTAAAAAGATTTGTTTGGCATTATTGTTCACCACGGTAGGACAATCACTCTAAATAGACAAATTCTGTCGGCGATCTAGGAATAGATGTTGAAACATAACAATATTTGTAAGTCGAGTTTAACAAATATTCGTTTAATAGAAAATTAAATCATCCTCCCAATAGATTCTACATTACAGTGAGTGCGTGATTGTTGTTGTCGCCATTGTAAATTTGTCAAGTATTTTTAATGCGGTATAAACAGACTTTTTTGGTAGATGTATTTATTTGTTTTTTGTTACATATATTTGTAAATATATTTACGAAACAGTTGGATCATGTGAAGTTCAAGTGACAAATTGATGACGATGTATGTTATTAAGTTACATATTCAAATATCATGAAATGTAAATATTCACTGAGGACATATTTGCATAGGCAAAGAAGAGTTTGAAGATAATATGATTTATTCATATGAAGAATAAATCCAGATATCCACAGTAAATTCGGGAAATTTTTCCCGCAAACATGTCATTGTTCACAGATTTGAGCAAGAGTTATCCCGCTTTTAATTTGACGGTGTTATGTGACAATTTGCTGGGACACCGTGCTTCCTTTCTGAATCTGCAATCGAAGAACAAGGTCACAGAAAAATCTGATCTAGAGGGAAAGTGTGTTTTTTTTTGTTTTTTTTTTAAATTACCCACCCACCCTTACTAATTATCTGTCAATAATAAGAAGTTTTGTTCGGTTTTCTGCTGTTATTTTATTTTTCAGATGGAGTCCTTCCTATTAAGTGAAACCTATCGTCACGGCTGGAGGAAAGCGAAAATAGCGACACAAAGTATTCATATTATGTTGTGCTATTTTAATGGATTTGTTTATAGGCTGTGCTTCTGTTCCCAGGGCCAGCATTTTGATATGTTCTTGGATAATGTGGATATGGTTTATGTGAACATTATGATTTGTTGGAATATTATAATGGTCATGTGTATATATTTCGGGCCTGCCATTGACGTTTGCCGGCGGCCCATTATCTCTAAGCTGTGGCCGTACATTTTGTACAATTTGCCAAACAAAACAATCAATAAAAGCTTATTGTTTATTATTTGTCTATTTTTATACTGTCCCGAATAGTCTTGGATAAAGACAGATATGATGTGTTTTAAGTCAATAAATACAGATATAATTTGTTTTAATTAAGTTCTTTTTTCACAATTCAGGGAATGAAAAGGTCTTTTAGTTCTTGGGGTTGCTATTTTCTTCAGCCAAACATTGTAGTATGTTCACCAGTTAATGTTTTCGAAGTATCACACCTAGGTATCATATGTCGGTCAAATTTTCAATCTGCACAGAAATAGATCTACCCAAACACCGAAAAAATTGTTATCGTGTAAACTCTGAAATCGTTATCAATAAAGAAAACGAATGTATGGAAAGAGTTCGGTAATTCATGTCAGAACTATCGTGTTTTCTAAATAGATGGTTCCAATAAAGCCGTTATTCGTCAAAACACCATAGCCGCAAACCGTAGAGAAATGTAGTTTTCACTATTGCCCATCCGTGAATGTGACCTACAAAATGGAACCAGGATCATATGTCATGTCTTTATGCTTACAATATACAACCTAGCTATCACATAACCATTAAAATCACAAAGCATTGTTGCAGCGTTAGAAATGACGGAATTAGTTTTTGACTACCTTGACATTCTTTAGTGAGACGGCAATGCCAACAATATCATCAGTTACAATAATATAAAAAGTATATTTACTTTATGTAGCTTAGACGATGCAATCACTCGTCCATATTTGTGTTCAATGGTTTTGAGAGTTGTACAACATATTTAGATAAATAAACCGCCAGAAAATTTGCAAAAGGATACACCGTTGGAGAATGACGCACATCTTGTACCTAATTGGCAACAAATCAACTGACTTTTATTAAAATTGAATAATGATAAAAACACTTTCTTAATGTATTTCATTTCATTGACACTTCAATGCCTTATTATCAAAAGCATGAACAAATGACGTGATGGAAATGATACAACCACAACTTCCTGGACCACACAAAAGGCAATCTGACATTGAGGTAATACACTTTCAAGGGATAAAAATAGCACCACTTGTTTCAGTTAGACAATCACAAGAGAATATGCAAAGGCGTCATCGATGCTGGCAGATGCACGTCACGCAAACATTTGAACAACAATTGAATAGTGTAATATTATGGTAATTATGTACTTGTTTGTTTACTTGTATGTTTCTATCATTGTAAGTATTCTTTAATATATCAGTAGGTGTACACTCATCTGTTTAAGATAACGGGTTCACTGCATAAGATACCATTAGGGCCTTCATTAAAAGTGAATATCCATAATTATCAAATTGAGAAGGAGTTATTTCCAGAAGGCCTGAGGATATTCACTTTTCATGAAGGACATAATGGTATTATTATACTGCACTAAACCACAGAGAAGCAACAAACAAAAGTGAATGAATAAAATTGTGTTTGTACATTTGTATACAACATGCACTGTGTAAAAGGTATATATTTCATTATACAATTATTGACTTTAATTGAGGTTAATATTATACAATTATTGACTTTTAATGAGGTCTACTCATGACTATACGGACCTGATCAATGATTGATTGACCGAGGCCAACGGCCGAGGTTAATCAATCATTGACCAGGTCCGTATAGT
>MJUT01050873.1:195765-206386 GCA_002080005.1 Gigantidas platifrons | reverse complement strand
GAAATTTTTGAAATTTTATGAAAATTTAATTTTGATTTATTTGTGAAATTTTGAATTTTAAAAAAGAAAATTGAAATTTTGAAAATTTTGAATTTAAAAAAAAAATATTTTATAATTTTGAAATTTTTTGAAAATTTTGAAATTTTATGAATGAGTAAGACGCAATTTGATTGGTCGACACAACTTGACATCTTGGCTTTGGTTGGTCGGTGGGCAAGCCCGAATATACCTCACGCGAGGTGAACTCACTCTGAGGTAGAATTGAGAAAATGCTGTTTAAGCCAATCAGAAAAAAGCTAAATTCCTTATCATTTAATAAAAGGATTTATCGTTCCAAGATATATGATATTTACCGAGGCCTTATATTAATCGAAATGAAAGTCAGTATTTGTTTTATTATATGGTCATTTTTATAATTGGCATTTTAATGGTAGCAAGACAGATTTATGAATATTGGGAAAATTTTTGCGGAAATTGAGGCATTAGCCAATCAGATAAAAGAAATATGTATAGTCATACAATAATTTTATGTAAAATAACTGGTTCAAACTTGCATACCCTAACTGGGAAGTGATTGGAACATATCATTTGGCTGAATTTTTAGTTTCCAAATACGATATCATTCAAAAGGACTCCATATTCCTATTGATTGTAAACTGTTTGTAAACCTCTCTTCATGACAAATATATGATCGTTCCTGCGGACAAGGCTTCCAACAACATCGTGTTTGTGTGTAAATCATATTACTACGAATGCCTAATCGAGGAATTAGGCATAAATAACAACACCTCTGGTAATACCACATACAAACCTACTTCGTTCGACAAAGATGAAATCCTAGCTAACCACAGGTCCTTCATGACCTCTTTAAACATTCCCTCTGGTAAAGAGTCTGAGGATTTACCCTATGTGTATTGGATACGTAAACTCCATAAGTCACCATACAAACAAAGGTACATAGCGGGCTTATCAACTTGTTCGACGAAAGAATTGTCTATTCAACTGACAAAGATTCTGTCTGCAGTAAAAGAGGGACAACAGAAATATTGTGAAACTGTTTACTCGCATTGTGGCATAAATCACATGTGGATTTTGAAAAAACTCGAAAGATCTTTTGGATAATCTTAAATCAAGATCTTTCTATAAAGTATCCTCCACCAAAACTGTTGATTTTTCAACTCTATATACCACCGTACCGTATGACAAATTAAATATCCGCTTTAAAGAAACAATCCACAAAGCTTTCAGTCATAGAAACGATGGCTCAAAATTTTTCGTGTGAGGCTGCAATTCCACATATTTTTCAAACAAAATTCAAAAAGGTAAAACATGCTATTCCGAGGAACAAGTGATCAGTATGCTGGAGTTCCTCATCGATAACATATTTGTCTCCTTTGGAGAGACACTGTTTCAGCAGGTCGTCGGCACACCTATCGGTACGAATTGTACCCCTCTTCTAGCCGATTTATTTTTATACTCATATGAGTCGGACTTTCTTCAAAAACTTGTAAAAGATAAGAAGATTCATGAAGCTAGAGCATTTAATTTCACATACAGGTATATTCATGACGTTTTATCTATCAATAATTCTAGATTTGCAGAATTTCTTCCATTGGTATATCCTCCAGATCTGGAAATTAAAGAGACCACAGATACAGCTTCGTCCGCATTATTTTTGGACTTATACCTCGCATTTGACGACAGTAGTCAACTCAGTACTAAAATTTATGATAAACGAGACGACTTCAATTTTAAAATCATAAATTTTCCTAATATGTGCAGCAATATACCAGATTCTCCTCCATATGGTGTTTACATCTCGCAATTGATTCGCTATGCAAGAGTCAGTAGTAATTATTCCGATTTCTTGAAACGTCATCTTTATCTGAATAACAGGCTACTGGACCAGGGCTGTAATAAGATTCGCCTTATTCGATCTCTTAAAAAGTTTATATTCCGATATCAAGATCTTGTCGAAATATATTCTGTCTCTGCAGATACAATGGTAAAAGATGCATTTTCATATAGTGAAAATGTATAAAGGTAAGGATTTAGTATGCGTGGTTTACAATGTCGAAAATATATTTTGTGAATGTGTGACGTAAAAATGTTTTTGACATTTACTGTCGTAATAAAAAATACTTCAAAGGACTCAGTTATTGATGGAGATGGTTCACGAGATATATTAGATACCCTCCTAACGGAATTTAGAACTGTGTTGACTACTATTTTACCTATTTTGTTCCAGTATCGTTATAAATGCTGCTATAGTGACAACCGGAACCTTAGAACCGTAATGAAAGCGAGAGGTTTGGCGCCGTAAAATCTGATTCAATCCACCATTTCTTTAGAAATACCTGTACCAAGTCAGGGCCATTGCGGTTTTTCCAGTTTTTCCGGTTGTTGACTGATTTGTCTATTTATTGATTTATGAGTTTTGCCTTTCCCTTTAGAAGATTGCTCGGTGTTCTGTAATTTTGCTATTACCCTTATTTGAAAATGTTACAAAGTCACTAAATATGATATCTACGTTTTCATTACTATCACTGGGTCGATACCACTACTGGTTGACAATAAGTTCCAGAGGTTATTATCCGACCAGTAGTCAATACTTCGGTACTGATATGGCTTATTATATCTATTTTAGGGAAATGTACAGTTCATAAATCATGTAATTATTAGTAAAGCTAAGATTCACCACCCTCAGGCATATCTTTGAACATAGCCGATTCTGACTATCCTGTGTAGACCCTTTGGTTTTCGTGTTCCCAATGACTTTAACATTATTATACCCTCGCTCCGCCGGAGGGGGAATACTCTTTTACCTCTGTCCGTCCTTCCGTCTGTCTGTCCTTCCATCCGTCCCAAGATATTTTTCTCAGCAACTATTGATGGCAGAAATCTGATATTTAGTCTACAGCTTCATATAGGTATGCCATATTGTGGGAAGCGTTTTTGGACCCGTCAGATTCCTACTTCCTGTTTGCCGACTTAGTTGGTTTTTATACACATTGAACATATATGCGGGGGTATAATAAGTGATCATTCGCTCACAGTTCATCTTGTTTGGTTTGTAAATAATTTTGCTTTCAGCGTACCTAATGAAGGTTTTTCCGGAAACGCGTGGTGTGTGCTAAATTTGATATCTACGTGTTAATTACACGTGTTTATAAAAAAAAATAATAATCTTTTAGATACTATCGCAAGATAAATTATTTAAGGTGATGGACAACTTATAGCAGACATGCTTCTGGTAAAATGGAATAACAAACACAACAATCCATTAAACATTAAAGGCATAATATTAAGTAGTTCCATTTATTCCAACTTGTCATTTTTGTACTTATTACCAAGTCAATTAATTTAAACTTATGTTCTGTATGTGTCTGTGTTTTGTTGATATTTGTTATTGTACCCAGACAGTAATACCACACTTGGCTGATGGTGTAGTGCTCAATTAGGAGAAACATCAATTGACATTTGAGTAATTTAATGACCAAGTCTGGTTGTATATAATTCATTATCTATATCAGATAGCACGTACTTAGAAATTGATATTGAGCAATATATGTAAACAAGACCATTGACTAGTAACAAAGTTAATCGTCGTACTGGTCTTTGTGAGTATATGGTAGTTAACTATTATTATAGAGTTATGATTATGTTGTTTAACGCCACTTTTAACAATATTTCAGTTATATCGTGGTGTTCAGTTGTATTGATGGAGGATACCGGAGTACCGGGAGAAAACCACCGATCTGCACCGAAGTCACTGACAAACTTTATCACATAATGTGGTATTGAGTACACCTCGTCTGACCGGGATTCGAACTCGCAATTGCAGTGGCACTGATTGCATTGGTTATAAGTCCAATTACCTATAACCCTAACTTTATACGATTACGACCACGATGGCCCCCATACATAACTATAAAATGAACTCTCGTTGCAACATTTCATGAAGAACTATGGTTGAAACAGTTACAGCTATCTCATAAATTTTCGGGTTGAAGTATTACATTAGGAATTACGGTTGAAACATTTATTTAACATACTGACAAAATTTCCTCTTTTTTTTTAATAATTACAAGGGTGTTTTGCTAAATCTTAGAAGTGCTTTAGAAGTAATATGGAAAACAAAAATTAACACACTGTCGGAACAATTCTAAAATCAAACATAACAACCGTAGAAAGAGGCAAAATCAACCTAGTTTAATGGCTCCAAACCTCACCTCTTTATAGTGAACTGATGCTAACATGTAAGTGGTTTCCACATGTGTGTAAAATGGTAACTCTCACATACAGCCGGGAGAACACTATAAACAAGAACGCTACTGGTCGAGAACCAATTATCGCCAACTTGCACGTTACTCTCGAGCGCACGTGAATTTTCTGCAGATGACAATAAAAAATGGTGACAGCAGACAGCAAAATCCTACCGTTGTATCTTGGCTAATTCAACAGAAATCAGGTCAAACCTCATTGAAAACCATACCTCTTTACATAATCGTCGCTGATTAACAAAAAAATATAGCAGATTGGTGTTCTAAGGATTGCAAAATAATGACGACACCTTCATTTTTTTTGTGGTAAGGCCATTTCTTTTAACTTCACTGTTGATTTATATATATTTTCCCACATCTAACAACTTTACAAAGGGTTCTTTGTACGAGCATGTGCATAAACATATTTATATTTCCGTCCAAGGTAAGTCATTGGTAACATTCAATATTATGAGGCGCTTGTATTGGCTTACATAGAAATAATCTGACGAAAACAAGAGAAAAAAAATGGCGATAATTGGTCCTATAATCCTGAACATTATACATAATAAGTTTTAATTTTCGTGATACAAAAGTTGTCCTATGTATTTATTAGAAGCAACTTATTTAATAATTCTCGATTTAAGGAATATTGCCGTTCAGAAATAAGTGAACGACTTTATTTTAGTTTATTAACAGCTGAATTCATAAAAAAGACTAAAGCGGATTGATGTATTCTACTTGAGACCTTGAATATATACTAATATCAAATTAAAAGTAGGTTAGCATAGATATGCAAGTTTTTCCGTTAAATTACACGTACATAGACACACTACATATGCATCATTGATGCGTTATTATTATTTAACATGTGTACTCTGTCGCGTTCAAATTAAATGGTGAGATAAACAAATATTTACGCCATTCTCTTATACGGTGACAGCAAGGCTGGGTTTTCTGTCTAAACTGAACTTCTAATAGCACGATTTTACACTATTTATTATATTACATGTCACCAGAACATTTTTTAAATAGAAAATGTCAATATTTTTATTTCTATTTCCATCAACAAATTAAGATATATAGCTTATTGTTATACTATTTACGACCGATACAACGACATCCAGTGTTGTTGTTATAATTCAACTGCAAAGACGTGACATATATATATATGTTGTATGTCTTTCGATTTACGGATTCTGATTATCCCTCCGGTATCTTCTAACTTCATATAAATATCTGTCGATTTGCCGACCCAGTAGATTTCTAAATGATATGTTACTATTTTATTTCTAGATGATTCGATATATATATATACAATGTATATACAATAAAATAGTAACATATCATTTAGAAATCTACTGGGGCGGCAAATCGACAGATATTTATATGAAGTTAGAAGATACCGGAGGGATAATCAGAATCCGTAAATCGAAAGACATACAACACAACGTCCAGAAGAAAATAGGCAAAGAACGATCTGCAAAACACTACACAGAAAACTAAACATCGAGCCACATGAACCCTACTACAAACCTGGTGGTGAATTCAGGTGCTTATACAATGTATATTAAGTGACAACGGATACAAATCAACATGAACACCACGAATATGTAACTGAATACTGCAAAGAACTTCTACAATTAAAGATGGTGAAAGGTCACCGATGCGTACTGTTTTAATATTAAAATTAGCTTCATTGTTTATAAATATAAACCTCTGTATGCATACTTTTGTAATAAAAATGTATCTTATACTGATCAATAAATTAACAAAATATAAATGTTGAATCATGTCAATATTAGACATCGATCTACATTACAGAGTTAACTGAAGCTTGCAATACTATAGACATAATGTACAAATGGAGATAACTCTAAGATAAATATGTTGGTTTGTGAATGCCAGAATAAAAAAAAATATCAGTTCTCTTTTTGTAGAAATAATAGCATGCATACCCGCATAACAACTTCTGTGCCACGAGGATTAAATATATTTTGTTTAAAGCTAAAGAGTATGACTTGGTCTTCTATTCGTCCAGTTATTTATGAAGTTTAGCATCATATGTTGTAAACGATTGCATAACCACATGATTTCTTTAAGTGGGGATGTATTTGTGCCATGCCAGTAGATTATACACCGACACTTGTTATAAGTGCCGCCACAAGCTATGAAAGTGAACGATGATATACGTGTGTTAGGGGCATCCACTTTACCTACTGTTTCTACGATTTAGTGATTGGATTTTTTTTAACTATTCTGTTTTTTTTCTTCATTGTATCATACAAAACTATAATAATGTATTGTAACAACCAAATAATGTTTCAATGTGTAAAGTCCGTGAAATACAATCTGTATATACAAGTTGCTATATTTCGAAAGTAGAAAATCACATTTCACCGAGTTGGTTGGTATGATGTTTCTATCGTTAAGTATATCATTTGTGTCAAATTTACAGGAACACGTCTCCATTCTTTGAGTATATATACCATGGATCTTACGAATTAAGTTATTTAAGCCAACGAATCCGAAGGATGAGTTGTTTTAAATAAGTTGATGAGTAAGATCCATGGTATATATGGTTTGTAACAGAAATTACATGATTGACAGATCTATCAATTACTGTCAATTATGCATTATCCAATGAAATGACGCTCGTGCAAGTCAGAAAAGCGTGCAAAAATCCTGGCAGCTTGTCAGTTTTGCAGTTCAGTCACTGTTTCAGTCACGTTAAAATGGCGTTCATTCCAGATTTTTTGGAACTAGATGATCTGCAGCTATCGCATATTGCAAAGGAAATGAAAGATGACTTCCATTTATCTCAAGCAGTCGCCGATGTTGATGATGGGATGATCAACTCGGCCGTAGCTAATAGGATCAAGGATGAAGATCATTACGAGGATTTTAGAATTTCGCAAGCAGCAAGTATTGCCGATGTAAACCTGCCAATTTCTCAAGCCATGAATACGTATCATGTTGATTTTGTTGATTTCGGAAGATTTGACTTTAGCTATTTCGATGAAACGTATAAAACCGAGCCCCAAAGTAACAGATTTTCTGCAATCGTTTCGGATGAAGAAATTGATCAGTTGATTTCTGCCCAGACAAATGCAAACACAACAAAGAACACTAAGTGGGCTATTAAGGTGTTCGATGAATGGCGATCGGAACGAGTGAAAAATGGCATAATTATTCCAGATCTTTTGTCAATGGATAACAAGACGATGGACAGTTTTCTTCAGAGATTTGTCATAGAGGCACGTAAATGAAATGGGGACGAATTACCCCCCCCCCCCAAATCTCTGTAAAATATCATCTGTGGCATCATGAGACATTGCAAAGATAACAAAACTCCTTGTTAATGTCTTTGATGATAAAGATAATTCTTTCGCACAGCTGAGGAAAGTGTTAGATGCTCTCATGAAGGAATTGTTATCCAAAGGCCTTGGAATTAAACCCAAGAAAGCCGATGTGTTATCCGAGGAGGACGAGGATATCTTATGGTCCTCCGGTGTATTTGGACAATCTTGTTCTTAATCTCTGCAGTATACTGTATTTTTTTTTTATTCTTGTAAAATATTTGGATTGAGAGGGAGAGACGAACACCGAAATTTAGAATGTTCCCAGTTTGAACTTGGTCAGAACAGCAAAAGGGAATTTGGACGAAACACGAAGACCTTTTCTGAAGGTCTGGCCCACTTGACGATATCGAACAAGGACATCAAGTACTACATCAGTGACGATGGTAAGTAAAATTATAAATTTTTATTATATCAGCATAAGATTTTAATAATTATTTCAGCGGACTATTATAAAATAATTTAGATCATTCATGTTACGTAGATGCAGCATTTTACTCGTTTTTAGTTGAAAACATTGTGACCGTAACGCGGACCTAGACGAAAGCACCCAATATTGATTTTTGTGGAATCCAGTTGTGAAAGCGAAAGTTATTTGACTTTTTCATCTGACAGTCAAAAAACAGCTTAAAATTATCTGTATTACAATGTATTATTTAACACAATTAAAACTACATTCAGTATTATATATACCATGGATCTTACGAATTAAGTATATGTATGAGTTTCTGTAATATATCTTGAAAACTTAAACAATGGACGGAAGGAGGGCATATTGATATATTCATGTCCGTCCGTCCGTCCGTCTAGATATTCCCATAGTAAATGCGTGGACATTCAATAAAGTACATCATGTATCATTATTTATTATTTTAATTATGCCCCACTCAACTGGAGGCGGTATACTGGTTTATTTGTCCGTACCAAGATATTATTCGCAACATTTTTCTCAGCAACTATGAAAAAACGTGTTTTATACGCATTGAACATATATGCAGGCGGGGTATCCCTAAGTGAGCAATAGCTCACAGTTAATCTTGTTTGAATTGTAGAAATAAATGTCTGTAATCGTTTGGATTCTAATGATTGTATACAATTTTTCAGGATCTAGATGTTTACAGTCATTGTAAGGCCTATTTTGGATGCTCTTGGGAACGACGGGTGGTTTTACAGAGAACCACTCAGTGTTGGAATCAGATACGGGAAGCAACCACTTGGAATAAATACATTGGAGGGACTGATGAAAGAAATGTGTCAGAAGGCTGGACTAATGTGCAATTACACCAATCACTCTGGCAAGAGGACATGTGCCACAAGGATGGACTTGATGAGCAGTCCATTGTGGACAGGACTGGCCACCGGTCCACCGCAGTCCGAGGGTATAAATCCAAAACAGATGAAATGGAACAAAAAGTTTTAAGTATTAAACCCTTCCAAAAGTTGTGAACGCGACTTGAATGTAGCAGCCGCCGGAACGAAAATGAAAGTTTCTGTTAACACAGAAAGTCCTAGGAATCCAGAGAAGCGTGCTAAATTGTGCGACAGTACTGATGTATATGATAACTCAGACCGAGATCCCGTTACAAGATCATGTTTGGTTGATATCACAATGAGATTAAATACAAATGGAACAGCTAATTTTACTAACTGTAAATATCAATTTTTCATAGAAATCGTTATCAAGGAGTGACTCGTGAAATTGAATGACATCGTTCAATTTTTTGTTGTGTTTCTTTCTTTCACATATATATGGCATCCGATCGAGCCATTTCAGCAATTGTGTTTCTCTATGAATTGTGAAATGAAAGTAAAGTTTCGATATATCTAATGATTTTTTTATTTGCAGTTTGTCAAAAAAATGAATGAGTTTTCCCTTAAAAAGGATGGAGCTTTAACCATGGAATAACATGTAGATCTCTATATTAAACCATGACGTAAGCTCCTCCCACTTCCATACAAACTTAACTATTATTCTCATGTGATGTCAAAAATCATGGAATAACATCAAGATCTTCATGTTAGACCATGGTTTGTAAAAGTACACTATTTTTAAGTTGATTACTGCATAAAAACATGAAAGGAAAAATGCGTATTTATGTTACAACTCTAATTTTAGCACTATTAAACTTGTATCCTTGCGAAGCGTATTTCATATAATGGTGAAGGTAACTACTGATCTTCCGAAGGTAAATAAAAGAAATAATACCAACTAGTTCGTGAACTACATTTGAAAGAATCTACATTGTATATGAATTCTACATGAATTGCTTAGGACAACCAGTGTTGACGATTTAAAACAGACATTATATATGCCGATAACAGGATATGACATGGTGAAAGTGGAATCAATATATTATAAACTATCAACTCCATCATGAAATGATGATTGAAAAAATTCGAAATCATGAACCCATCTCTTAAATTAGGAAGAACTGAAATTAAAATCCATGTATCCATCACTAAGACGAGGGTGAGGAATCGTTTTACAGTTTTGCTTTAGCATAGTTTAGCTTACATTCTCACATAAAGTATACAAGCGAAGCGTCGCAGTTAAAGCAACAGCCAAGTATCTTAACTAATATATAAAAGCCACAACTAATTATTATTTCAATTATTACTGTTATTGCTTTTCTTACATTAGTACACATAATTTCAATGTACTAAAATTCTAACAAGATATTACAAAACTTACAAACTTAGAATTTATTAATGCATGATCGCCTTTGATTTTGACCTTTGATGTTACAGAGTTAAGGAACTTTGTTCGTAATTCAAATAGGTATTTCTTCACAAACCTTTCGATAACATTAGATTGATTTGACAAAATTTTACGAAATGTTTACACAACCTTTCGTAGCATATGGGTTTGGTGGTTTTGTCATTTGTCGTTGCTGAATTCTAGATTTACTTTAGAAATAATAAAGATACGATATATGTCAATCCAATTAAAATTACATCTTGACTTGCTAGATCCCCCCTCCCTTTTTTTTTTTTTTTTTT
>MJUT01050873.1:181441-195751 GCA_002080005.1 Gigantidas platifrons | reverse complement strand
GCGCACCAAGATCTTAAGATCTTGATGCGCGACATTTCAGAAAATGGGAAATAATTCAAGATCTAATTTTGATTGGGTACATGTACCTTTTAATTTTAAAGATTTCAATGTAAACCGTTCCAGAATATATTAGGACTGTGTTCATAATAAAACAAATATATAAGTTTTAAAGCAAAGTACAGATTGATGAAAGTGAGCTCTATCAATTTCCAGTGTGGTAATAATTTAGTTTTTAATATAAATGCCTTTTATCAGATTTTACTACTGTTTTGGGGACAAGTGTTGTATTAATTAATATAATGCTTACATGGAAAGTACTGCTCAGTTGAATTATGATTTTTGTATTCAATAACATCTTTTATAGTTGTATATGATATACGTAATGGCACGACAATTGATTTAAAAGGATACCATTCTACCACTATTTTCGTAACGTTAAAAACAACCCATACACTATGAACACGAAACTTCAGAAGAAAGTCGTAAAACAAATTTATTGTGTAAAGAAGCACCATATCTCTGAATGCCAGATAGAAAGCTATTGACATTTAGTTCTAATTAAATGTTTAAGACATGCTATCAAAAGGACAAAAAAGACAAATTGTTTTGGCTGTCAAGTATTAGCCCCGATTGCATAAAACTGCACTGATACAAATCATATAACTATGGAATGTTTATTGTTTTACAAAAACAAACTGTGCTATTTAATCAACTTGTATGATTGGAAAATAAAATGTCAACGACAAAGGCATGTACAAGTACATAAAAATGACAACTTGAAACCCTATTGTAAAAGCTTCGCAATTAATCGTAGTTTATTTTTATCAGTGTAATTACTCTTCAGTTTCAGACTTTTGCTTTTCAACTGAAATTCAAGTTGTTTTCTATACAGTGATATCGGTCACTGTTTCATCACGTAATAGGTAATATTTTTTTCAATTCTGTATTTTATTTAAAGAGCGTTTTCTCGATGTATTCAATTTACTTCATTGTCCATGTCGCCCACTGTATCCTGAGGTGAAAATGTATTAATATTCAATTACATTATCTGTCACAAAATTAGAACACCTTAATGATTTGTTTGGAACAGGTAAATCGTCTGTATATAGAACCTCGGTTGACGGCATACTTTAGGCGAAGATATATGGCCTGGAGAGGAATTAGGATGCTTGTAAAAGTACTGAATGAAAAACATGAAAAGTTCATGCAAATAAATCAAAAACTGAACTCTGCAGTACGTGCACATGTTTTCAGTGGAAGATCGATTGCTGGGAAGTGGCGTCAACCCGTTGCAAAATAATTAAACTATAATATACGTAATATTGGTCTAAGACTGAAACCCGGATATGTCATCTTTCAGAACATCAAAATGGGAAAGCAATTTGTGTACGTCATCGGAACTACACTTCCTAGCATTACAACGCCCCCGCTCATTCTGTAAGAGCCACACAATATTTTCTTCAGCAAACCAACGTAGAGGTTAAGCTATGGCGTGCCCTTAGTCTGGACTTAAAACCGATTGAATATCTCTGGGGTGAGATGTAAAGACGACTTAATGAAGTCCATCCAAGGCAGACAATTGAACCTGAACATGGTGTATCCTTCTTGAGGGTTTGAGCTCGTATTGATATGACATTTATTAACACCTTTATTCATTCAGTGTTTAAAGATCTGCTTGAAATGACTTTCCTATGTTAATTATTAGAATTGCTATGTTTCAAGATAAAGCTGTTGGATATATTGTACATGAATACATTGGTATATACATGTTGTATATGGCACACATAACATCTATTATCTGGGTATTTTGTCCAGCACATTGACCATCAAAAACTTTTTTTTGAACTTGTAAAGTCGTCATATTGGTTTGACATTGGACATTGAAAAAGTCTCTGTGAGACAAACATTTTGTCATTCAACAAGTATTTAATTCTTTATCACTTTGTATTGTGCACGCGGTGTTGTTTTACAAACCATTTTAGATGTTTATATATATGATGAATACAATAATGTGAACAAAGTGGTCGTTGGGTACCCGATGATTGGTAACTTTTCCCGGCGATCCCTCACGTTTTTTATTCCTAGTGATAATCATAATATCCTCATGTCGTGCTTAGCTTACAGTCTGGTAGCATTCTCGTCATGAATATTGCTGAAATGCTGTTCAACTACTTTAAATAAAAACACATAATTAATCAAAGAATGTACTATGCTTTCATGTATTTTCGGTGGTGTCAATTTCCTTTGATTGGGAGAAACTAATATGTTCGTTGACTGCTGAAGTCTTGGTTTTGATTCTTCTCTTGTTGTTTACTTTTTGCACCAAATTTCGTGATTTGATTTTAAAAACTAACTGGTATTCAACTAATAAATATAAATTCGCAGTAGCTTGAATAGGGGTTAATTAAGGTTACACAAACATCAGTCAATCAATATCTACTATTCATCCATATTAGCCCTCATGCCATCATACCTGTAGATGATACGTGATTGTCGGGTTCATGATATGTTAATAGGAAGTGTTTGAAGATACCAAGGGTGTAATCAGAATCAGAATATCAAAGAACAACCAATGCAATGGCCAAAAGACAAAAACACATGACAAAAGCACAAACAAGGACCTAAAGCAATCAACTGAAACAAAAAGTAGTAACTTCTACAAATGCCGTCTATACAGTTTTAAATGTCATATATTATTTGCAGTATTTTGAACCCCTTTCCTATCCTGTGCAAGAAAAAGATGTTTGTGTCGGTCATACATACATAAAGAAATGACAATTCTTTCGACGGAACTGTTATCGTTTGATGTGAAGTTCACGATTACCTATTGCTGTAATTCTTGAACAGTCAACGTTCCTAAATGACGGGTTTGTATTCTGAATGATTACTCAGTCTTGATTTGTAACGGATAACGGATGAATGATAACTGATACACTTTTTGGCGAATGAAACAGAATAGATGTGGTATAGTAAAAAAAAAACGTTAATTAATTAGGGACAGGTATCAAATACAGGTAAAATTAAACTTCCAAGGCTAAGTAAATTATCTGATTAAGGTGTAATAATTAGATAACATGTAATATCTCTCCTTAGAATTGCACCTTTTCATTACCCCTTCGTGTTATCTACAAACATTTATTACAATTCTTAAATACCTCGTTTATAACAACATATCATTCATCATATATTTGTTTTTGTCATCCACCATTTGATTCTTCTATTGGCGGTTAGAGGGACAAAACTATTTGTTTGTTCCATTCTTTCTAAGAAAAACACTATTGTTTTGTTTATTGAATATACAAACGTAAATATCTAATTCAAGTGCACATGACGCATATCTGGAAATACCTTTTTCAGATACGCTCAAAAATTGAGAGCCAAATAATTTAAAAAAGACTTGGGAGAAAGAAAAGTAAAGGACCTAAAGAAGAAAGGAACGTATACCTGAGATGATGAACATTAGTTTTAAATCATCAAGGGGTGAAATGACATCAAACCAGTAGGTATAATTTGTATTACCAGAAATAATACATTCAATAAACATATACATTTTACATCTAAAATCGAGGAATGCCACTTATGGCTGAGATGATGAAGATTATATTTATGAAACTATATTGACAAATACACGATGTATACATTTGTAACATTTTACACATTGGCTGAACCAAACCGATTGTCTTTGTGGTTATCTAAAATATTATACAAGCAACAAACACTCAATTACACAACTACTTATTTGAACTAAGTTGTATTGTTTGTCTTACTTGACAAAATTAGACACATTACTAACGACTGCTTTAGTAAGATGACGTATTATCTCTTAATACGAAAAGTAATGCCCTCAACGGACCAATCATTTCTTGTAATACTGTAGTTAATGTATAATCTAGCCAATCACCGATTGTTTCACTACTTAATGCACTAACTATATCAAGCACCTTTAAATGATAAAGGTCATGCACCAACTTCAGCAATTGCCCAGTAATGGTAACTAATGCATTGTAACCTCTTTTAATATGGTTGGGACGATTCCCAGGGCTTAACCCATATATCTGCCCACAGTATCCATAGATGAAGGATATAACATGCCGTTGTGATGGGGTGTTGGTAAATCTTGACCGTTTTCCGTAGTGGGTAATGTGATAAGACTTCCACGCTCCCTGCAAATAGAAAACATCTTTTCTAGATTCGGAAAAAAGTAGGCGCCTTGTAGCCACTACAAAATGTTCAATGTTTCGTCCCAGCCTACTCTCCTACTCTTTAGTGGCAGTCAAAAGCTTATACACCGGTTTTTTTCTGTCTGCCACATTTCTGTTTGAAGATACCAAAGGAGTAATCATATTTCGTATATCGAAGAACAGACAATACAATGGCCTCAAGAAAAAAGTACAAAAGGACAAACAACGATCTATAAAACATACACGTAAAGCTCTAGATCGAGTAACACGAACCCTACCAAAAACCGGGGGTGAACTCATGTGCTCCGGAAAGGTAAGCAGTTCCTGCTCCACTATTATCACCTGTCGTGTTAATCTAGTTACAAACCCGATGATAAGTCATGAATGAGGAAAGGACCGGGAAGTGCTTACGGTAAGTGGAACATATCCGTGGTCATTTGTGACACAAATATTCCATCACGGGCAACCATATCATGGTGGCTACCGTACAACGGTCGAAGCGATGATTTCAACTTGGCCAAGTGGAACCTTAGGTTCAGTAGCTTCCTTGTTAGCTGTGTACAAGTTATCTTTATATTGTTGAATGCGTGATCGCTATAAATATTCATGGAATATTTGCTGTTAATCAATCATTTAATATGATAGTTATGTCACCACTGTGATCTATAGCTATCACCCTGTGACATGACCGTATATGTGCTAACTTTGTTATATATGTGCTAATTTGACATATTCTCTCTTACATTGTGATAGTTAAGACTTATGTGCTGTTGTGGTGAACTATGATCATACTAATTGATCTAGTTACTAATCCTGTCTATCGTCTGGAAATATGATAGGTAATACGCTAACCTGGCCTATCCTTTATAAATATGATATTTCATTCATTAACATGTGTCCTGACCTATCACATTTCAATATGATTGTTAATGAAGTAATCTAGTATCTTTAAATATGATAGTTAGCACTATTCTGTCATGTCGGCTTTTGATAGCATAGTCTATGTATTAATGGTACCTATGGTCGTACATATGATAGTCCATCCTGATTGTGTTGTTACTATCTTTAGATATTATACAGCTATTATAACATTTGTGATATAGCTAGATGACTATTTGTAAACAATTGTAACAAGAATCAATAACAAAAAGCCAAACCAAATGTAGAAAAACTCAATTAGTTAAATTTATGTACAAGGTATCACAAGTTAATGCTTTCATATAACCATCAAAAGCATTTATAAACATAAATATAGATTTACACAACTGAGCTTGTATACTTAAAAATGTGAATCTGTTAATTGAAAATTCATGTAATAAAGATCTGTTTTGGAATCCGTTACTACCAGTAAAAGGCGAGTTAGTGCTATTTGTATTGTTCCCTTGATTTATATGTTCAACCTGAATGCATCGTTTGTACACCAGAAATGGACTAGTTTTCTAACTGCATTTCTAGGTTTAAAAACCAAAGAATTTCGAATTAATACCATCGTCTTCCATTAAACGGTTTAACCCCGCCATATTTTGTTCCTGGCTTCTAGCGAGGACAAGGATTTACAACGTCATGTGTCCTGATCTTTTTTTTTTATGTTCGATGAGGTGATGTTTGTTTTGTTGATATTTCATGAATTGATGGCCATCAATGTAATAACTAGAGTTACTTGTATTGATGCTACTGTTTCACTTTTCAAGAATTTGATTAATTTAACACTACATCGTATCTAGTATAACTAGGGTCGGTATTAATTCTATCGGACGATAAATGTACCATCTGTCATTGTATTTTAAGATTATGCAGGGATCAGTGTAAGAATATCCTGTTGGATTTTTTTAAACGAATATATACTGCATTTTATCTAGAGATTCAAATTCATTTATTTATTATAAGAATGCATATATTTACTATAAAAAAAATTAACACTTCCCATTCATTTAAAAAAATTAAAAATAACACATAATCGATAAATGATGACCGCGTCGGTGGTGTGATGGTTAGCAGGCTCGCTTCGAGTGCTGTAGATCGTGGGTAAGAGCCCCGATCGGGTCAAACCAAAGATTATAAAATTGGTATATGTTGCTTCTCTGCTAAGCACCCAGCATTAAGGAGAAAGAGCAAAGACTCATTGCCTCGGGATCAGGATAATGTGTCCGAGTGTGACGCCATGTCTACCCGCGGACTGTTTTAGTGATCACTCACACACCCAATAAATGGTGGCTTTTTCTAAAACGACTTAAATTTCTTATCACGAAACGAATTACAGGGACGTAGTTGAGACATGTAACCGACCATTGATATTCTTTATCTTATACATCGATTTGTAAGAAAAGTCGTGGTCTTTCTGTGTATAATAAGTCAAGGAAAGAGGTTGTTGTTAATTTTGTTGATATTGCTGTCATTGTTGACCATCACTGTTTAAACCCTTTTTTATATTATAGATGTGTTTATAGCTGCTTATCCACGAAGCACGCAGAGTAAAAGAGTAAGAAGAAAGACAGGTACGCATATAGTTAGGATAATGTGACCAAGACGACATCTAGACAGTTATTTTGATAGGTACGTGTTGGTCTAGTACAAAGCAGATAGCATCATCTCATCGTATAGCAACAACAAATACATTAACCACATGACGTTAAACCTTAGCGAACCCCTTCATATAACGACTTCTGGTGTTATCTGACCTAATTTATTCAACACCCAAGATTTTCCCGTTCATATGACCGCTTTATAACGACCACTTGTCTAACGCGACTAACGACCATGTTTTCAAAGTCGTTATCGACTCAAAGTCCAGTGTTCAACGACTAAAAATTCAAACCGGAAGTTACAAATTAAATCAATTAAACTCGGTCTCTTAGAAAGAGATTCATAAATAAATCTCGCTTGACAATAGCGAGAATTTAGTGAAAATTGTTTACGTAGTTGTCAAGAGAAGTTAACATGATGTCTAAACTTGAACGCTGAATGAAAAAGTAGAAGCTATTAAACTGTTAGATTCTGGAAAACAGGTATATAAAATTGCAGAAGAATTTGGAGTTGGCAAAACACCAATACAGTCACTTCGTACGCGAAAAGCTGAAGTTTTATCGGACTTTTAAAACAATGTCCCTGTATTATGCAAAGGTCGGCGATATCTCACTGGCAATGCGGAAATTAATGAGTTATATCTTGAATGGATGCCACACGTAGATGAATTAACGTGACATGACCATTGTTGAAGGAACAGCCATTAAAGTTTGCACCCGGCATGGCCAATGCAATGTTTAAGGCGTCGAATGGCTGGCTGGATAGTTTTAATAAAAGAAACAATTTGGTGTTCGGAACTATGAGTGGAGAGAGAAAGGATGTTAACCAAAAAACTATAACTGACTGGAAATCAAAAATACTAAACTTATGTCAAGGATATGACCATAGAGATATATTCAACATGGAAGAAACCGGACTTTTTTTTATAAGGACACTACAAATAGTACATTTCATATGTAAGGGCATGATTGTGCAGGAAGAAAACGTACGTACATTTAAGAGCCAGGCTATCTAGAGCTTAACAATATATGTGTTACTTACTTAACCTACTGTAACATATGTTCTGCTACAATTAATGTTATTTTGTTGCTTGATGGATGTCCGTATAATAGAGACATTCCTATTTTTTTATGAAAAACATTACAAAAAAGATAATAGTTTTTTATTCATGGTCATATACCACTGAACCCGTGTAACAAACAAAGGTACCCGGCTTTTGTTCACCTTGGTCGATTTGTTTAACTGAATACACCACATACAGTGTGGGATAGAAGAGCTTAGTTGTCATAATGTAAAGAGGCTTAGCCGGAGTACTGATTATAGAAAGTGTTCATAATACATGAATGGAACGTTATGTGGGAGAAAACTTAACAACATCTTCTGTCGAATTAGATATGCACGGCAACTTGCCATACCATGTGACGTAATTTGTGAGCGTTAATGCATCGTGATTGATTTTATGATTGTGATGACATAATTCTACTTAGGTTATACTACTGTTATCTCCGGAAGTTTGTAAAGTAAATTAGCCATGTGTAAATATCATTCAATATATTCTTAAGATTGCACTATATTTTTATAAGGCCAATGTTCGTAGGCGGCATGATCCTTTCCACATGGAGTGTGAGGTAAATCGACCAATAAACCATGAAATAATATTAATTATTCAACGTTCAGTTAGGATGTGTAGTAATGGTTTATTGCATACAGTTTGATACAATGCATATTGCGCAAGATCTATTTTCGCTATTTGTGTATTAGTGACAGTTCACAACGTTCGACCCATGGAGCAGCTATGCAGTGTGTCCTCGGGTGGCGGATAGGTTTGCCTGGTTATAATAGACGAAGTCTGTTCATGAAAAATGGTGGGTAACGATTTATGAGAGTATCACCTTTACAGCTTACTTCTTTTATTAATTTCGAAAGAGTAGGCGCAATGATCGGTGGGGGGGGAGGGATACATACAATAATAACTATAATTACAATCTTCCCTCGAAATGATTTGTAGCTTTATAGAAAAAGATGTAATAAAAGAACCTTTAATAGCGACGTACATTTTATGACCTCGTTTTTATCAATCTCGTGTGTGTAAAAACGTATTCCATACTACATATACCATGTAAACGTATGAACAATTGTGTGGTTTTCTGTAAAATTTTGACGTTTGACCTTGTGATATTGTAAAGAGTAAAGAAACCACAAAATACCATAGAAAACACCGTTTCAATATTCTCCACACAAAAAAGTGTGAAGATACCAAAAAAGTAATCAAGATCCGTACATCGAAGAACACAATGGTCAGAAGTAAAAATACAAAAGGACAAACCACGATCTACAGAACATTCCACATAAAACTAAAGATCGAACATCACGGGGATGAACTCGGGTGGTCCGGAATGGTGTACTCAAAGGTGAAACCCGTGAACCTGTGACGAATCGTTTTTGAATTTTAGGTTTTAATGATATTCGGAAATCGTTTAAAGGACAATAACTGTTGTATAATGTCGCTTTATATATTGTTTATTGCTTGTCAGTCAACTGCCCCTGTACATAACACGTTTGTATAGTGATGTCGTTTGCCCTGTCGTCAAGCTGTACCACTGTGTGTATTTTGTAGGAGACAGACGATCCTTATAAAGATTCTAGGGCTATCAGGGTTACACAAATACATGTGATATGACATTCATGATATGTTGTTTATAAACTACCTCATGAATATAGCTGAAGCAATGTTCACTTGACGTTAAGTAAAGATAATTTAAATGTTTAAAGTTGGTTGCTTTCCCCAGATATTCTAGTTCCCTGTTAGAACACAGAAACAATGATATAACTGAAACATTATATAAAAATAGAACTCAACTGTAATAGTAAATAATCTTAGTCGGGTATACTGTTAAAAGATTCACTATAAACTATCCCGTGACTTCGTAAGAACACAGCACATTAACATGTACATTGTAACAAACAACATAAAAAGTTGTATGTATTAAGACTGTTTAATGACTTCCGTTTTATGTTCTTGTAAAATATACAATCCTGTAACTGTAACTGTCAAATTCCTTTCGATTGTTTCTTCCATGAGGCCAATCTCAACAGACTTGACAATAATTAACTATGTTTACATAATTACGTGTCATTCAGATATCACAAATGATGTTATTCATTGTGTAGCGGTATACAAGACACCAATACAATTCTGCTACTTTGTAATTATCATTTTGAATGGATGTACTTTATTAGACTAGAAGATAGAGTTAAATCTTCTAAGAAAATCCGTTTGACGTGTGGCACAGAGTTAATGTAATCTATCAATTGTGTTCAAATGACTAGAGTCTTGCTAATGAAGTTAAGTTGCACAATTTTGACATGATCTATTGCTTCAGGGTTGTATTAAAACTTTCAAATATTATGTAATCAAATCAGTACACCATTAAACACGTTCTATGAATATCAAGGGTTATAATGAAGTTCAACATCAATTTGCTAGATGTTATGTGGTTATAAAGTATGTCCGATTTCCGGCGTTGGTATCTTCAACCTTTCTGCTATATCATCTGTAATCTTTTAATGTATGTTTTTATAATATTTGTTTTATTTTTTCTGCAAATTGAAATGAACCCTATAGTTGAGGACAAATACAAAAACATATAAGAGATTTTTCAATGCCATCCTATTTATGACAATGTACAAAGTTTATTATCCTTCTATGTCATAGAATGTAAAATATCAACGAGCTTATTTATTGAATTATTATCTTCTTCTCAGCTATGTGGTAGGAAATTTCCTAATTGAATTTAATCTTCCTGTTGCTAATTCCATATGCATATATTTATGAAGGAATAACATTAATATATTAAGTTTATACGATGGTGCCAACAGTGCTAAGATGATTACCAAGAAGGTAATTACATTGTATCTAAAAAAATAAGAATAAAAAATCCATATGATGCTTCCGATTCGATTGATTAAGATAGACAGGGAAAGTAACTGTGTATGCGCCAGTAACTGGGCATTCATTGTATGTATAAAGTAGACCCGATTTGTCCTCTGTTGTTTTCAGCTATTAACCAATTCGTTACTGTACTTCGTATGACAGTTAATATGTTTCCTTGTGCTATACCTGTCAAATACGATTCTCTCTTAGGAATCAACACCGATTTCTTAACATTGCACATATTACAGTACATAATAACTTCGAAACTTTACGACAAAAGTAATGATTTCAATTTTCCCAGCGTGAACTTTCCATTTATATGTAGCAACATTCCAGCAGCACCTGCATATGGAGTATATATCTCTCAAATGATACGATATTCCAGAGCGTGTGGTTCCTGTCAGGATTTCCTTGAGAGGGTTGCTGCTAACAAGGAAGCTACTGAACCAAGGGTTCCTTTTGGTAATGTTGAAGTCATCACTTGGAAAATGGTACGGTCGCCACCATGACTTGGTTGACCGTTATGGAATAATTGTGTCACACATGACCACGGATATGTTCCACTTGTCGTAAACACTTCCCGGTCCTTTCCTCATTCACGACTTATTACCGGGTTTGTAACTAGATTGACATGACGGGTGCCACTAGTGGAGCAGGAACTGCTTACCCTTCATGAGCACCTGAGTTATCCCTCGGTTTTTAGTGGGGTTCGTGTTACTCGATCTTTAGTTTTATATGTATGTTTTGTCGATCGTTGTTTGTCCTTTTGTATTTTTTCTTTTGCCCATTGTGTTGTCTGTTCTTCTTCGATATACGGTTTCTGATTTCCCATTTGGTATCTTTAAACTCTTCTTGAAATTATTTCACTTGAAACAATGTGAAGATTGGTGTATGATTCTGCTGTCAATATATATTGAGTTATATGCATAATTTCGAGAGAAAAAAAGGTTATTGTGTAACGTAATTTGAGTATTATTTCAGCTACTATCACAACAACAGCAACATGTATGCAAACAATAATCACGTATGCTAAAGGTTGTGCCTATAGAATACAAGAAGAAAGAGATTGTTAGCAATGATAAATAGGATTGAAACATACATTTTAATTGGTCACCAACGCCCAATGCCATCACGATAAGGCTCATTAGAAACTGATTCGCTTCGAATCTCTTTTTGCAATCCGACCACCGAAGAACCGAAAACGTCAACATCTATTAACGGACAGCAAAAGGCAACTAAGGATGAACTTGTTTGAGTAAGATGGATCTTTTTTATCTTTATAGATCATTGATTTTCAATATGTTTTCCAATAAAATATACAGCAGTCGTAATCGTTTTCATGTGTTAAGTCATGACATAGCTACTTTAACAATAAATTCATCAATTTATCACAAACTATATTGTGCATATAACAATATCTGAAAATAGAGCGATTAACTGGTTATGGGCGAAACATTAAAATCTATGTAATTTGTTTTCTTGATTTGGAATATCAAGTACTTAAAAGTTAATATGAAAGGCGAACAAATACTAAATTTTCTGCAATCTTGAAATTATATGGTTTTCCAATCTTTTGATTTGAATGCTACTGGTGAAAATTGTTCCGGAAACATGTACTAATTATCCTTTATAATGTGTTGCCATGAACATTATACACCTTAGTCAAGGATACTACTGACACACAAAATTATCTTTCTTACTATGGCTTTCACTTTGAAATCAACAATGGAGGCAGATTAAAAACAACATCTCTACGACAGATGTGAAGACTTCACGCTTTCAACTTCTTTTTCATCAGTAGCCATATTCCAGCAGCATCAGTGTATGGGATTTACATTTCACAAGTCATTGGACATAACGTCATATTAATGTTGGAATTAATGTTTTCTATACTACATATGGAAAAATTTGCAACGGGGAAATTGCAATTTTTTCTTTATTCCTAAATGTTTCAATCTCAATTGATTCTTCAATGGCAATGTCTTGCTGTATATCAGTGTACGAAACAGGACTAACTAAATATTTTGCATTCTTTATTTCAATTTCAATGAGATAGATGCGTCACCAAATTTATTATGGTTAGCTTCATTTTGTTTATCACAAAAAGCATCTGCACAAAATCATTTCTTTTAATGAGCTACATGTATTTCGTATCTTCTTCAAAGTGTTTCTTTGCATATAATATATCATGTTTTCACTGGTCAATTATCAGTAATATGCAAATTTGATTAATTTTAGCGAAGCAAATCATTTTAGTTTGTTGTGTTGTACTATTACCGTTACGATTTCAGCATAAAAACGATGAACGTTTCCTCTTTAACTCCAGTTCTATGCAGGAGGGCTCATGTCTTATTTACGTTAATTGTGTTTGCTTGCGTATAGTGGTGTCCAACAATTATTGTGTTGTGCTTTGTTTGTCTTCGTCTTGTGTACAATATGTTGCCAGTTTTTCTGAATATTCCATTTGTTTTAGCCGTTGTGGTAATCTCTAACGTTTATTTAGAGACATGTCGAATGAATTCTGCTGTGTTACAGTGTGATTGATGTACGTTGACTAATTGCTGACGTGTGACGTATGAATCTTGAAGGACCCGACAGACTTTGTGACTGTTTTATGGCTGGCTGGTGACTTGACGTATTAAAAAAAAAAAGAAACCTTGACTGTTCTTGAACTGAAACCACAATTCAGATATCAAATGAAGATACAAAAACAAAAACGAATTATCAGATGATACGTTTTGTTGTAATAAGATCGGAAATGATCCATACACTGCTCCTAATGATTAATCCGTCACGACGTAAGATTTCCTGAAGCATATTGATCATGTAGTTCTAATACATGTATCAGATGTTTTATATGATTTATAATTAAAGACATGTTATTCATGCAGGCTTAGTTCAATCAATTCAGACAACAAATAAATATATTTCCTCATTTTCATGAAGGTTTCTATGTTACAAATGAAAAATGTATGACATTAGAATAACACTTAGGTTTAAAGTAAATCATTTTGAAAATTGCATGAAGAATTACTTCCATGAATCGAAGATTTTAAATTATTTGGGTTTCTGATATCTTAAAGGAGTAGGGCCACGAGGGCCTATATCGGCCCTGTAAAGTAGAAAAAATATTAAAGATATAAACCCGGATTATTTTTACAATAAATGTTACTTCAGATGTTGCGAGTATTCGTCCCAATTTGATATTT
This sequence comes from Gigantidas platifrons, assembly GCA_002080005.1. NCBI lineage: Eukaryota > Metazoa > Mollusca > Bivalvia > Mytilida > Modiolidae > Gigantidas > Gigantidas platifrons. The sequence goes on along the minus strand of MJUT01050873.1, from coordinate 181,904 downwards.
GCATATTGATGACGTCATCTGTCAATTTTAACATTCGGAAACAAGGCGGAACGTTCAAAATGAACGAAATTTTGTAAAAATGTTAATAATTTGGACAAAATACATTTTGGCCGCATGTCTCGACCAAAATAGTAACACCTGTTTCCGATTGGGATTTAAATATTAAAGATTTTTTTGTGAACATTATTTTGGTCGACGAGTGCAGCCACATCGAAAATTAAACTTTAACCGTCATGCATATTTTCCGGATACTATACGAATGTGTTGCGAAATTTACTCGTATGGTAAACATGCAAAATACCAAACTCAACTTGTGATCCAAACTAATTATATATGTTTTGAATATTGAAGAAAATTAAATATAAATATATACTATTGTTTAATTACTATCGATTAAGTTGGAGAAACCTCTGTCACACTAGTAGTAGTACTGGTGCTATTAGAAATAAATAACACATGGAAT
>MJUT01050873.1:164215-178863 GCA_002080005.1 Gigantidas platifrons | reverse complement strand
GATCTACCACACTCGAGGAGAGCACGCTAACACTTACACCACCGATGAACCCAAGATCTACCACACTCGAGGAGAGCACGTTAACAATTACACCACCGATGAACCCACGATCTACCACACTCGAGGAGAGCACGCTAACAATTACACCACCGATGAACCCAAGATCTACCACACTCCAGGAGAGCACGCTAACAATTACACCACCGATGAACCCAAGATCTACCACACTCGAGGAGAGCACGCTAACCATTACACCACCGATGTTGTTTTTATAATTTTTCATGTTTGTCTAAGATGTAAATGATACCCTAAACATTTTCATAAACATATTAAATTATTGACATTGCATTTTAGAAATTATTGAAACAAATTATTAATTGCTGGGAAATCCTGAACTGTTTTTTTATGCTTAGGTTATGATAATGATGACGTTTTAGGAGCAAAAATGTTGCATCTCTCAAGGTAAATTAATACACTGAGGCAAAGGGTGGAAGATGAAAACCTGGAGAGGTGTTCTATTATTTGGAAGAGCCCTGATAATTGTTTAGCTGACTTTCCACATCTCGACGAGACTGAGCTGCGTAACATTACATGCGGGGTTTACCAGCTCAAACTCAGTTCCAGCTATATGCAGGTATATTTAGAGGGCAATTCTGAGATTTTTGTTCATAAAGAAGATGATCATTTGATAAGCGTTCGATTACAGAGTCGCCACACGTCATCCAGGACATATTTGTTATGGATCGAGTACACCCCAGCGAAAATTACCGCATGGTACTGCAAATGTCGAGCAGGAGCACGAGTCGTTGGAGTATGCTCTCACATTGCGTCAATCTTGTGGTACCTTGGATATGCAAGGCAGAAACCGCATATATCTTATGGAGTGAGGAATTGGGGGGAACACTTAGAAAATGCTAGTCATGTGATTGATGACACTGATAGTGACCAAAGTGTTATAGAGGAATGAGATCCCACCATATTATTAGGAACACCTTATATTATAATAATGATTATATAACATGTATTTGTGTTTTGCAGTTGAAATAATTCTAGTAATTAATTCACATCACATGCTGTTAAGGTTTTATATTTTTTATATTTAAACAGCCTTTTAGAATAAATGTGGTAATTTATTTATTATTCCAAATAATATAATGTAAACTGAGTAAATTGCAAATGAAGTAAATAATTGTCTGCATACATCCATATTTTGCAGATCAAAATGTTGCAAATAGCTCAATAAAACTGATTTCATATTTTTCATAAAATTGTCTTTTTTTTTCTTTTTTTCTTATCAAAAAGTGTATTTTTACCCAAAAATGTAGTGTTTAAATTGAACACAAATTTAAATGATAGAAATAACGTTCACATCTTGCCATACTTTGCAGTTGCCAATGCTAAAAAATGATCAAATGAACTTAATTACAACTTTTTTAAGAAAAAATATGTAATTTTGTATAAAAATGTGTTTTTTACCCTAAAATATTGTAAATAATCTGAAAAAAGTAAATAAAGTAAACATGTGTCTACATACCTCCATAATAGTCAGTTTGAAACATTGAAAAATATTAAAATGACCTAAACAAAAATATGATAAATAAATATTTTCCAAAAATCTGTGTTTTTTTACTCAAAAATATAATTTCTCCCCAAATATACAATGTTTTAACAATTAGATTGTAAAGGTGTTTGCATATTTGTCAACATAATCATATTATTAACAGTTCGGCTTATTTTTAAATGTTGGAAAATGATGTTAGGAAATTTTAAAAATACTTACCTGAAATCTGTGATTTTCATTAAGAAATTATTATTTTTACCCCCCAAAAAAGGAGTCATATTACATATTGATATTACAAAAAAAATATCATTAATACAAAAATTACTTGGAAATAAACCTTTTTCATTATGCATTTTCATTATTAGTTGTTCTTTTTATTTATCATGGAAATGTCCATAAATTTGGGATTTTTCGTCAAATGTTAGTTTTTTGGCCCCAAAATTTACAAAAATGCTAAAATATGCAAAAAAAATCACATTTATCAATAGTATCAAGCATATATTAGCAGAATATGATGCAAAAATATGTTTTGAAGATAGGGCCGAATTCCACCCTTCGTGGCGCTACTCCGAGTATACGTTATGATATTTGTACCAGCGATGCGTCGTTTGTACTAATTTCGGTATCTATGTTCTTAATACAGAAAACCTCTTTCGGTATCGGATGTAAAACAAATCAAAATTTTGATTGTGGTCCCATTTTGTTCCTAGCCATTTCTTACAAATTTTACTTCAATTGACCTAGCAGGTTTAGTGAAGATACAAACAATAAAGAGTTAGCAGACGACGATGGGCACACACTGATGCTGATATCTCAATTGACTTGACTCGTCAAATGAGCTAATACAAGCTTAACAACAATGATCGACTATAGCATATATCATAAACCAATCAAATATCAGCCACTCGTCTGTCAGACTACGCATACAGTACAACAATTGCAATCCCTCCTGTCAAACTACGCATAAAGTACAACAATTTCAACAGCCCCTCTGTCAAACTACTCATAAAGTACAACAATTTCAACCACTCCTCTGTCAGACTACGCATAAAATACAACAAATTCAACTACTCCTATTAAACTATGTAAAAACTACAACTATCGAACCACTCCTCTGTCAGACTACGCCTAAAGTACAACAATTGCAATCACTCCTTTGTCAGACTACGCATAAAAGTACAACAATTTCAACCACTCCTCTGTCGGACTACGCATAAAAGTACAACAATTTCAACAACTCATCTGTCAAAGTATGCATATAGTACAACAATCAACCCACTCCTCTGTCAAACTATGCATAAAGTACAACAATCCAACCACTCCTCTGCCAAACCTCGAATATAATGCAAGTCTAACCACTCCTCTGCCAATAGAAGACAGTAACAATTTTTGTCCTGACTTGGTTCTTTGTTATATTGATTGATCATTCCAGCATAAAAAGATAATTGTGAACATGCGGAAGACTGCCATTATAGCTGTCATATATAAACACATTCAGAAGGGAAATGTGATCAAAATTTGGTCAAATACAGTACTAACCTAAACTATGACGAATTATATCGACAGGAAGTAGTGCTGATTCTTAGAATTGTCAAAACATTAAACAGATTTACACTTGCTCTAAAGAGTAGTTACACAAAAGACAACAGCACCATATTTAGATTGTTTAAACCTCGAATCTCAATAAATGTCCAATTAAACTAAGCCTTTCAGCAAATTCTTTTATCTCTTTTCTCCTGACATAATCATTCAATATTGTTTCAATTGATTTTATAAGTTCTGTAACAATTTTATGTTTTAACTGTTTCATAAGTGCAAATAGTTTCATGAATAACGAATAGTAGAAACAAGATAAATAGTTATCACATCCTGCAAAGGATGATCAGCCGAATTATCTTACCGTTTATATACTTCTAATTATCGTGTACGACTAAAGGTAAATAAATGATATGTATAAAAACAACAATTAATCAACTATTCCTGGCACAAAGTCATAGTAACTGATTAGCAAAGGAAAAAACGAAGGCAAATAACCAGTCTTTATTATGAAATCTTGTTAAATGCAAATATCATCGGGTCCACTGCATTATAAGGGATCGTGTTTTACCAGCCGGATTAATTCTACATTACAAGTTTTTTGAAAGACTTAGCTGGTCTAGTATCAAAGTGTTTGTTTTCATTTTCAGATGTGTTAATACTTCTCTGGCTTACATGCACGTGTAGTTCGCTATATGTGTTTTTTCCCTCATCACCCGCCTCCTACATGCTTGTACTTACCAGTTCACCATTAGCAGTTTACAATATAAATTTCTACAAAGTCTGTACCACACGTTAAAATCGAAATGACCACGATTCCATGACCTAAAGAGAAACTGTTTTAAATAAGGATCGAAGATAACAATGTAATAACCAGAAGCCCAAAATTTAAAAAGGACAGACGATAAGAAGAGTTTGAAGATACCAAAGGTGTAAGCAGAATCCGTATATCGAAGAAGAACAGACAGCACAATGGCCAAAAGAAAAAGTACAAATGGCCAAATAAGAAAGGACAAAAGGACAAATAAAACACTAGACAGAAAACTAAAGATTGAGAAACACGAAGCAGAAAGGAGGTGAACTCATATGATCTGAAAGTATAGCAGGTTAATGTAAAATGAACATGCATCATGTAGATGAATAAATACTTGATTATATCTTATTCACTTTGTGGCTGTGTATTCTTGTGATCACTAACATCTCTTGACCAATTCAAATCTGAGTTTTAGAAATATCATCTTGCTGTCCTCTATAGTGTCCTTTTTATTTTATGTTGATCAACAACAACATGGAATAATTTAAAATATAGAATCAAATAAGAAAATGAAAAATGAAACAGTTGATGGTCGTCGGCAAAGTATTCATAATAGATTGCTTGAATGTAGTGAAACGTCCTCGGAACAAATTGCCGTACAATGGACCAGAAATACCAACTCCCACCAAACAGTTACTCATTGCGAAATACTACAAGTTGCTTTGCGGGCATATGGCTGGGTATTGTCCAAACAGGTGTCACTATCCCGGACTAAAGAGCTATATTCATCTGATTCGTCCAGTATATCTAGCACACGATCCTTTCCGGAGATGTTTGTTCTTCGCAGTGGAGAAGCAAGGTCCTATTTCTTTTCCCCGGTGTCCCCTCGAGGATTGACAAAAAACTACGGATATCAATCTTTACTGGATGATTAGAGGCATTTTTGGGGTCCTTTATGGCGACCTCTCTCATACTTGACGAACCAAATTAGTGATGCATGTAATGTGTAATGGGTTTTATTTTTTTTTATATTTCAATGTAATTATTTAGAGCGCACAAAAATAACAAACTACACAAAACAATATATAGATATGCGCATATATTTCTAGAAGGTCAGTAAATACTAGCGTTTTATCGTGTTATTACTCATAAATTCGCAATGAGTGGATTGATAAATAAAATATCCACACTCCAAAATCCAAGAACAAATCAGAGAAAGAGGTATGGATAAACTAGTTTTATGTGCTCATAAAGCAATGTGAAATAGGTTTATAACAAAATGTTTAAAGACAATATCGATTATACAGAATCAATGAACATATTGATGAATATCATGTCATTCATGGACTATAAAGACTTAAATCAATGAACATATTGATGAATATCATGTCAATCATGGACTATAAAGACTTATTATGGTGCTTGAACTGCACTATTAAACATAAAACCTAACATAAAAAACATAGTAATACGCAACCATTCTACTTTAAATTCTAGTTAACAGATACTATACATGTGTTTTACTATGTTTTAACCGTGAACAATTAAATGCATGATGGAAGGTCCTTATTAACAATTAAGTGATGATTAAGAGGAAGTAATTACGCCTTTCTACAATATTAAATGCAAAAGGTCAAGAGATCAATGTGACTTCAAATTCAATATGGATAAGAGGGATGACGGATATGAGCAAATAATGAACTTGTAAAAAGGTTTGAACAAAATCAACTTGTACAAGAAAACGGATTTGAGTACACATTTTGAATGACAATCTTCGTCTGTCTCGGACACTACAGTTAAATTCAATGCAATATCTCAAATTAGAACCGAGAACAAGTTGTATATAAAGTAATGACACGAACATAATGTCACTGTCAAAACCCGAATGTCATCTGAGTCGGGATAACGACCATTTAAATGTAATATGACTGTTAATGGTTCCATAATGGTCAGTCAGTTTTATTTAACGACCATAAAACTATCTAAAATGATTTCCAGTTCTTTCGCGTAGTGACAATATTACTAACAAGACGTAAATAACGGTCTCATGTTGTCGAATAGTTTTTGTGTCTTTGTTGCTTAACACCAAGTGAGGTAATTTTCAGCCATATCATGGTGAGAACAAGTTACATTTCGATGAGATGATGATGATGATGATGCTTTATTCTGTATCAACACGTTGTCGTTCCACCCGGACACATAATCCTAATTACGAACCAACCAGTATTTGATATTACTTCTTAATGGTGTGGGCTTAGCGGAGAAGCAACACATACTAATTTTATAGTCTTTGGTGTCAACATACCGTAGCTCGAACCCACGATCTACCGCATTCGAGCCGAGTACGCCAATCATTACAACACCGGTACCGATGCGGGTCTTTTTTCGAATAATATGACATTTATTAATATTAGCATGTAATGTGTACTCAACAGAAGAGTGTGAAGATATCAATGGAGTAATGTTGACCCATATATCGAAGAGGAACAGACAACACAATGACCAAATGAAAAAGTACAAAAGGACAAACAACGATCTACAAAACATACACATAATACTAAAGATCGATCCCCACTTAAAGCCGGGGATAAGCAGTTTCTGCTCTACTAGTGGCACATGTCGTGTAATTCTAGATATAAACCTGGGGACAAGTCATGAATGGGGAAAGGAACGGGAAGTGTTTACAAGTGATGGTGGCGACGTCAAACTTCCGAAGTGATGTGATTGTAGTCAGATCGTAGCTTATTCCCGAGAGGTAAGGTATAGTCAAGATGCACCATAAGGTGAGGGTATAGTGCATACTTAGACCGCAACATATGCTCACGTTAGGACCTAATGTACATCTAGGATATTATGTATGCTCAGGTTATATAATGTATACTCAGGTTACAACAAACTTTCATGACGGATTATATACTTCATGGTACATTGTACACTGTGGATTATTGGTAATATATGCGTCTCAAGCAATGTGTTGTCGATTAAATGTTATAACAAACAACTTTTCTCTCTACCAGGGATTTACTAAATATGCATGTTTGCATAATATAGATGTATGAACTGATTTGATATATTGATTATTGTATTGTTGCAGAATTTCCTAGGTTTAATACAATTAAGAAGATCGTTCAGTTTTTTAATCCACTTTGAATACCCGCTGATGTAGAGAAAGCTTTTCCTCATAGCATGCTGGAATTCCGTCTTTAATTGCCGGGTTTATTTGAGGTAGGGTGCTCCGCACCGAGGTAAGTAAACCCTCGGTAAGACGTTCTTTGTACTAAGACTTTGTTCTTATGCATCCAGAATAAAGAAGGCAGGATTACTTCTCTCAGCTTGAGTTTTAATGCGGAAGTATTCAATGACTTGTGATGTTCTAGAGCATGATTCTTAGAGAAGTTAATGAGTCTATAAAAGGATAATTGCCAAGTGCGTCTTTAATTTCTAATTGTTCTTAGACGATTCATGATACCCTATGTTTTACATAATTTCCTTGTAATGATATTACAGATTTTTCCCATTCCATCACAGTTTATCGATATTAAAATAAAGTTTGAATGGGTGCAATATAAGTCCATTCAGTAAATAATTAATAATTTTATCGCGCAATAAGTAAAGGTTAGCGAAAATAACATTGATTTCATGGAGGTGTGTGAACCTGGTGGCGATGTCTGTGCGTAAATAGTGTGGTATCTAAATGACTATACAATGCACACTATACAATTATTGACTTTTAATGAGGTCTACTCATGACTATACGGACCTGATCAATGATTGGTTGACCGAGGCCAACTGCTTTATTAAATAATAAGGAATTTTTCAAACTTAACAATTGTTTTATCATTTTTCAATATTATTATTTAAATATTAAACTTTGAAAATTTTGAACTTTAAAAAAAAAATTATTTTATAATTTTGAAATATTTTGAAATTTTTGAAAATTTTATGAATGAGTAAGACGCAATTTGATTGGTCGACCCAACTTGATATCTTGGCTTTGGTTGGTCGGTGGGCAAGCCCGAATATACCTCACGCGAGGTATACTCATTGCACGCGAGGTATACTCACTTTTAGGTAGAGTTGAGAAAATGTTGTTTAGGCCAATCAGAAAAAAGCAAAATTCCTTATCATTTAATAAACATATATATAAACCTACACTGTAGTACGACCCCTGTAATCTAATTAACAGAGGTGTTTACTGCTACGGATTTTCCGTATTTACCACGGATTTGAGATGCAAAATACGGACTACGGATTTGTTCGCGAAAATACGGTTTCTGTGGCATTTCAAAATTATAATTTCCCACACTTAATTTTCCACGAAGCGCTTGAATACTTGTATATATGAATCAGCGTATAAAACATTAAAGCGATCAAGACTTCGAATGCATTCGGAATTCTTCTAATTTATCGTCTGTTTAGCGTTTGAAAAATGTGCTCGCTTGAAAATCCGAAGTGAAAAGATGTCAGCAGCAAAAGCTGCAAAGGTTCTGGATTTGGAGGAAGAAGATCACGATGTCAATCGTACGCTGCCAAAGAAAAGAAAACAAACTTTGCAGAAGTATAAAGACTCATATCACGATTTGTGGCCTTGTTTGACAGCATCCAAGCGTGAAGAATGTATGGTGCACTGCACCGTGTGCAAATCTGATTTTTCGTGCAGTCATGTTGGAAAAAAATGATTATAAAAGACACGTTGAGTCATAAGAACTTAAGCACCATGAAGCAAACGAACATGTCTATGAAATCATTTGTGGGGCTTTCAAAATTATGTTTCATGATTCAAAGATTGCTCAAGGTTTGTAATCATTTTTATACTTCTATAGTAGGCAAGACATGGTGTATGGTTTCATATCTTATAAATGAACCTGACCCACACCTCTCGTTTTCTTTCTTTATTCCCTTCTTTTTGGTCAGGATTTATAAGATTTGGGGGGATGAAAACCTTATTTTCTAATGGAAGTGCCGCCCAAATTTTTTCAATTTTGGACTTTGTCATTTTAGCACATTTTTTTTAACCCATCCAGGGATGTTCTGGTACAATGTATCATTGGTGTCTGTGTCATAAACTTTTGTGAGTGAAATTAAAAACTTTGTAAACAATAGTTACTATGATCAAACTGATGTACATGTAGCTAGTAGAATTGAATTAATTATATTATTCTAATAGTGCAGCTGAACTACTACTTAACTGAATAACATACATTATGCTAATAGGACATCACTGAGTTTAACAAATTTCCCTGTCATTTATTTCAGAAACAAAGGTAAAAAATCCTATAAAATTGCTTTCTTTAGTATCTTCAAAACATAACTCAGATACTGTCAGAATGCAGGAAATGGCATCTAATTTAAAAAAAAACATTCGGACCTCCCTAGAAAGTTCGCGTCAACGGTGATACTACTGACAGAGGTCCAAAACTACTGATAAAACTGGCCAATACTACTGATAGCCTTTATTTGGGGTAAACACCTCTGTATATAGCTAATGCTGCTGCTTATCCGGTATACTGAATGAGTATATGAAATATTGGTGATAATAGCGTTGAACCAAGAAAAACAATGGTCATCTCATCTCGTAATGACATGAGAAAAACGCGCATTCATACCCAACTGTGTTCTCCATTGTATAATACTATTATAAATAAATTTAAATCTTCTCAACCCAGCTGTCTTTTGATACATAGTATCCAATATCAAGTAGACAAGGCAATATACAAATACAATACCTTAGATCATGATATAGTTATATAAGTGTAATTGAATAGTAACGTTATAATAGAAACGTATAGCAATAGGTACAGTACACTAATAGGTACAGTACACTCCCTTATGATTACGGAACCAAATGGATGGTCAATTCCCGTATATTAACTTTCACCAATGTTCCGGGTTATATCTGGAACATGACAATCTCTAATAGTACATTCCTTCATGATAACATAAACATTCTAAAATATACCACACTGCAGTTCTTCCTAATACATGTAGCTGAATAATTGAGATCGAGTTTCCAGTTGTTTCCCGTAATAGTGTAGTAGGAGTTGTTGGGCACATCCAATATTGTAGTTGGATTGACTCGACGCAATACATCTAGAATAAGCTCATTTAAAATATACATACTTAATAACTCCATGTCATGAATTTCGATAGTGCGCTCCACAACTTTACTACATTACATGATTCCAAAAGACCATAGCATATGCTTTAAAACTTACTAGATACTGTTGGCTATTACCTACTACGGACAAACCTGAGTTCACCCCGCTTTCTAGTGAGGTTCGTGTAACTCGGTGTGTTTGTCCTTTTATCTTTTTTCTTTTGGCCTTTATGTTGTCTCTCCTTCGATTTACGGATTATGATTACCCCTTCGGTATCTACAAACTTTCCTTGAATACTGTATGTAAGTACAAAATAAAATAGGTAGTGTCGTAGTGCATCCTATTGCATGACTGTATGTAAGTACAAAATAATATAGGTAGTGTCGTAGTGCATCCTATGCATGACAGTTATGATATGGTATGTCAGGTGGTGTCGTAGTGCATCCTATTGCATGACAGTTATGATATGGTATGTCAGTGACCTTTACTATTTCGATGGTGTTCTGCAGACACTCTCTTTCCTACATAAATAAATCTTCCAGCCGAAATAAAACAGAAATATTGTTAAAAGTGAGAGTAAACAGTCCCCATTACCAGTGACCCAACACTATCAAGCTGTATTTGTGTAATATATTGTAATATATAGAGTAAGTGGATAGTTAGATAGACATTTCGTTCTAAAATATTTATTCAATGGAAACATGGAATTCATGTAGCATAGTTTATAATATCGGAATAACATTGGACTGTGAATAACACAGCGTTATCTGTCAAAGAAGTAAAACAGTAATCTATCACCTACCTATCAGACTGAGTATTTGTTTTGTAATTGATCATTTGGAAGGACACGAGTCGCATAATAACAGCAAAATAACTTCTCTTTTCCAAATGATGTCCTTGCAAAGAATTAAGTATTATATATCAGAATAATATGTGCCAATGCTCTGTGTTAGATTACAATATAAAGATGACGACCACACTATAACAGTCATCTACTGACATTGAGCGGTGTGTCGAATTTACGGGTAATGGATACTTAGTCGTAACAAGGCAATGTATATATAACCTTCTGTACACATCACAAAAGAAAGATATTAAATATGAAATCTCAAGTAATACATCATATGGCATAACTGACTTCATTCCTTGTTTATCGTTGGTTCTCTTTATCTTTCATGCCGGTATATTCACAATAAGATCTTTTAGAAGTCGACGATGAACGTTTTGACGAATTAAATCTTCTAGTCGAACCACTATGTCCATTCATTGATGTCAGCATTGTATCTTGTCGTCGCAAACTTTGAAGTTCCATGCTTTCTTGACAATTAACCAAGCCACAAGTAAAACAGTTTAAAACTCTTAAAAATCCATTCCGGAACTTGGCATTCATCCAGCAGTAAATGAATGGATTGTACATGCAATTACTCATGGCCAGCCAATGACTCGCCATCCAAATGTAATTCATTCCAGTTATGTTATATATGCTATTGTCAATGGCTCCAGTAAAATTAATTATGTTCAGAGGAAGCCAACAAATCGCGTAAATTACTACCACTGTAATCATCATTTTGATAATCTGAAAAGAAAAATGTAAATAAAGTACAAATTGGTTCGAAATGGAAACGAAAAATATACGTGTTTAACCACATGAAACTGATAAAAGTGCAATTTGATCTAAAATAAAAATGGTAATGTTGGTATAGTATAATAAGGGCAATTGGCACATTTTCGGAAATATTCTGATTTCTTATCAAACATTATAAGGAGCAATATTGCGTTGAGGAAGATATTTAGTACGAACGTAATACGGGTGTAGACACTCGGGAGTCAAAGTATGATTGCAATATTTAATGGATGTCAAGCTAACTTTAAGGATATACAGTTCTATTTTGGAACTATTTTAAACAGAAGTGAATTAAATCGTCTAATAAATTATTTCCATTTAATCAAACATTATGGTTTTTTTCTTTATGTTTCTTAAAAAGGAAGAATGTGTTATCTGCATGACATTTTGTGTTCTTAAATCTGTCTAAGTGCTGAATGTTATAATACAAGTACGAAATTAATGTTTCCCTTTCAAAAGAATTTAATAGGATTCGCCGAGACAATTAGAAGTGCTATATTGAATGTATACACAAGTGAGACAAATCCTGTCACATCTTACTACAAACGAATCACAACGATGATACAGCTAATGTCTACATGACGATGTGTTATAACAGTATACCTTAGGTATTAACATGTAGTCAGTCGAATGCAAGATAATAAAAGTCGATAGATTAAAAAACGAAATACAGGTTTATAATTCAAGTAAAATTATAACACACTGAACATAGACCAGTCTATAGTGTACAACTATCTTAGTCCAGGAGATATTCTTCTCTAATATTTGGGTTTGGATATTAAAAAGCTACCTACCTATGTAGAGTCATGGGAAGTATAGTTTCCAGTCAGTTATTAGACTGCCTAGTGAAGTACTGTTCAAAGCAATTCAATGGAAATTGTACACTCAACACAAACAAATGCATAAATACGGTTTTGGGCCTCTTGTTCTTCGGGTATAATACCCAAATCTAACCCCAACAATTACTCTGTTACAAAGATCTACTAGTTAAAGTTTCAGAAAGGTCGGTCATATAGATCATGTTATTGTAGGATAACAGTGTGTCTACAGACTGAAAATAAAAAGTTCACGAGGGTATCATCCACCCAGTAGTCAGTGTTTCGGTGTTAACATGGTATATTAGATATAGTCTGGTTCAAAATAATGTAATTATTAGAAGAACTAAGGTTGTCCTCTATTGGTTTTATTTCTCTGAAAACTCTAAAATGCTTTGGCTTTTCTAATCTTCTGACTATGAGTTTACCAGATGACGAATATTCCAGAAACGGGTCGCGCGCATTAAATTGCATATCTAAAGTTTTATTAGATATAATCAACAAGGACATCAACAGTATATTATAAACAATCGGACATACAAACACAAATTATCCTTCTTATTACTATTACGCTGACACTATAGGAGTATGTCATTGGAAAATACATAATAATAAATGTTATTGGAAACCGAAGGGGTAATGAAGAATGGACAATCCAGAGACACGGGCATCATTGAGCACCCAAGACTCAGGACAAGTAAGCGTTAGAGAAAACTGAAGGGGCCAAGAAGAATGCACAATCTAGACACACTGACAACATTGAGCACACAAGACTCAGGACAAATAAACGTTAGAGAAGACCGAAGGGGTAATGAAGAATGGACAATCCAGAGACACAGGCATCATTGAGCACCCAAGGCTCGGAACAAATAAACGTTAGAGAAAACTGAAGGTGTAATGAAGAATGGACAATCTAGAGACACAGGCATCATCGAGCACCCACGACTCAGGACAAATAAACGCTAGAGACAACTGAAGGTGTAATGAAGAATGGACAATCCAGAGACACAGGCATCATTGAGCACACAATACTCAGGACTAATAAACGTTAGAGAAAACTGAAGGGGTAATGAAGAATGGACAATCCAGAGACACAGGCATCATTGAGCACACAAGACTCAGGACTAATAAACGATAGAGAAAACTAAAGGGGTAATGAAGAATGGACAATCCAGAGACACAGGCATCATTGAGCACACAATACTCAGGACAAATAAACGTTAGAGAAAACTGAAGGGGTATTGAAGAATGGACAATCCAAAGACACAGGCATCATTGAGCACACAAGACTCAGGACAAATAAACGTTAGAGAAAACTGAAGGGGTAATGAAGAATGGACAATCCAGAGACACAGGCATCATTGAGCACACAAGACACAGGACGAAGATAAACAAAACACAAAAACGCATAAATATTATAAAGATTAATACTATTCATGAATCATTGTAAAATAGCATCGAAGTAAAAAAAATCTAACTATGAAAGCAAGACTACCAATGAGGTCATATGTCCATCCACAATTTCTTTCTTGAATAATGCATACCTCTCACACATGGGGACTAGTACAATCGCATAGTAAGGTACTGAAGTGCCATCGTCTAGAAGAACCATACAAAAATTAAAGTAAATATATTTTTGGTGTCTGCTTAAAATGAAAATGTATGAGATTTAAAGTAAAATGTGTTGGTATCTCATAATTGCATGTCTTTATTTTAAAATGCTATTCCACAACGAATTCTACCTATATTACCGTGGTAGCTCATCCGTAATTTAGGTACATCATTGTAGAAAATACGACATGATATGGTTTAAGGGTCGCTAATCATCTTTGATTGTTGTTTTTTCTGTTACGTGTAAATAATTTGAAAGTGAAATAAATCAGGAATTGCTATTGTTGTTATTATTATTATACCTAGCGTATATCAGTCATTGGCGATGAGAAGTCATTCGTCAATGAGACAAATAGTACTAGGAAACCATCAATATCCATATTTCCACTCGGTAATACATGCACAAGCCCATGAAGCACATCAGTAGTTATATAGACTACAGCATAGTACACATTCATATTTTATTTGCTACATGTCGGTATGGCAATTTAGGGGATTACAGTTATGGTTAACTCCACTTTCAACTATATTTAAGTTATATCTTGACGGTCAGTTTTATTGGTGGAGGAAAGTAGAGTTCCTAGTGACAATTATGGACTTATCGCAAATCACTCACTAGCTGTCAATATAGGCTACCCGCCCACCCTCC
>MJUT01050873.1:136666-164020 GCA_002080005.1 Gigantidas platifrons | reverse complement strand
TTTTTTTTTTTGTTCCATTGATTCACCGATTTTCACATAATATAGGACATTTGCATTCAATTTGTGAAAATACTATAAAACAGGACTACCGCAGAGTGGCCACTTCCGATCATTGTTTGTTTGCTAGACATGATTATTAAAATCAACCTCGACAAGTAATGTACAAATATAAATCGGTAAATATTTGCATGAATATCTGAATACTTCCGCTGTTTAATAATAAGGCTACCGACGAATTATGATGAAAGGTGACGTATCTCTAATACTAACTATTCGTCCTTGTTATAACAATAACAAAGAGTGTGATCAAAAAGACAGAACGAAGAGCTTATTTGACATGCTAATTTCATGACTATTTAGAAATAAGAATGAAATCGTCTACAGCAGACTTATATACAGTAATGGTGCTGTCATATTTATTATGCACTTGTCATATATGTTGTCAGTACTTGTATAATGTAGTCATAGTGTGCCGGTGTGGACAATTGTTATATTGACCAGAAGGAGACAACGTTTATATTATTTTTGCCGTTGCAGATAAAAATATGCAAAGGGGGAGGGTTTGTATCTCATTAACTGGATTAACACCGACGCATTTTTATATCGTCATTATGTGCAGGTTTTTATTAAACTAAAACGTTTTGGAACATTTCTCATATTAAGTAACCCCAACATATTGCACGTGATATGTTAAGGATTATTTGGGCTTCATTGCACTTTTAACAATATTTCATTATACTTAAAGAAACATGACCTACCACAAATCATTGATAAACTTATCAAATAATTATATACTGAGTGCATCCATTGGTAAGGAAAACATACCATCTGAAATTACACACAAGACCATTGCATTCTGCAAATATGAGAAATAAATCAAATGGTTTATATTCTTATTCAAATAAAACGATGAATATTAAATACCTGCATTTGGGTGAGTGAGTGCGTTATTGTTGTTTAACGGCAACTCAGCAATTTTTTCAGCTATAACATGGCGAGAACAAGTTAATTTTCAATGAAATGATTATGAGGTCCTGATTCTAAGCCAATCAGTCTTTGCTCTTTCTCCTTAATGCTGCCTGCGTACCTAGCGAAGAAGCAAGAAAAACCAATTTTATAGTCTTCAGTTTGACCCGATCGGGGTGTGAACCCATGATCTACCGCACTCGAGGAGAGCACGCTAACCATTACATCACCGGTGCGGTTAACTGGCTTTGGAAATATCGTCGAAATAGAAATATAATGACAATAACGGTCTATTTACACGCTCGGATAACGTTATTATCATTATAACTGACACGGTGTATTCTTATATCAGATAACAATCTCTTTTTTTAAAAGCTAAAATATCAAAGTGAAACACCATGGACTAAAAAGGATGTCTAGATATGTACTTGATACTTGTATTAGAATAAAAACGTAGATATATATAATATAACACACATGACGCGTCTCTGGAATAACTTTCATCAGGTACACTCAAAGCATAAAGAAAATATTTGGGAGCAAGAAGACGTAAGAGCCTAAACAGGAAACAGAAATCGGCCATGGCGACCTATTAATATTTGGTTCAAGGATAAGACATTTTTTTTTTATATTAAGATTAGATGTCAACAACATTTTATTGTCTATATACAAATCTTGTATAGCCCGCTGTAGTCTTCATGACGCTGTCACATATATTAGCTTTCCCTTAAGCAGGATTTGAACTTTAAAAGAAACCGGAATTATTTACTTATATAATGAAATCTTTAATTCATAGATATATATTTATTGTCTTAGCCTAAATTGGTATTTAATTAATCTTGTTTACTTCCTTACTTAACTTACTTTAAACCAGTATAATTACAAAACAGCCATATACAAAATCTACATGGTTGTTTGTTGTCTAATGTAAAATATTTTCAAGATAAAGATGTATTTTCCAACTAAACGATATTATGAGTATACATGTACTACAAATTCTGAGTTAGACTAGACATTAAATCCTGCTAAGCCAATGTCTATGAAGGTTGTCTGTTTTATTTTTTTACTTTTTCATTTGTTCACCGATTTCCAGATGGCAATCTCAGTCAAATGTGAAAGTATTATAAAAGGCGGTTGACACAGCATGACCACATCCGATCCAGAGTTTCCGTCATTAGACAAAGAATGCTTTCCAACATAATTTAATCTTTTCAGCGTTGTGGTGACGACTGTATTGTATTTCTGTGGTTTTATGTGGATGATTGTTGTTTAACGCCAACTCGGCAAGTAAAAAAAAAAACTCGGCTTACTGTGGTTTTAATATTTATCTTACAATCTATATAATAATTAATTTGTCATGTTTATATTTAAACTTCCAGAATAAAAGGTCTGATAATGCCAACAGAGTAATCAGAAGCCACAAATAGAAAGAGGACAGACAATGCAATGGGAAAAGATAGGTCAAACAATGATCTACAAAAAAAAACTACACAGACAATTAAAAATGCTGCCAAGAAATGGATCACTTTGACCTACTGAAATCATAATTACATCCTTTATAAATTAAGATATGTAAAAACGGAAATGTTCGCCGTGTGCTGACTTGATGCATTTGTTCCGTTTTAATTTCGCGAACACAGAGAAAAAAATATGGAATTGAATCGGGAAAATAAAACGGCCGCGGAAATTTCCCGATATATAGTAATACAAGTAAGAATTTTAAATTATATTAGATTACACAAACAGGGCGTTCTAATTATATAATGGCGTTATTATTTGGTTCTATTGTAGACATTATAATTCTTTAAACATCGTTTGCAATTTATTAAAATGGTACCACCTTTCTAAACGAACAATTATAATTCTAAAGGATAAAATTTCCATGATTTGTTTTATAACAAATATTCATACTGCATATTTTTGAAAAATCATTGTACCTGAATTTGTTATAATTTTCTGTTGAATTATACAGAAGGCCTGAAGATAGTCTTAAACTATATCAATGAAAACAGTACTACATTTAATATTAGTCACGGCATTAACACATACATAAAAAAGATATATGCAAACCATATTCTGTCTGTGTGTCAAATGTTTCAAACGTTATAACGTTATAGTGTTATAGATAGCTAGATATATCATGTCTTAGATGCTTAAATTTCATTATTTTTCACAAGACTGTAATCAACAGATGCCTTATCAGTTACTTAACATATCGTAAATCAACAATATGGAAAGTCCCATCTTTCAGTTGTCTTTGGTTTTTTGGTTTCGTTTGCTTGTCTGCGTTCTGGACCCGTGTCTCTGAATTGTCCATTCGTAATTGTCCCTTCGGTTTCATTTAACCTCTATGTAATACATTCGAAGTGTTTCCCCAATAATTTATATGTGTTTAACGTTGTGATAGCATAGTGTGTTCTAGTGCACTTTTACAAGAACTAAAATTGCAATATAAAAGAATGGTGAAACAAGAGGAAAATTCTGCGCTTTTTCAGTTGTCTTGCATCTTAAACATATGGATTGTTAAATTATATTAACACTCAACTATCATTCATTGTCATGGCGGATATGTATCACAAGGCACAGAAGTTAGTTTATCGAGATTTACAGTGTACGAAAAGAGAAATAAGGAAAACATATAAATTAATTTAGGGTAATTATGAACAACATTATGGGAAATGAGGTCAAAGACATTTCAAGTTGATAAATAGTTACTGCTTATCAAAATGAAGGTAAATTGGTCAGTATAGAGAGAATATATTCAAAATCAAATAGATACTGCACTTTATATGCATTACATATATAAATCCTTTTATTATATATATATACTACATTATTCCTTCTAGAGTTATATACATGCTTGATTAATGATGAAAACAACGGGAAACCTGGTCTATCATTCAGGTTCTATCTATCTAATATCATTTAATGTTGTTTCCTCAACATGAACATAAATCTTTTAAAGCATTCCATGCATACAAATAAACCAGCATTAGTCTTCATGGAAATGCATATTAGCCCGTACACACAGTGCTTAAATCTGGAGAAATATTTGATTGTTTTCTATCGTACGTTAGGGAAACATTGATAAAACAGTTACTGCTGACTTTTGTTTACAATATTGGTCAAATGTTGCTTGGCTATTTATTGTACTCTAGAGTATTCATGATTAATCGTACTATATCTTCGTCAGAACTAAACAAGATCTTGTTTTCTGATTTGTTAGTTTTGGGGAAGTGATGGCTAAATGAGATGCGCTTTAATCTTATTTATTATTAAAAGAATAGCAATTAATTTGTCTTTTTATGTTGTATATGAAATCTTATTCCAGATATTGTGGCATTTCTATTTTTATGTATTTTAGATGAAATTTTGACTCAATTTTGGTAAGGTAGTACTCATCATTGAGTCACTATCATGGAGCGAAGTATCTTTAAACAGATCGTATGTCTATGTAGATCAGAGTTTCGAATCTAAAAAAATAAATACATTTAATGGACGAAATTACAAAATTCAAGCATAAAATCATAATATGTACAGTATTGTTTGATAGAAAAAATAGTTTTAATAAAATTCATTATTACTGGATATCGATTATTCTTTCTGGTGTATTTGACATTATTTAGCTTTATAGACAGCTGCAATGGCAATGATATAATATATTCACAAAGGTATGTCTCACTGTGGTGACTATTATGTCATGGCTCATCTAATGGTGTATAAATCATCAAAATTATTGTGTCGAGACAAACAAACACATACTGATAATAAAATATTGTATTATAAAACAACTGAATTACAACGAATGTTTTTGCAGATAAAATACCGGTCAATAGAGAGTATGAAAGTGAATGCAAAGTATAACGGTGTAGGCCAGATGCTCAAATATAAAGGCATGGACGGATGTTGAAAAATATCAGTTTCCAAACTATGAACACAGAACCTGCTGCCATGACGTTGAGTTTTCAAGTATTAAGACGGGTGCCGGATAATAAATTCAGAAAGCTAATATCGAGTACAGTTCACAAGAGATTTTCGAACATTAGATAAAATACAAGCCCATTTAATTATACGTTTGTGTGTATTTGCCAATTTTGTGCATTGGCATAGACAGCTGAAAGGCCAAGGTTTTACTTTGAAAACAAATGTTTATCTCACTGTGGTGACTATTATAACATGGCTTATCTAATATTGTATAAATCATCAACATTATTGTGTCAAAAACAAACAACATCTAGGTAATAAAATATTGTTTTATAAAGTGACTGAAGTGAAACGAATGTTCCTCCCTGATAAAATGCCAGTCAATATAGTTATAAAGACAATTTAGATAAAGTATGAAGATTAACATAAGCTACAAATATATGTATATGACAGTTAACGACG
The DNA here is from genome assembly GCA_002080005.1 of Gigantidas platifrons. NCBI lineage: Eukaryota > Metazoa > Mollusca > Bivalvia > Mytilida > Modiolidae > Gigantidas > Gigantidas platifrons. The sequence goes on along the minus strand of MJUT01050873.1, from coordinate 158,668 downwards.
GGTACTAAAGATAAGGTACCAAAGTATGAGGAAACCCATCCGCTATCAAAGTATAATGCGAACGCCAAGTACCACATTATGAATCTGATCACCAGGTACCAATGTAAGAAGGTGAACATCAGGTACCAAAATTAATGGGCAAGCGGCGGTGTATCAGGAGATTTTCGAGCATGTGGAGAGTTATAACCGTGAAGCAATGTACATTATAAGACTAGTTTGTTTTAAGTATAGAATTACTCTTCGAAACGCTGTCCCAAATTACAACTTCCTGAATTTGTGTTTATCAATAGTAGAGACAAAATATTAGATATTTAACTTTTTATGCAAACAATATAGATATATAATACCATCCCTTTTATTAATGTTTGATCAGTGATGAGAACAACAAAACAACTCTTAGCACTTAACCTTCTTTCGTTGGGAAATATGAGCGCCAATATAAACACGGTGTGTGATAAGTGTTTATTTTCTAGCATAATGAGCAATCATTAGAAGACACCCTTGTTGCTGTTACATAATAGTGTTATAGACGTAGGAATTTGATATATCATTATTATTATTGTTAATAGATTTGTTGATTGTTTATGACATTTACACAGCTAATTTGTGAGTTAATCGTGACGGTTATGTTTAGTGATGGTAGAAGCCTGAGCATCGTAGACAACTACTAGACGTTAATCTTTACCACTGAATTTGATCACTGTCCCATAATTCGGGCACGGTTCTATATTTCACTAGTGAGCAAATGTAACACTGAATAACGCATTGATCGCAGTCAATCATTAGACCATCGCTTATTCAAAACCTGCAATCCACTATTTGTTTAATATGTTTTTTCATTCTATAAATTTGATGTCGACCTCTACATGACAGGACATAAAATGTACTCAGTGAATGCTTGCTATTAATCTACAATCTTAATAACCTCCATTAACAGACAGAGACGACAGTCTAGCCAACAACCAGGACATAACATAAACCCATTATACAAAAACACAAAACAACATATTTAAGGTTCCTTTTATCTTTAAAATCAGGGATGTCTATATTTTTGTGATACAATGAACTAGTTGAAGCGCAGATACAAAACGGTTTTTCTTTTTTGTCGACATCTTCTACAATGATTTCTCCCTTTTTAGTATATTTTATATAGAGTGTGCATGTACGTAATGTTGTCTGGGAGTGATTGTTGGTCAGCAAACTAGTCAATCGTTTAATGCAGTTTGCTTAAGTGTTTCGAACCAGAAGTAAAACATTACAACTACATATAGACACAATAGTGGTATGGTTTTTTTGTTTTGCTATTTTTATCATACGTAATGTATTTCGTTGATAAGTGTTTGTATGGTAATTAAGCGTCGATTATCTTGTTTGACTCTTTGGTTCGTTTCGTTCGTTTTATTTGATGTTCCGTGGTATGTAATATTGTCAGCAATCAATTATACTCCACAATGTAAACATTATCGCTGCTACAAAATGGTTTTGATCGAGTTAGCAATAATATCAATTAAAATCTTGTAGAACACGATTTCCTTTTTTTCTAATGTTTTCGTAAAATATTTATCGTAAAATATAGAATGTCGCATTCCTCTTCCCGAAAAAGCACCAAACCACGTGATGGTATTATTTGATTATGGTCGTATATCCGAGTCACATGTGTTGTATCATTCAGGGTTAAATTGTTGTTTTCTAACTTTCACGCTCGATCTGTACGAGGTGTATTGTTACCTAATATTTACGCTCAATTTGTACATTGTGTAACATAATTTACCCTCTTCAATGACCTCAGTGTTTCCAACAACACATAATGAGGTCACAAATATATGAATGAAAACAAATCTTTAAAAGTGGTTGTAAATGTCCCCTTATACTATTTTAACGAGCTATATTGAATATGTATTAGATTTCTTTTTTCTTTTCAACAACTGTATGTCAGTCAAGTCACACATTATACAGTCGACGTCATGTTGTATAATTAAAGGAAACCAAGAAATACCAAGCTTACTAAGACATGATTAGGTGCGAATTACTTTTAACTAAAGCTTTTTAAGCATTACATCGCGGTACGCTTGGTTGTCCATGCATAAATAATCATTTCTAAACCAATATACAAATTCATATGTTGATATATGGGAATATATTACATGTGTTTTAAAAGATAAAGGTTTCAAGTGTGACTTGTATCACTTTCAACAATTATATATATATATATATATCTATATATCATCGTAGTCAGTATCATTTGTGGATCAAACGAGAATACCCACAGAAAATCATATCTAGCTGCCACAAATCAATCACAATATTTATCACAGGTGGTTTCGAGTACACCTCGCCGTTGACCGATTATTGGTTATCGTCATGCGAGTAGTAGTATTTTAACTAAATTCATGACGCGAACAGGTTTATAACCAATGAATCGTATATGTAAAACGATAGGCGAAAGCTTAGATTGACACGGGATAAAGGGTAATTAAATAAATAACATTGGAATGTGTATTGCAATGGGCCATCAACGACTTCTCCTGTCACAATTCCTCATTATGCGTTACTGCAAGTTGTATATTACGTGCCACGAGTGTCACATTCTCCATACAGGAAAATAATAATGCATCAGTTGAATATAAATATCCCAACGTATGGATTCCTGTATACTATTTAGAATGTCGGTAGAATATGCGTAAAAAGTACTAAGCAGATAGGCAATCATCTACCGCATGTCCTATAGCCAATAGGACTAGCCCAGTTGTGTATGGGACTCGCCCCGGATTATTGGAAAACGGACCTCTCGGAGGGAATGTACCCTACAGTTAAAAAAAAATCATCTTTCCATAGGAGAATTTTTTTAGTATATTATGTGTTTGTCATGACATTGATGGAATGCTTACTACGTCACACTTTGTTCATTGGTTGGCTCCTTTTTTTGTCAACACGGTCATCTCTTAGTATGACCTCGGGAAATAAGACTAGTCTGTAATAACTTCAAACATAAAGGATACAAACGTACTGACCATTTCATTTGAGTAAATGAATAGTATGTAACCTCAGGCGAGAATTCCATAAACTGTATTACGAGAACATGTTAGTCTTAGATGGAATTATGATGGTGCTTATTATTGTAATAGAACAGGACGTGGTCCTTGAATTCATTAGTGCTAGCTACCTGAAACAACAGTCCGCTAGTGGACTCCACTCGAAAACATCATATTGATTTCAAACCAATCCCTTCTGTTAATACTATGTAGTTAGTAGAAAGGCAGCAGATACAAATGTTATTGTCTTTGGTTTGAATGAACTGATTTGATAAACACCACTATCTGGTGTCCTCGGGTACGACCTGCCTACCCACTGAATCTGGTCGAATCTTAAATCGTAAGAACCATTTTGGGTCTTTCCCAAGGACGGTCTCTAAATGTTGCCCCCCCCCCCCGAATCACTCCATGGAAAATATCATTATAGTAGTGATTATCGCCGGTTGCATAAGAAGAGTTTGAAGGTACACAAGGGGTAATCAGAATCCGTAAATCGAAGAATAACAGACAACACAAAAGAAAAAGTACAAAAGGACAAACAACGAACTTCAAAACATATATATAAAACTAAAGATCGAATAAATCCAACTTCAACACGATTGTCACCGTTAATGCCCGTCATATACAATTGCATCCTACATTTTACAGTTTCAAAATTATGCGCAAAGTTATTTACATTTTAATTGATTTGTCAAACATACTCTGCATAGCAGTAATGAATTTAAGGCTACGTAATGTTATTCCTGTTAATAAATAATCTAATTCATTATAAATTTGATTGTTTAGAGGTCTTTCCTCCCTCTGGCTTCTTGAGTGAATGCCATCTACTTGTATATAATTAGGAGAACATTTCCAGTTACCTATTGGCCTTTTCTTGTGTACTTCTGTCAATGCGCTATTTCTTACAAGTACGTTATTGCTGAGCATAGCATACATTTGTATAATGAATAAATAAACACACATGTATATACTAGTATGTGCCAAATATCAAACTTACCTTCCGTTTCGATTCAGACATTCGTTGATCTCTCGTAGACATAGCTTCACCGGGTGTTCTCACAGCCCACATTACAAAGCTAATTCTCCCATACGTGAAAATTAAAATTGCCAGTGGGCTTACGTATTGAAGGAAAAATAAAACTGCATTATAAACAAGTTTGGCACCTTCGGTCTCCCATAGAATTTCCTCACAAAACACAGGTGCAGTAGAGGTATTTACATATTTGTGTGATCGTGACGTCACTGCTGTTGGAACAGGAATTAAAAATGACACAACCCAGATACTAGCTATCACTATGAATGCTTGCTTTTTTGTCATTTTCCGTCGCAGTGGATATATTATAGCTATATAACGGTCAAGACTAATAGCTACAAGGGTAAATGAACTCAAAAACACCGTTACTACTTGTAAATACGTCACAATTGGACACAAAACTTCACCAAAAGGCCAGTAGTTAAATACCAGGTTGGCAAGAAAGGTGAATGGAATGCAAAATATAGCCATTAGGATATCACTTAGAGCCAAGCTCACGATGAAAAAATTCATAACAGTCCTCATCCTTCGGGCGCGGAATACAATGTAACAAACAATTCCATTTCCACCAACAGCAAGAATAATAATAATAGAATACATAGATATAGTGATTGCCTTTAGATAAGTTGGAGATTGCAGCGGCGAGTGTCCAATTGGTAGTTCTGTTGGGTATGAGGCATTTAGTGACGTCGCCGTCTCATGAATTGTGGAGCTCATCTTGATCGTTACTGATTCACTAAGCATTTAAAAGTAAAACTCCAAATACATCATATCCATGCAATGTCCATCTCTTTGTAAATAAGCTTATGCAAAATAATCCTTTTTCCAATTGCCTATGAAAACATCCATCTCACGATATTATGCTGTAAAAATAAATAATAGGTTTGTTCATTTGATTTAAATTATAAATGTGAAACAACCTAGAATCTAAACATAATACACATATTTTTTAGACAAACTTTGAAGTGGACATCGGTGTTATTATTAGTATACGACAACAACACGTGTATCACTACTATTACATTGTTGGTAAACGATAGTAATCTGGTCTTATTGAGACAATTATTGGTGTATATATCTTAATCAGATCAGTATTACCAATCAGATTTACATATAGCTTAATTGACATGACGATTGGATTGATGTAAGATGCCAGCTAGGTATTTATACAACTTCTCAACATACCCACAATCGATTTATTTACTTTACTGCCATCCATATTTAGCTTGTAAAAGATTGGCATAACAAAACAAAATGTCTCTTTTAATTTCTATCACTAAGTCTTATTGCTTTTAATTATAGAAAATATCATCCGATAATTCAGTAATGTAAGCGCTTAACCTTCTTCATTTCAATTAAGAATTGTATGTAACAAGGTGAATGTAATTTAATTACCAATAATGTATTTAGATTAAGCTATTGGTAGTTCCGCTTTAGTCATTTTATTAGTTTTTTATCGTTTTTTTTGCCATTTCTGACACAAATGTTTGTTTTTTTAGATCTTATTTACATCCTGTTCATTATTTTCTAATAATGTGTCATGAACATGCAATAATAACCATCTAACTTGCTTAATTGAACATTATTTGGTTATATATAGAATAAAGGCAGCTATGAAGGTTGAGACAGACATTATCGCTAGTTTAGCAGGGAGACCGATAGTGGTAATGTATGTTAGGATCTTCAAAGCTGGGGTTATTGTTATAGTCGTTAACGTCATAAAGTATTTGACAGATAATATTCAGTATCAGTGTAAGTTCATTGATACAGAGAAAAGTTTCAAGATGCCGTAAAGACAGACAATACAATGGCCAAAAAATAAAAAAAAAGACAAAATGACCAACAGTTATCTACAAAACATTGCTTAAAAAAATAAAGACTGAGCAATTCGAACCCCACTAAAAACTGGAAGTGCATATATATGGGATACAGGGATAATCCGGAAGATTAAGCGGTTCTTGTTCCACTAGTACTACCCATCGTGCTACTGTTAAACGACAAGGACATCATGTGATATGGAAATCATGTTAAATACCAGTGTAAGTAAATTAATATAAATAAGATAGATAAATAATCTACCCCTACAAAACAATGGTGGTACAGACATCGTTTTCACACGGAAACCATAGCGGACATGACCACAATATCAAAGGAAAAATGTTCAAATTTCCGATAATCGAAGGTAACTGTGTTGTATTTGTTTTCGAACCTGTATTTACTCCTATGGATTTCGTCATGCCATTGAACCCGTACATTATTGTGTTCGATACATCATATATATATATAGTTTGATCCAAAATTTATCACCACCTAATTAGGATCAAATTACGATTGTTGTATTGAAAACAAGAGGCACACATTTGTTTTCAACGTTCAGAATCTGATGAATAACATGGTTGTTCGTTTTGCTGATATTGGTGGAAATGTTGACCTGTTTAACTTTCCTTTCATAATAATCATTTTACAAATCCGTTGATCACGAGTCCGTATCACCGTCTCGTCTGAAAATGTAACTAAAACCAACAGGTTTATACAGTGTAAGCTTCATTCGTTTGATTATTATTACTTAATTAACAGACATTTTTTTTTATTAAGTCAGGGAAAATAATTAAAAAAAATTCCACAGTAATTAAATAACATTGAATGTCGTAACTTAGTCAGTTAGGTTCGTGAATTTGTTAAAGAAAATAAAGTAATAAATTATCACAACAAAAATAATATATTATCGGAGGAATATTAAATTTCTCGTCAAGGATTGAACAATTTAATGTACTGATGTTTTATAACTTAAATCAGTCTTATCTCTCACATAAATAAAAATCATAATGATTTTGTAATCAAATTATAACACGCGTACGTGTAAAATTTCATATTTTTGACAGAACATCTGTATTTATTGGCGATTTACAACAAAGATAATTCAATCCATGTAAGCTTTGTCTATTTTGTTGGGCACGTTCGATCGTTAGTCATAACAGAAGTAGAATTTCACTAAAGCGACCTTTAACTGTGAATAATGGAACACAAGTGAAAAAATAAGACAATTTACGAGTGTAGACAATAACAAAATAAATCAAATGGAATAAAGAAAAACAAATGCCATACTGTCGGAACAGTTCCAACATCCAATAGAATAAAGAAAAACAAATGCCATACTGTCGGAACAGTTCCAAAATCCAAAAGAAAAAGGTGAAATCGATACCCGACATACAAATACATGACCCGTCATATTCCGCGCAATAAAATGTGGCATGGTTATGGACGCAAACTTTCCCTCTTTGTGAAAATATGCGGTCATACAAGTACTTTCTACATGTGAGTAAAATGCCAACCCCTCACAAACAACGTTATTATCGATTTAAGAAATAAATCATGGAAACCAGAATGTGTTTTGAGTTTTAACATGGATTGGCGGATATTAGTAGTTACGTTTGCGGAAAAATGTCGCACATAATTAATGCTGCCAATAAAAAAGTCAGTCACATTCACCGGCGCATGTACAAATGAGATTATACCATCGATAAATCTCTCGTTTGTCTACAATGCGAAAGAAGGACGTCATGTCAGAATACGCTATAATCTTGAACATTATACATAATATATTTAATCTTATACATTACTCCAAATCTCAATGATTTGTTCATTGAAATAATTGACGAGTGCACTGTTTTCCATATTTTATTTATATTTTATAAAATCTTATCTGCTGATAATAAGGTTCAAGTTATTCTTAGCATCGTACAAATGATGGACATGTGTATACGAAATCCTCTATACGAAGATTTATAATTTCGCCTTGATCAAGCGAAATAACCATGGCAATTGATGATATATATGAGGTCCTCTGCAGAGATTCCCCGTTTCGTCTTGATTTGGTAAAACACATGATCAGCATGGGTAATTTTTATTTCTTGCTACCATAAAATTTTTTATTTTCTGCTCTACAACAACTGTTCCAAATGATTTGTTTTTGCACAGTACAGACAACGTATGTCAAGTTTTATACAAACATTCCTCATTTATTCTTGTTCCGGCGAGAAATATTGGGGCGATGGGCTATTGATGTATTTGAAACGCCATACTTGATTGAACCGAAACAGTACAGAGGCAAATAAACAGGTCACTTTCTAGTTAAGCTACATCATGGCGAGCACAAATTAATATCAAATAAAACATTTTGATGACTGCTAATGATGCGTTCCTCTCCTGGAGAGACCCGGGTATAGAATTTCAACATAGTTGTCCACTGTGAGTACAATTCCTGTGAGAAAAGACGTCCGCTAACTGTGCGGGACTAATCAAGTTCACTACTCACAATTTGGACCTGACATAAATGAGTGGATGAAAAATGAAACACTCTTTGTACATTTGAAATAACTTTCACTAGTTCCCGCAAAGCACCAGTTTGTTTTTGTTCTAATTTGATTGATTTATTGTGCTTAACGTCACTTTCAGCTATCGAGTGCACCCTTTTTTGTAATTTACAAAGCCGGACGCGAACCCACTCCGTATTGGTGATAGGCTTGTATGAGTTGTTAGGTATTCCAACTACCTAACTCATTGAGCCACCCGAGTCCCAGTTGTTGTTGACCTGTTGTAAGACAACAGTTTCCTATTTTATATATACATACTGAATAATATTTATATAGAGTTAACTCACTGGTGTACATATAATATCAGTCACTTACTAATTCTTATTTCCAGACTAGCCATTTTGTGGTTTGCCTTCTCAATGATATCTGATTCAGCAGCAATTATCAATTTTACAAATTTTCTAATTTCATATGACCGAACCCTGAACGAACACCTCCCCTTACACAGTGCGCCCGTGCAAACCATTAACAAACGAATTAAATTTTCCCTGACATTGATCGTAACCTTTTCATTGAAATAACAGTTTGGAGTAGAACAAATATATTGACTAAACGTGACATTTAACGGCAAACTACGAATTAGAACAATTATTTTGAGCTCCTGGCAGAGTCAAATAAAACAAATGTCAGACACATGTTAACATTTAATTATACTTATACAACTCCGGGTAGTCGGGGCTATTAAAATAATGAACTTAGAGAGCTAAAGAATCAATTCCACGAATATAGAATTCATTCAAATGTAACATGTTGAAAACATTTTAATCTGGTTCAGTCAGCTGTATTTAGAAAATGGGGGTGTAACAACGGTGGTCCGGAATCATGATCCATGATAAATTAAACATCCCGAACCAGGAGGGTGGACTGTTGTTGTACATTCACAACAAAAAATTATAATAAATGTATATTCTCGAATCAAACTGAAGTCAAATTAAATTTGTGCTGACGTTTCACTGTCTAGCAACCCGTATATATATATATACATTATTTTTTTGGCGTAATCGTAAACCAACAGGTGATTCTTTAATTGGTACGATACAATTTTATCTAATTCAATATTGTATTTAAGTTTCATCTCCCAATATAGAAATGTATTGTAGTATTTGTAAAATGAAAATATTATTTGTACATATATAAATATATTCTATATAATATTATAAGACACTTTATACATTTAAATAACTTCTTCTACTTCTACAAAATACTACCAGCCTTCAGCAAGTTAAAGATTATGTGATAATTACTTCATAATATTATAAAGGCTACAGTCTATGTACATATATAAGAGGAATTATGATATCTACATTGTATCTATGTCTTTTTAAAATCGGAAAACAGCTTGACGTGAAGAGTGAACATTGTTGATTGAGTTCATTGGGGTGTAAATGAAATAGAGAGTGGTAATTGTTTGAAAGAAGGGGGAAAACAGAATTGAGTTCAACAGAAGATATGGGTGTTTCAGATGGAATTGCATTCCTAAAAATGTATCATATCACATATAAAAGTTAAGTGCAGTTAGAAACGATATGCATGAAGGTTTAATAGGCTCTGTCTGGTTTACAGTCGTCACGATACAACTCATGAACACCACTGCGTACCAACTGCGTTACAATCATGCCTTCTTCATCCCGGTGAGTCAACTCATTAACATAACTTCGCACTCATGAATAATTCATGAGCCTACTTCATTGGTCGCATTACTACCTTATAATGCTATGCAGATTGTATTCAATCAGGGTAATATTAAATTTGAGTGTTGTAATACTACATGAACTATATGTATTTAACCCGAAACGGTGACGCTTTTGCTCTGGTGTTGGAGAAGGAACTGTTATATTCAGCCGTGGGTTGCCGCTTAAATATGATGATATTCAGAGTAACGATGTTTATCTATCAACTCCAATGTCCTCATAGTGAAAACTTATTGACAGAAGAGAACACAAAATAGACGAATTTAAAGAAATACAAATAAATTAGAAGACGGGAATTTAATTTAAACGAACACTGACCATTAACTCGAATGTAATCATGATAATTTCTTCCTCGTTAAAGCTTAATTAGAAAATAACTCATATGTGAGATTATTTACTGTCGTCTATTCCAACAACAATGAACATTCTAAGAAACTATTTGTAATTAAGGAAAAAAGTAATTAAAACAGACGGAGAAATGTAAAGATTTTTAACAAAACGCACCTAAAAATAGACAAGTGAACTGTAAACGAGAGAAGAAGGTCGACTGTCGCTTTGAAGTAGTTTAATTTAATATCCGGTTTATTACACTATGCCTGGTGATCACTAATACGAGCTCCATATATCATCAAATAGTCTATTAAAAAAACACTGAATGTCTAAATATTTTAGAAAAAAGTTGCTGACGGAATACTATCATCACACAATACGGTATATTATTCTTATGATTAATCAAATAAGTAAAACTTTTAAGTTTGACAATATTACCACCTCCTGTATTGATCACCCCTATCTTGGTTACTAACTCCTTAGAAATAAATCAACAATAAAAACGAAATAAATTATACTCGCTAGTCAATAAAATCGATATTTATCGTTTTCGCATTAATTAAAAAAAAATATTGTCTATATGTTAAACGATATTGGTGATAAAATTAAAACAAAAAATACCACACTGTCCGGATATTTCCAAAATATAGTACAGGGTAAACGTAGATATAGACAAATCGATACCATTAACAAACAAATACATAAATTTGATTTTCATAATTTTAATATATTTTCTTTTCGGTGTGTGTTAGGTAGTAAGGGTTAATAACCAATTGTTTGCAAACTTTAAACAATAGGCAAACACTACACAATTTTTGATTTTGCTTTTTTGCTTTTTTTGAGTTTTAACGCCACTTTCAACAATATTTCAGCTATATCATGGCGACCAGTTTTAGTGGTGGAGGAAGCCGGAGTACCCAGGGAGCGCCACCGATCATGGGCAAGTAACTGGTTAACTTTATCACTTGCGGCTGCGAGTCGAGTGCACCTTTTTTGTAATTTACAAAGCCGGGCGCGAACCCACGCCGTATTGGTGATAGGCATGTATGAACTGTTAGATCCAACGACCTAACTCATTGAGCCACCCAGGCCCCTTAAATTTTTTAGATATTATTTCAACGTTATTAAGATTAATCAAGACAAGACAATATTTTATGTATACAAAGATTAATCAAATTCATCACAGAGAGAAATATACAAACTGAAAAATATGGATTTCGAAACAGATAATGAACTTGTTAATTTTTAAATAATCAGATGTTTGTCACACATTTTTGTAATTGCAATACATATATAATTATATTTTATAATTTAAAACATTATTCTTGTCACATAACAATAGAAGAAGCTAATAATTTCTACAAGTTCTTACCTTTTTGTGTCAGAACTTAATATTCTTACCTGTATCACCCTTACAGTTGTAATCTTTATCTAAACATAATTATCGACAAAATCTTAAAATAATATGAAGGTACAATTAGTCGTCTTTTATAATATCATTGGCCATCGCCGTTAGCTATAAAAGTAAAATAACCATACCGCTAAAGAATGTCAAACTCCAAACCACAAATGCCAAAGGGTATTGTCAAAATCCATTATCACTGAAATAATATTCAATTTTACTAAAACTAAATCTTCTTTTCATAGATAAATAAGATTGATAAATAATTTAAATTGATCAACAATCACAACAATAGGAACGAATTGTCCAAGTGTATTTAACTAGTTTAATCCTTGTCTTAATCAGGATATGTATAATCCTGTTAAATCAAGGACGTGTCCTTATCTACCCATCCGTTTCCTAAAGTGAGTATTGCTAATATTTTCATTCAAGGATCATTGTCATTGCTTTATCGGTCGTAAACTTACGTCCTTGGAGACTGCTTTGTTTATTAGAAGCGCTCTAGATATCGGTTGGTAAACAACCAAATACTCTATTTTAAAAAATGATACTGCTGCTTTTCTGTTAAGCATATGGGGTAAGGAAGGACTCTGACTACAATCTTAAGAAACGCTTGAAGATACCAAAGGGATAATTAGAAACAGTAAATCAATGAACGACAGACAACACAAGAGTGAAAAGAAACAAAAAGGACAAACAACGATCTACAAAACATTACACAGAAAACTAAAAATCGAGCAACACAAGGCCCACTAAAAACCGGAAGTGAACTTAGGTGCTCCGGGTGGCTTAACAGTTTTTGCTGCACATTTGAATACGCCGTGATATCCCGCCAAAAGGAATACATGTTTCCAGACACCTAGCCGTGGTTATAACTGTTCAGTCCTTCCTCATCTTGGTATTAACGATTAAGTTGAAAATTTGTACAAATAACACAATCCATCCCCTATAAGTATACAACTTTAAACGGGAAAGGAGAAGAACTGGAAATATTATCAATTATAATAAATGAAAAAAACACTTGCATAACATTACATAAAGTAATAAAATGGCAATATACGTTCGAGAAATCCGACTGGGCAATCAAGAATGGACAACACAAAGACAAATGATACAGCCAACAGAACAAATGCAAAAAAAAACAAAAAAACAAACGCAATACAGAGAGCTAAAAACATGAGCAACACATACCCCATCAAAACCTGGAGTGAATCCATGTGCTCGCAAAAGAAAAGGAGTTCCTGGTTTTTTTTGTTTTTTTTTTTAAATCACACACTGTGTTACTCGTGTTGTCAAGTCTGAGGAAAGTCTTGTCGGTAACAGAGAAAGAAAAAATCTACATAAAGGCAAAAGTGCTATCGACATTTCAGATGGATGTTTCGTAACTATCAACCAGTTGGTGATGAAATTAGGATAGTGTACGGATGACTTAAAACTAGGAGCAACGTAGCTTCGTTTGTGTAGCGTTTACAATGTACAGAAATATATACTTCCCAAACCCCCGATGGAATCAAAGTAAAATAACAGTTGTTCCCCCTTATAAATGGTAATGCACTTCCTCGTAAAATTAGTGCTATATTGACCAATTATAAACTTCATAAAAACAATTAACTTTAAAATATCTTGTAGAAAATTATTGATCTTAGATAAAATATTTCTGAACTATACTGTGGGTTTACTTTTTGTTAGAACGATTATAATGTCAATATATCAATCAGGGCCTCCAAGAGAAATTTTGCCAGGCGGAACAAGACTGCTTTGGGGCCCCGGGAACAGGCTGAGACTTCTCTCAAAATTGAGGTTAGTTGAAAATTATTTAAAAAAAATCAAAATAAAACGTCCATGGCTAAGGCTACGAGGCCCTTCAGAAATTCACATGCCCCTTCTTGGCTCTCCAGGCCGCGGACCAATTTACCGACTGAACCCCCACTCATAGACCCTGTATAAATAGACTTCCTCCAATCATTGTAATAAACAATTATTTAAAGAATGAGGACGAAAGACAAAAATATATTTAAACAACAACAAATTGCTAAATGATTTAAAAAAAAATGTATTGTATAAAATAATTGTTAAATTTATTTATGTCGCATGGTTTTTAAAATCGGTGGCACTTAATAACCAACATTGACTACCGGATGTGGGATTAATTATAAATTTATATTTGTTCTGTTTTCCAATTAAATAGTAAAAGTGACGAACCCATTGACGAAATTCAAACATTATACATTTTAAGGAATAATGACCAAAACCGTTTCAGTTCGTGTTATAATATTACAAACCATAATATGACTTTTCACAAGTATTTTAGTTTATCTGTCAAATTATTTCATATGGAGATTGATATGAAAATACTTCTTATGCAGTTGTGATTTTTAGGGCCTGTAAATACCTAAGTAGGGCACTCCTTAACCCCAAACCATTTTTACAAATTCGTAACTCTATGAATTTGTACAGTTTGTAAAATATGGAAGCCAGTTGTGGCCGTTTCGACTTTTCATGTTTTCGAAATTTCGTCTTGCATTCTGATTATGGCGAAAAATCGAAACATTTACGTGAATAAAAAACATACTCACACGTGATAAACACTTGCTCGACTGCAACATTTCATTGAGAGAGTAAGTTTGGACCAATACAACTAGTTTAACCCTGCCACTTTTTGTTGAAATGCCTGTACCAAGCCAGAAGAGTGAGTCGTTATGTACATGGGTGCTTGGTGTATTCATTTTGTCTCTGTTTCTTTGATTTCCCGAATAGATTTTGGAACTGTTCCCACGACATGTTGTTTTCTTCCCTGTTTTGTTACTACATCATTTTAAATTGTAAGGTTTCCATGTTTTTTAAGTTTAAAATGTTTGTACTATTTGTGAAACATATTTCAGCTTTCTGCACTATTTGTCCCTAGATGCTCATATGCAGATTCATCATTAAATAAACATTATTTTGATCTGTCAAACCAAATATATTGCTTCCTGGTAAAGTAAGCCGTTATTATGTGACAAATTGTTGAACGCCATGATTGATTTGAAATTGAATACCATTTGTAGGTTGAAAGCCCCATCAATCATTAAGACAAAAATGAATGGTTTTAACATAACGATTAAAAATTTAGCTAACAATGTCTCTGTTCCTTAATGTTCATAATTAAATTTTAAAATAACCCTTTCATATACTGAAATATAGTTTCTTAACGCATGAAAATACGATGAAACGATTTGGATAACATTATGGAATATCCGTCGCAAACTGTTTGATAAAACATATTAATGGAATTTATATGCTCTTTTGATTGTAAAAGCAACATTTGGCCTTTGTTTGACTCCAATTTATTGACAATTAGTGTATGAATGCAAATTTCATGTTCAATCTAAAATTTATCCTTTCATAATTGAGCTATTTTCTTCAGTAAACTATATTGGGTTTTTTTTTTACAAGAACGCCAAAATAACAGTGACACTTTACTACAGATATAAATGTGAAAACAAAAATGTGTAACTCTGATGTACAAATTACACTGTCAATAAACGTAACATGTTGCTTTTTTGCCCTGATATTTCGAAAAACAAAATACAAATAATAGAAACGTTCCCACTACTATTTCTTGCAAACATAATATCATGGAAGCATAAAATGGATGAATACCAGAATCTAACAGACCGGATAAAATAAAACGTGGAACGTGCATCGATTACTGTAATGTACTAAGTGCTAGCACTAAGTGATTTGTATAGGAAACAATTTCCATTTCCGGGAACACTTTATTCCATGCTATTGAAAGAGTACTTTGACTTTACATTTCCAAAGCTAGAGGTTGTTTTGTCTGTGATTTAAACATGTTAGTTTTGATGTCACTGAGTGCGAATAGGTCAGAATAGACGGACTGACTTAATGTGATACAAATATGTCATTACATGACACTGTCCTTATCGCGGACAATCTGGGCTGAGATTGTGGTCTCGGAATCATAAACATGTATTTAATAAGTATAAATTACTGTGAATATAAAAAAGAACCAATTCATTAACATTAGTAATATATAGTGCAAGTTCAACAAAATAGTTATGAGCTATTGTCATTGTTGAAGACTCTATTGTGACTGTGAAATGTAGAACGGCAATAAAAACGCTTTTCTTTTTCACTTTAATTTGTCTCTAAGTTTAGTGTTGAAGAGTCTCTCGTATTCATTTACATCCATATCCTTTTTTACTAATACTAATTTCATCATTTCTTTCACAAAATGAAAGACAAATTTGAAATATAACAGAGAGAACTTATATATTGTACATACTTTTTAAAATATATAAATTACACCAGTATTAAAAAAAGGGGGGTCGAGGCCGTGACTGAATGTGGTCATTCGAATTACATCGGCTTATTTCCGTTCATGGTAAGTACGCTCGACACAACCTACTATACTTGATATACTTTTGAAATCACTTAGAGCTGGGATGTGGTGTTCTCGGAGTATCACCCCTTCCTCCAAATAAAATTGACCTCAACGATGTAACTGAAATATTGATTATAGTGATGTTGAACACCCATAATTCTATATTTAAACTCATACCAATGTCCTTCAATTATCAGACAGACAAAAACATGTTATATACACTTTATTACCCGCACAGCATTTGCTCTCCTTCCTTTTTATATTGAATATACATGCTTAAACATTTGATACGAGTTCTTAATGAGTATTTAACATTTAACAGCCAGTTGAAGGATTTCTCTATACCAAATTCGTGTTTGTTGTTCAAGGCCGATCACGGTGAGAATACATATTCTTTGATGATATCGGTTTTGTACTAGATCAAATTCCTTAGTTAGAATTTTATAATGCTAGTTTACTATACCTTCGCTTTACTCGGGTACTTATTTCTGGACTTTAAGCCATGCAATCAGTTTGTTTTCTTCTTATATAATGCTGCGCGCTTAGCGGAGAAGCAACACATACCAGTTTTATTCATACCATACGTTCGACATTATACCATCGAGGCGGTCTTAGGTAATTGTTAAATAAAAACAATTTAAACACATTTGGGGTTTTAAACTTGCTATAGAGGTTGTAGCTGAATTAATCATTTGACCTAATTAATGTGGTAGTCTGACAAAGGAGTGATTGCAATTGTTGTACTTTAGGCGTAGTCTGACAGAGGAGTGGTTCGATTGTTGTAGTTTTTGCATAGTTTAATAGGAGTAGTTGAATTTGTTGTACTTTAGGCGTAGTCTGACAGAGGAGTGGTTCGATTGTTGTAGTTTTTGCATAGTTTAATAGGAGTAGTTGAATTTGTTGTATTTTATGCGTAGTCTGACAGAGGAGTGGTTGAAATTGTTGTACTTTATGCGTAGTTTGACAGAGGGGCTGTTGAAATTGTTGTACTTTATGCGTAGTTTAACAGGAGGGATTAATCATTTGACCTAATTCAAGAATCAAGAAATCGTTCAACATTCGAGAGGTCGCGTTGTAAGTTAAAAGATAAGTATAGCGACGTCCAATCAAATTAAGTTGGTGTTAACTATTTAGTTGATTAAACTTGTCTTCGATATGATCTTTTTATAGAACTCGTCTCTTTATATAGAAGCAATATTTGCACACTGTTGTCGGATGGTAATCGGAATCAAATAAAATAATACTATAATACTATGGTTGATTAATCTTATTTCTATTTCTATTTCGCTTTAACTCTCTGTCAGTATTGTTTTCATTTCGATTTTTCCGGAGTAAATAACCTAGTTTCGACAAGAGCTTACTAAGCTTTCTCATAATGTGTAGGTCTAGAATGAGACCTACATGTACGTGCGGACTGAAGATCTGTGTTTACATGGATAGTAATTATAAAACGTACATGTATAAACGTCTTATCATCTTTATCCTAGATTTTCTTCCCTACTTCATCACCACGAGAATAGGTACATGACTTAATATTATAATTTTTTTTATAAACATCAATGGGAGGATCTTACATAGCCCACCTATATACCAAACATACTACATTCCTCCCCATATTGGCAAGTATTAAATGTATCCAAGCTAAATAAAACAAGTACACCACCCTGTTTTAATAGGTGGTAATTCTAAAGTTAAACCTATACCTAAAGGGTGTTTTGTAAGTGGTAACATTTGACCTTTCACTTTGCGTGATCACTACTCTGTCCTTTGAATAACATATATAGCGGAATTAATGATAATCTCAGTGATATGATAGATGTTGCCATTTTAGATGTGACATTTTCCGGTGGCGAGAGTAAGTGAAGGTAGTGTCAAAATCTTAGATCACATGCTTTCTTTTACTTATGTAGCTATTGATTTTCATAAGTAATGTATCAGTTTAATAGAACCAAATCCATCATAAGTGATTGATTACTGTATTGTGGTTTAACTTCAACTGACCAATCTCTTGGCTATACAGTTGAAGACGAGGACAAATTTACAAACAATAAATCGTGTAACTATTTCCATGTTTAATTATCACGAGAAGTAAACGTAAGAAGACATCGAAGGGACAATCAAGAACGGACAATCCAGAGAAACTGGCAACATTGGGTATACAAGACAAAAGACGAAGACAACCAAAACACAACACAGTGTGTGGACACTATATACAAGAATAATACAAATAAAACAACAAAAAACTCAAAACAACACAATATGTGTTGGACACCATTATATACAAGAATAATACAAATAAAACAACAAAAAACTCAAAACAACACAATATGTGTTGGACACCACTATATACAAGAATAATACAAATAAAACAACAAAAAACTCAAAACAACACAATATGTGTTGGACACCACTATATACAAGAATAAGACAATAAACACACACACGCACACACACACACACACACACACACACACACACAATATGTGACACCACTATACGCAAACAAATACAAATAACGCACATAACATATGATCCCTCCTACAATTTAATATAATGACAGAGATAGGAATAGTACGCCATGCAAAGGACCACAAAGGACAAGTACTAATTAACATGTACTATTCATCATAGAGTAACACGGCGGGTATCTTCTAAGAAGCAGGAATTGTGATAATCCTCCCCGAGTACCTGGGTTCACCCCTAGTTTTTGGTAGAATCGGTGTTGCTCATCTTATTAGTTTTTTTGTGTTGTATTTGTTTGTCTTCGTCCTGTGTCTCTGGACTGTCCATTTTTGATGGCCCTTCGGTTTTCTCTAACGTTTCATTGATGATGCAAGGATGCGCAACACGATACACTAACTTACGTCCCGTGTTAAGGTTGACTTGATGCTCCCGCACAGCCTCACGATGCCTCTTGTAAAAAGTAATTCAATGTAGTACACAAATACGTACGTCTACATTGTCGTCGTTTATGAAGAAAACAAACTATCGACCTAAGGCGATATGGCCAACATAACAAAGAGCTTCTTCAACCAGTAAAAAAGCCTGAACATAAATACTTTTACTGATAGCCCCATCTTGCTCAGGTTACATCAATTCGCCATTGACGACTATTTCTTTGTGTGTTTTTGATCAATTGTTTTTTATACTAAATTCACAAATTGAGACATTTTCTTCAATTTTAGTTTTTAGTTCAATTATTCACATCCGTGTTATTTTTATTTCATACATTTATCTTCATTTAGATAGCATTACTTCTTTTCTGTAAGTAAAATACTTGATCGTTAAATTAAGTATAATAGCTTTATTGAATAACGCCATTCTTGTTTAACATGTATGACTAAAATAAAATGCCAGAATAAACTTCGTAATTAAGATATTATATAATATCCGAACCAATTCCGGTTCCTTGTTTCCGTTATCTGACATACAAGAATATATTGCCACCTGATCAACATCAAAACAATGTTAAGTGCTATTTTACTGGATCCACTTTAACCTTATCTGACTGATGAATGTTATATGTCCAACATCAAGGTCGATGGTTACATGGAAAACGTGACATCTGTATATATAAGGCAAAAAGAAGGAAATAAGCAGGAATTAAGGACCCGCATCACTGTTTTCGGTACTATAGTTTGTTGAATAAAGGAGCCACTGCACCCATGTCAAGGTCGGATTAACAAAGGGCGTCTAGGCGAACGCTGCCCACCTAAAATTTGCAAAGAATATTTCACACAACATTGAATTTATCAGAATACTAGTAATAACTGTACTTCATCAATTCTTCCGGATTGGCATCGCCACTGGTACCCCTATAAGGCATGAACTCAGCATCCACAGTCATATGCCTCCCCTAACGTTAAGACATTGATCCGTGCCTATTTGTTAGGAGAAATATGGCAAGCAATGACTACCTAAACTCTGGTATACTAACTTCATCATTGATAATTTGGGTTTATTTGGAAGGTATTTATTGAATACCGGTCAAAAACTGGTCTATTGTGGATTAGTATTAGAAACATGCTATGTTCACTCGTTGTTCACATTTTCGTGTTAAAATTAAACTTCGTAAAAGACCAATCTAGTTGTACAAAAACTGTGCACTGCATTACATATATTTCAAGTACCAATTTAGCGTATCAAGAGGCGTCATGGATATTAAAAAAGTTAAATCGATCAGCAAACCATATGTTATGCGGTCTTTAATACAAAGTCATAAAATGTTTTATGAATTCAAAGATATAAAAATGGTCTCATAAAAATATCAATATAACAATTAAATATTATTGTCACTGGATATGTTTTCAATCTGATGAATGGCCATCCGTTAAGCTTCAACAACAACTTAATTATATCAAGACACAAAACAAGGGATAAAGGAACAAAATGACATGATATTCTGTTTGTTACTGATATCAAACACTGTAGCAGTATTATATTTACATATTATATTTAATATTAGACCATAATTTAACGTTTATAATTGAGAAGATATATTTCTGGCCAGGAATGATATAAAACAAGTAGTTATCGTGTTTTCAGTTGTTGGCCAGTGACATTTTGCCTTCAAAGTAAATATACTAGTGCGCGTTTTAGACGACTAATACTTTATTTGGACAATTTATACAAGTGGACAACTGGTCAAGGTAAACACAAGTATAGATTAACAGTTTATCTGGACAATTTACCTTAAGAGTAAATATATGATTGAAGATCTCGTTAATTTAGACTAACAGTTTATCTGGACAATGTACATTACATGTACAAGTAAATATATGATTGAACATATCGTTAATTTAGACTAACAGTTTATCTGGATAATATACATTACAAGTAACTATATGATTGAACATATCGTTAATTTAGACTAACAGTTTATAATTTACCTTAAAGGTGAATATATGATTGAACATCTCGTTAATTTAGATTTACCATTTGTCTAGACAAATTACCTGACAGTTAAACACAAGTGAACATCTTTGACTTATCGTGTACCACACCATATATCAAACGAACAATAAGATTAATTTCGCCACATCTATTTGTATTGCAGACAAACATAATACAATTCAATTATTGAACATCCATCTACGATTACTGGACGTACAATTTTTTTAGCTAACTGTAAAAACTTATTTATTTCCTACATAGTATTGTCTTTCAGATTCCCTAGGTACGAAGTTTTATTAACACAGTGACATTTCCACAAGGGATGAGGATGTTTGATGGACGTCAAAAACAACAACAACGGAAAAACAATTTCAAGATACCACAGGGGTAATTGATGTTATATATTGTTGATGTTATATATTGTTGATGCTTCGTCGTATGTAGAGGAATAGAAAATACAGATTCTCGCTAAAAGAAACACAATGTAGCTGCTTAAGTAAAAAGTGAGATCCATTTTATACTTAATTAATATGGCTGTTAAAATAATGTTGTAGTTCTTATATATGCATTTAACTTATTTCAGTGTTTGAATAGGAATATACGACAGACGAATTAGTCTTATCTACTACCGCCCTCCCCCAGAATATACGACAGACGTATTAGTCTTATCTACTACCGCCCTCCCCCAGAATATACGACAGACGTATTAGTCTTATCTACTACCGCCCTCCCCCAGAATATACGACAGACGTATTAGTCTTATCTACTACCGCCCTCCCCCAGAATATACGACAGACGTATTAGTCTTATCTACTACCGCCCTCCTCCAGAATATACGACAGACGTATTAGTCTTACCTAC
>MJUT01050873.1:110119-126812 GCA_002080005.1 Gigantidas platifrons | reverse complement strand
ATAACCCGCCAATGCAGTCAAGCATATTAGCCCCAATGGCTCTCCATAACAGGGAATTCCCAGTACATCGAAACGAAGTTAAGGTCAAAAAAGGTCCCATCGGAGAACTGTCAACAATCGATAACTTGAACACAAGGTTAAAACTCCTGTTTTAAAAGGATACTATTATTTTGTATTAGTTCATAGCATAATATGTTTGTATGAATACTGATTCATTCAAACGATATGTATCGTATATTTTACAAGGTGTGTTTCCGTAAGACCATCGGAATGAGGTAATCCCAGTATATATGTATATTAAAATATAATATTTTCTATAATTATATTCATTCTTGCCGGAACGCGAAAAACCCGGCTGGACAAGACATTTTGAAAACACACACCTTACCTATTTGAAAAATGGAAAACACTGAATAATTAATTTATTTAAGCTGATAAAGCACTTTTAGGCAATAATGTTTATACAATATAATGTACTACACAGATCATACAGGGGCCGTGATCGTATGGTAGTTAGATTTACTACTACCTATGCAATCAGTGTCTCTCACCACTGAGTTCGAATCTCGATCAGGGCGAGGTGTACAACATTATGTGATAAAGTTTGTCAGTGACTTGCGACAGGTCGTTGGTTTTGTTCGTGTCCTGTTTTCTCCACCAATAAAGCTGACCGCCACTATATAACTGAAATATTCTTGAAAGTGGCGTTAAACACGATCAAACAAACAAATCATCCGTATACAACATATTTCTTTTATCAACATTTATAAACATTTCTGATCGTCATGCGAACCACCGTGAATAGAAATATGAGCTACATGTAGTTTCTCCACCGGTGCGTACAACTCTCCGAAAACGGATTTGCTTGTTTTGTGGAATGAATTACTAGTAAATACTGAACTCGCTTTAAGAACGAATGTGTACACTGGCACATCCTGCTTGGGGATTGCCTACCTCTATGATCGAAAGATAAATTACAACAGCTTCAATTGACCAATGGCTTTTAGGATTGGCCGTCGGTGATGTCCAATTGACAGGCAATATGCTCCGACTCTCTAGTATGTCCCCTTTTCACTGTACAATTTAGAATGCTAGCATCCGTCTGTAAATTTCAGAGAAGATGAAAATGAAAAACCGTTTTCGGACAATTTGCATATTTCAGACTTATAAATATTATGTGCGACTTTATAATGTAATGTATGCTTATAACATTTACAGCGTTCATGTTTTGTAACAATACAACTTCATTGATTTAATCTTTCATTATGTAATGAAATACATCTGATAAATAATACTTATTTATGTCCCCTTTTTACCTGTACAATTTAGAATGCTAACATCCGTCTGTAAATTTCAGAGAAGATGAAAATGAAAAAAACATTTTCGGACGATTTGCATATTTCAGACTTATAAATATCATGTGCGACTTTATAATGTAATGTATGCTTATAACATTTACAGCATTCATGTTTTGATTTAATCTTTCATTATGTAATGAAATACATCTGATAAATAATACTTATTTACAAATATATTTGGTATTTGAAACAAGCTTTACTTTTCACAGATTTCAGATGAGCATTGGAAAGAAAGAAAACAGAACAATAGTGATGTCATCAAATATAGTTTCTCAAGGATAATGACCGGTAATAGACAGTTATTCATCATATTGTACAAACCTTACATGAGCTATACCATTAAATATATTGAAACAAAACGAGAGAACAGTTGCATGACCTACAATAAATTATTTATATTTCATGACGCCAGTTTGAGTTCTAAGACATCAAAAGCTGATCACGGGCGTCAAAGAGTTTTCTTAGAATATTTCATTAAAAAAAAAGAAAAATATTGTCGAATATCGTCAAAACATCTGGATTTTCTTTTTCAAAGCTATGATGGATGCTGGTAGATATCTTAATTAAAAGATATCACGCATGCAGGTTTATTTCTAATAGAAAAAAGAAGAGTTTTTTGAGTCTTCAAATACACATTTTAAGTAAATATGTCACATCATGTAAGGTCAAACACCGATCATACCGAAAACAAAGTAAAAGTGTCACGCAATGAATTCAGAGACTTCATATGTAACAGGTCATCTGGTTGACAATTAGTTTCTTTGTTAACCAATGATCGGAGGTTTTGGGGGATACAGGTATAAACAAATATGTTGTCAAAATATTCTTCAACTTACACAGTCGGCAAATTTGGACAAAATACAAATTTAACAGATAATCCAAATACTAATGCAATTATAATGTAACGCGTATTTTCATTGGATATCGAGAGCTGTCAAATCTGTAGTTGACATAGTTACATGAAGGAACGCTATATTCCTACGCCGACTTCTGACTATGAATTTGACGCTGACGACCTATTTAGGAGATAACTGTATTGTATTTGAAAATTTCACGGCATCGATTGGAGAATTGATGGTCGCAAATCCAGTTTACTGTCCATTCTAATGCAATACTGAACATGAAAATGTATTCTTGCATATCCCTGGGTTTATAAATCTCAAAAATAAAAATTCCGGGAAATATTGTTGAACGACTTTGGCACATAAATAACGTGACATCATATGAAGACTTCCAGTTTAAAATGTAAAGACCAGACGTTATTTGGCTTCATGTACGCTTCAATTTAGATAGAATTTAACTAAAATAAGTTTTCAAGGTAGGCATTTTAATTATTTGTGTGTATTGTTGTACATATGACATGTAGATTTCACGTTTTCAAGATGGCAGATCCTTAACCAGCTACATTACTATTTTTTTAGCGGAAGGAATTTGAAAAGTGCATATATTTCGTCATTTATGTGTATGTGTTCAAACTAGTGTGTACACCTTGGGAGAATTTCATAAGAATAGGAATAACAGTACTGTATTTAAAGAGTTGTTGGTGTCAATTGTGGATTTGAGGGTCGCAAATATCCGTTTTACTGGCTCCACTTCGCGTCGCCAGTAAAACTGCATTTGCTACCATCAAATCCACAATTGACACCTCCAACTATTTAAATACAGTACTGTTATTCCTTAAATATTTAGTTAAGAACTCATTATTACTTTAACCCGGTTGAAATACAACACTCGTGTGTACAATATAGAATTTTACCAGTTTGAAGACATACATGTTCAGTCAAACCTGCTTCAATGACCACCTCTATTAATACAATTAGAAGCGGCACGAATTGTAACAGGTTTGACAAAATTTGCTAGTAAGGATTCATTATATTTTGAGACTGGATGGGAAACTTTAGCCAATCGGCGGGAAAATCGTAAATTAGCTACTTTTTATCAAATTCATAATAAATTATGCCCTCCTTATTTATTTAATTGTTTACCTCCAGTTACATCAGATATAAATAGTTATAATCTTAGAAATAATCAGAATTATGTTCCACCCAGATGCAGACTGAGAACATCAGCAAGCTCATTTATTCCATCTACCGTTTCGCTTTGGAACAATCTAGATATATCAATAAGAAATTCCCCTACACTATCTTCGTTTAAAAATAGAGTGAAAGTTGATATCTATAAAACCCCAAAGTATTATAATGAAGGCCCACGGAAATTAAATATATTACATACTAGACTTAGACACCAATGCAGCTCACTCAATGCCGATCTGTCAAAAGTACATATAATAAATAATTTTAAATGTAATTGCGGTGCTTCTTTTGAAGATGCCATACATTATTTTCTGGAATGTCCTTTATACCTGAACGAAAGAAGAACACTTTTTAGTAATCGCGACGATATTAGTATCAATATTGAAACTTTGCTCTTTGGGAACGATAAGTATAGTTATGACGTCAACTCCAAAATATTTGGAAAAGTTCGAACTTTTATAAATCAATCAAAAAGATTTTAGGGCTAGGTCAGCAATTTGTTTTCTTTGTTTTCTTTTTTCACTTTTTCACTTGTGCTTCTTTCTTTCTTCTTATCAGTGTCAAAATTGTAAATGTCTATTGTTTGTGTTTTGTTTTGCTGTCATTAATTCATGTGTATATTTTGTAAGGAGAGGACTTCATATAAGTTGGTATAACTTGCTGTCCAATCCTATTGTTTATGTACAATAAAATATTATTAAACTAAACCTCTATTAAGCAAGAACTTGTAATACATTGTATGTGAACTAAATTGTAATTTCCCTTTGTATTTCATATTAATAAAACCTGTCTTATGTGAACATATTTTAATGTACCCTTGCAATGTAATTAGAGTTTAAAAATACCAAAAGGGTAATCAGAATCCGTATATCGAAGAACAGACAACACAATGGCCAAAAGAAAAAGTACTAAAGGACAACGATCTACAAAACATACATATAAAACTAAAGATCGAGTAACACGAATCCCACTAAAATCCGGGGATGACACTCGTCGTGGTAATCTATGTATGCCTTTGATTTTGTAATACACACACATTTGGTTTCAGCTCAATCTCTTCAGTTTCTTTTGTGGCAGCCCAAACATAATATAAATTACACGGAAAGCAATAATAACTTCTAAACCAATTTTAAGAAAAATTCAGCCGATCGATTTTTGTCGATTTTTGATATGTTATTTAGATATACATATAGATAAGAATTCAAGAAAAGATGCTTTTGTTGCAATTAGTTTGACCTTAAAAGTTATTTTGACTAGACTATAACACGAACCCCACTAAAACCGGTGGTGAACTCAGGTGCTCCGAAAGGGTAGCAGTTCCAGCTCCACTAGTGGCACCTGTCGTGTTAATCTAGTTACAAACCGGTCAAAAGTCATGCATGAGGAAATGACCGGGAAGTGATTACGACAAGTGGAACATATTCGTGGTCATTTGTGACACAGATATTCCAGAACAGTCAACCAAGTCACGGTGGCGACCGTAAAACATTTTGTAACATATGACAGGTTAGACAATACTGTCTATCAGTTTAGATAAGGGATGTCATAGTCGCATACAACATTCCACC
This sequence comes from Gigantidas platifrons, assembly GCA_002080005.1. Lineage (NCBI taxonomy): Eukaryota > Metazoa > Mollusca > Bivalvia > Mytilida > Modiolidae > Gigantidas > Gigantidas platifrons. The sequence goes on along the minus strand of MJUT01050873.1, from coordinate 121,853 downwards.
GACCATCTTGAGTTAAGTTAGTCCAAATGTTTCTTAGAATATTAAAATGTAAATTAGTATTATCTTTGATGTTTACAAAAGTGACATCAAGCGACTAGTTGTATGTGTGAATTCATTTCATTTTGATCATTTTATCTCTCGCTGCATAAAGCTAGCGTATGAAGAACATTGTGTAAATGTTCAATTTGCAATTTAGAAACAATTTTGCCAAACAAAAAACTCCATTTGGTATTATAGCATTTAGCATTTACTTGATTTCGCCAAGTGACATTAATATGAAATAAAGATGGAACCTTGTTAGCTATTCATCAACAGAATTGTCCTACTGCATGCTAGGATTGTGACATTCACGATGCACTCATTAACGTTTCATCCTAAAGGTGAACGGTGTACTTGATTCTCCCTATTTCTATACATCGAGGTAAATGTAATTTAAATACAGCTGGTACCATTTAGTTTGTCCAATGTATTTGTTTGATATTATATTTAACTACACATAGTATTTAACTGATATATCACATATTATGTACAATGGAATTGGAATATTTGGTTCTTAAAAAAGTTTACCAGTATTAAATATTTTCTTCATAGAATGTTCTGATGTGTTTTGTTTTTCTTTTTTTTTTCTTTTCGTAATTGGTTTATATATATTTGTTTTTACTTCGAACAACATTAATTAATGTGTCATCATGCGCATCTGTTGCATCATCTGTAGTCAGGTTTAATAATATTATTTTTTTACGTTATTAAATCGGAACAATACAATATCATCCAATAATGCTATAAAATATTATTAATAAAACTAATATCCCTCTTACCTTGATCATGACTATAGGTATTATAATAAATACTGTTTTATTTGTACAATCAGCTTTGCTCCACTGCTGCTGGTCAGTTGTATTCCGGATATTTACAAGGTATTCCAAGTGAGAAATTGATAATTGGAGATTAGTAATGTCAATATCTTCCATTCAAATGTTGGTTACAATTAGCTTGTAAAGTAAATATTTATTTAGTATTACTATTTTCTTCCAGCTCAATTTCTGACTTGAATATCAAGATGCGGTGTAAACATAGAAATATTACAACATGCAAAATAAACAGAAAAACAAGATATTTTATATTTCCAAGGCGTTTTTATCTCCTATAAACAATAATAACACGTGCACATATCCTGGGATGTTGACATTAATTACGTTCATTATTTCATTGTGGTCGATAACACCAATGCAATAATATTCTGACATTGGTCAAATAATTTCATTTAAAGACAAACGTAACGTTCAGTAAATAACATGTACTATTACATTATAGCAAAAGTACATTTCCTACAAATTGGGGTTTGTAATAAATGTTTGATTACTAAAGCTAATGGATAAAATTATCTACATTGATCGGCTATGTGGGAACAACCTCTCCAATGAGGGCGTTCACTGGTTAGGTGGTACGAATCAAATGTACAATTTACTCATAGGACGGGACGACAATACACATCTCGTTTATAGAGAATACTACATTCATTACAGTAAGTCTTAATGAACAACAGTTCGTTATATATGTGGTCATTAGTGGCTCGTTGCAGGGCAAACCCTTCCGATCCTAATAATCAACTCGTCATTGTAGCCAGAACATTACTCCATAGTCCCATCCACGTGCCACCTTTTTATTTGAATGATAAGTGTGTTCCTGTCATAAATATAGCTGTAATACTGCTGAATTAACACTAAGCACAATCCAGAGAAGTCCACGGTCACATACATGTGTATTAGGGGGTATACGTCTTGCCTTTGTTTCTACTATATTTTACAATTTATTTTCTACTATATTTTAAAATTTATTTTCTACTATATTTCCAAATTTATTTTCTACTATATTTTAAAATTTATTTTCAGATTAATTTTGGAATTTATTCAAACGGTCTGGTATTTTTCTTTAAAGTTTATTAACGATGCTATTTGGTCGAGGGACAGTTTTCTTTATGTTCATGACACCTTTTTGTGTAGGTTTCTAAATTACTATGGGATTTTGCCTCTAATTGAGTAAATTAAATCTAATGAGAATAAATTTACCTATGAAAGGTAAATACATAATCAGATTGTATTACTATGGTTAACCACCTGATATGTTGATGTTAATTTTTTATTTAACAGTACAATTATATTGTTTACACTGTAGGGATATGTATCCATAAGAAGGTTAATATATCTAAGGTGAATGACATTTAAAAATTGCTTTATTTCTATTGCATTTACCGTCGAACAGAAACGTTTTCTCAAATTGATGTATGTTACAATGTATGCGTAAACCGGGAAATTTATAACGAACTCACCGCTGCAGTTAGTGGTTATGAGTAGGTATCTGCAACATTACTTCAGTGGTGTTGGGTCTATGGTCAGAATTCAAAGACTAACACATTTCCCTTCCAATCCACATCAACAGACGGACATTCATCAAATTGTGTCACTTCATGTTATCGTGTATACTATTGTTAAATCCATTCCATAAAATGATAAACCTAGTCGATGGTGCAATGGTTAGACTGAGCGCATGTTACTGCGACGCCGTTTAAATAACCTTAGTTTCTGATTTAATGTGGTTGTTATTAGTTTTTATGATGCAATATGTGCATAATCTTTATATCATAATAAACCGTAGGATATGAGGAATAATTTTCCGACAATATTTATGAAATATATTGATATTTATTCTGTCGTATCCCACCACGGAATCCCCGTTCCGTCTTAAGAACGTCCCGTCAGATGTAACATTTCTGTTACAAATTGATAAGATTTTCGGGCATTTCACGAAAACGCATGCACGGAAATCGCACCAAATCTGCTAAGAAAGTAACCGTCAAAATTCTTCCAACGTAATGTCTCGATGGCCGTTTTCTGTTGAGGTTTTTTGTTTTTATCCGCATGTATTTAAGTCCATTCAGTGTGTCAGGTACTGAACTGAAATGCTGATTACCAACTTTAAAGGCTATTCCCGATAAATTTAGGTGAAGTTGAGTAAATATTTGTTCACTGTTATGCAGATCTATATTGTAAGAAATAATACAAGAAATTTTGAAGATGACTTTTGAAAGATAAAGAAATATTGACCGAAGTACGCAATCTGAATGAATGTCCACTTCTTAATTTTACTTAAAAAAAAACAACGTCGTTTGGAATCTTAGCGATTTATAACGCAGCACACAAATAAATCATCGAAATGTGTATGTGCCAAGCAGTTAGTTCTATTCAAAGGCTACCATTAATACCAATCATGAGTATATTAAAATTAAAACAAACACGAACAGAATAAAATGCCAAGTCTGAATGGATTGTCCACTTCATCAATTTCGACGTCAAATGCGTTTTCAAGACTTTTGTGAATTTTGCGCCTGTTAGCGTCGAAAACGTAAATGGTTTTTCCGTTGCTTGTACCAGGAATCTGATCACATTTGTCAAAACATATGGTCAATTAAAAGAAGAAAACTTGGAAAATCAAATACCGCAACCACACTACCTTTAGATCTAAAAATGACAAAATTTTAATGTTCTTTTTAAATACTGAAAATACGACAAACTTTCTATTTAAAACCAAAAGATAACAACATTATTTCGACTATCTCACGGAAAATTTTAATGTATTAAAATACTTATATATATGTGCTTCGGTTGTTTAAGTGGTTCCTACTTTTTACAAAAATTTATCACTTAAGTTCCACTTGTGAAGCATTTGGTTTAAAGCGTCACAACGTTGAAAACGTCGCTTTTTAGCGTTACGTTACGTTACGCAACATCTTGCGTTCAGTCTTAAGCATCGTGTTCGTCCCGAGTGCGGTAGATCGTGGGTTCGAACTCCGGTCTAGTCAACGACAGATTATCAAATTGGTATTTGCTGCATCTCCGTAAAGTGGAAGATTGAGGAATAAGAGCAAAGACTGGTTGGCACATACTGATAATGTGTCGGAGTAAAGCGACATATCTACCAGCGGACTGCTGTTTCAGACCACTAGCACGATAAAACGCCAACTAAACGTGCTGGTCTACTACAAAGCGGACACCATCACACTAGCACGATAAAACGCCAACTAAACGTGTTGGTCTACTACAAAGCGGACACCATCACACTAGCACGATAAAACGCCAACTAAACGTGTTGGTCTACTACAAAGCGGACACCATCACACTAGCACGATAAAACGCCAACTAAACGTGTTGGTCTACTACAAAGCGGACACCATCATCATCTCATCAAAATGTCACTTGTTCCCGTCGCCATGATATGACTGACACAATGCTTATTTGACGTTAAACAACAATCACTTGCTCACTAAAATTATAGGCACTCCCGCCACTTTTAAAAAACAATTTTTGTTTTACATGTTTTTAAAGCTCGTACAATGTTAGTGTTCCATTAATATTCGTATGTTTTATATTAATTGGCGTAGACAGATATGCAGCTCCACGGAGAAGTTGTTTCTCCACTTTGTGGCCGTTTTCATGTTTTTAAGACACTGGTAGAAATCGTAAATTTATGTAAATGAAATCATAATTTATTTATTGGACATACTATTCGGAGAATATTTAGCCAGTTCCCGGATTTGAGACAGACGCAAATATTTATTAATTGGATCTCAAAATAAAAAAAATAAAAAACATGATCATATTCGCTTCAACTAAAACAGATTCTGCGAGGGTAAGAATATAATTACATACAAAAGTCTGGTTGAGTCGGGAGTACTAGTGACTTACAAAATACATGAACAAATATACCCAATTTCCTCGTTTCGTTGATTGACACAAGTAGTTCTATCTAACATATATAACAATACCATCAATTATAAACTGTGACACATACACATACTGTACATATTTATGAATTTATATTGCAAACCAGTTCATTTATTGCCCATATAGATGTGTTTAAACTCTAGTCTCCGGATGTCTTATGGAGACTGCAACGCAATAAACGCTTGTTCAATACGGACCGCACAGAAGCCACCCAATTTGAAATTCAAATAAAATATCAAATGATTTCGTTTTTTGTCTGTAAATTTGAACTATTTTTTTGCAATCATGACGGCTCGATTGAAGGGGTTTGCCTTTCTTCTTAATAGTGTCTCGTAAGTCTATAAAGGCTGGGTACTGATCTCATTTTATTGTATTTGTTGAAACATGTATATTTTTTTATCAGTATGTGACACTTAAATAAAATAAACTTGATCTTATCTTCTTATTATTAAGGTTCGAACTAGTACATATTATATTTTCCACCAAAGTACGTAATATTGTCTGTTTAATGTAAAACTTCTGGGTCTTACTTTTTAGATGTTATTTGTGTGACGTGTTATAAGCTTTAACAAAAACATTTCATTACAAAGATGTCGATAAAATACAGAATGTTGTCTCATGGTTATTGTAAACATGTTTGGTTTTCATTTGCTGAGGACAAAAATCATAGGATTAGTATCTTTCAGCTTGTGCGATAGACATGTTCTCATTGACATTCTTAATTACAAATACTTTGAAGAGAATAATGAAACTGGTTGCACTCATTGTTTATTTCTTGTTAATTTGAGAGGTTCTATATTGTAAAAGAAATCTTTAGTACTTTTATTATGTGATCAGTATATTTTTTTTTTCTTATTTGTGACGTTTTGGGTTTTTATTTCTAGTTTTTTATTGCATAGTAAAGGCATGTGGGTACAGCAAACATGTGATTTATGTATTCAAACTGATGCGAGCCCAAACGGTTTTCCTTTGTCAAAGAGAAATTCACCTTTGTATTCACATATTTAATACATAAATACCAAAACACATGCGAAAAGTCCTTTTGTTGTGAAATAAGATATTTTATTAAGTAGAGTGCAATTAAATATCACGATTAACCACACTGAGTACATGCCCAATAGCAATTGTCGTAGTATAAACAATATATTATTGACTGCTTATGTTAACTTTACTGTAATCGTGTCAATAGTGCTTTGCACACGGTATATATGTTAGGCGGTCCAAATTATTTAAAACAGTCTGGTAAAACTTACTACTTGTCATGATACTGTAGTATAAAGCAACAAAGGTCACTCAACTATAGTCAGTCAGATGGTTTGGTTTGATTTATGGTGTTTTACGCCACTTTCAAATATATTTCAGTTATATCGTGGCGGTCAGTTTTATTGTTGGACGAAATCGGAGTACCCGGCAAAAGCCATCATCAACCAGTCGCAAGTCATCGACTACACCTCGCAATGTCAGTTAGAATATATGTGCATGTTTTGTAGATCGTTGTTTGTCCTTTTTCTTTTGGCCATTGCGTTAAATTCATATCAGTTTAGTAGCGGGTATCAATTAGAATACCTGTTACTAAGCGTGTTACTGATAAATGACACGAACGTCATTAAATGTGAAAATCGTGTTGAACACCAGTATTACTTATATAAATACGAATAAAACATAACTGCCGACAAAACAAATGAGAGTATAGACGAAGCTAACATAGTTTGTACGTGGGAATCGTAATGTACATCACAGCACAGAACTAACACGTGGAAACTTGTAATGTACATCACATCATAGAACTAACACGTGGAAACTTGTAATGTACATCACATCACAGAACTAACACGTGGAAACTTGTAATGTACATCACATCACAGAACTAACACGTGGAAACTTGTAATGAGAGAAAAACGAACAACACTAATCCCACTAATACATGTAAAACACATGCCACGGAAGAGTAAGATATTACATAGAAGACTGCTGTATGTGATGCTATCTTGACTAGTGCCGCTAATATAATAAAACCTTCAAATATAATGAACACGCCGCTATGTAAGAAATGGCATTCACTTCCCCGATTTAAGAAAAAAAATCATATATTTGCATTTTCATTATTTACGGAACAAAAGAAAATAAGAAATTAACATCTTTCACTATTATGTAAACTTCAATGATAGAATAACCTACTATTCGTTCACATGACTTCTGTGTATTCGATCACATGCCTTCGGTGTATTCGATCACATGCCTTCGGTGTATCCGATCACATGCCTTCGGTGTATTCGACTGATATCACACACTTATACCATCCAAATTAGCTATGTTTTAAATAATAACAATACGATTGATTTTGATTTGATATTTGGTGTTTTAACGCCACTTTCAACAATATTTCAGCTATATCATGGCGACAAGTTTTAGTGGTGGAGGAAACCGGACTATCCGGAGAGAACCACCGACCATGGGCAAGCAACTGGTAAACTTTATCACTTGCGGCTAATAACAATAAGAAGAAACGTATAACAATGAGATAATATATACAAGAGATACTTTTAGTTCTTGGAATTCATTATTAATAAATACAACTGATATGGCTGTTACTACTTAAGAGTACAGAGATATTTTAACTTCCTAACAACGTGTCTTAAAGGGATGTTAAAGCTCGTTTTAACATATATTTTTTCAACTCTTGACGAAGGTTGCTTCTTTTCAATTCAATTGTAAACACAATCCAAAAATACTTTGCACGCCCATATAATCCTTAATATCGTTAAAATATCACTTAAAAGGGTCGAAATGAATTTTTGTCTAGGAAGCAAAAAAATCAATCAATGGAAAAACCCAGAGAAAACCGCATGACATGAAAGAATTATCAACAAATTATGTCACTTTTACAAAGATTTATTTATCATAAATATCATTTATTGAACCAATTGCAAGTTTTCATGAGATAAAAAAAAATACCAAAATGAGCTTTAGTATCCCTTTAAGACAAGGCGTACAATTATCATCACATCATATTATTTTTCTCTAATCATACAATCAGCCAATTATAATTTGTTATCTAAAACATTTAGCACAGTTCTTGCTCTGTGTATCATTATCGTGTAATAGTAAACAATAGCTGTTTGCATTTTGATAATAAGACATGAAAAACAAATTAACAGTCATCACATATCTGAAGATTGCTACCATATCATGATCGCCCTTCTTGACAAAACGAATAAAAATATTGTTCATTATAGCTACCGTATCGTAAAACAATCGTCAATTAAAGTAATCTATATTAAAATCTACAAATGATTACAGTGATTGACAGGTTACAGCTGTATACAAACAAATATTGTTGTAACGCAGAAAACAAATTATATGGCCGTACCTAAAACTTCTCCTTACAAAAGATACGACTTGTACCTTTATTTTAGATTCCGCATGTGCCCTACTTAATTTCGAGGGTAAATTCATTAATCATTTTTATCTCCGTTATGGTAGAAATTGTTTCATTATGTTTTAAATTATTTTCAAACAAAACAACATCTTTCAGTTGAAGAGCAGACTCGGAATTATTCTAATTTTCCGGCCTGTGGAATATTTAAAAATCCAAGGGAGATCATCGTAAATAATTTCCGCTAGATGGCGCTTCACAAACCCAAACAATTATACGTACTTTGAAAACTACGTTTTTCTTGTATTAAACCAATGAAAATAATTGAAATATGATTAAAAATCACATTTATATTTATTAATGGTCATGATTTTCCAGTCTGGTATAAAATCGGTCTGCGATGAATGTAAAAATAACGTTTTTTTTCTTAACCTCGGAAAATGTCGCGTATGTTTACACTTTTTGCATCTGACAGAATAAAGTTCCAGTGTAGGAAAAAAAATTAAATACTGGTACCTTGGACAAAATAATATCTATACTTCATTGGGTTAAAGGGAATTTACATCACTCGTAACAGTTTAAGAAAAATAGTCCATATTCCAGCATCACCCAAACAAAGACAATGGCTCCTCCCATTTTGCTCGTATAATCAATATTCACACGTGTGTATTTACACATGTAAACAATGGAATACAAACTGTAGCAGTAGGCATGTGAGGTATTATACTGCTTTGCCTTTGGTGTACAATGCAAATTGGCTCTAAATTCGATACATTTAACCCGTTCTGTCAATCACATGGGTTCACAAATAATTCTGTCGGTGTCACGATGAGGGTGGTGATGTTGATTCCATTTTCCACTAGAATATTGTAGTTTTCTGTCAAAATATTTACACATGCTTACCAACGTGTAATAGCTATTCATGTGTCACTTTCAGATTCATTGTTTACATGTGTAAAATCCACTACAACCCGAACTTGTATACACCCCCCCTTTTTTGAAAGTCAAACTGTCAATGGGTGCATGAAGGCAGACCACCAGGCCCTTGCATACACTTACTTTTCTGTAAACGAGAAGATGTGACTAGTTTGTAGAATGTGTGAGGCTCGATTTAGAAAATCACTGAAATATCCCACGATACAGAAGCAACATCAACTGACAAGCAAAGGAAAATTCAGAAAATATGATACAGCCATAGATAGAAGCTGTGCATTTGAAACAAATGATTTAAATTTAACAAGCAGCAAACGTTGACAGCTATGGTTATTTGTCATTTGACCAATGTGAATTTATACTACATACTGCAGTTAATGCAGAAAATAATGACTGTAGTAAAAAACATGTATGCTTTTTGCAACATATGAACATGCGTGAAAAAAATGGTGACCATTCAACATCAGTTAATGTTTTAATTTTTTTCCAGTCGTGCTTTCAGATTGAGCTAGATCAGAATAACAAGGAAACATGTACATCTAGTAAATTTTTTCTCTGTATTGATCACTACAAGAAATATAAAAATTTCAAACCCTAACTAGAATGATGCATTTGTGACAAAAGTATATACAGTCAAAGGGTGGTATGTTGGATGACCAAATTGACATGTTAAACATATATTTTGTATACATCAATCAGATATTGCAGATAGAAAAAACACATTTTGCAAAATCTCTGCCTGTCTCTCGTGTTACAAACACTTCAATATATTTTTGAGATCTGAAAAATCTGATTCAAACAGAAATATTCTGCTTTCGCCAGCTTTTGGAATATGTGATTGAAAACTTCAAGTCATATCACCATTTGTTAGTGACATAAGTGTATAGCTTACACTTGAAATACAGAAAAGATTGTTAATAAAAAATGTATTCGGCTAAATGAGCTTGATGATATTTCAATTTTTTTTAAAATAATTTGCTAATGATCATGAGGTTGGGGTATCCTATTTTAGTTTCATTGTTTATTTTTAATATAACTCTTTATTAGCACAACTTACACCCAATATAGGGTCAAAGGCTACAAACAAACACAAAATAAATCAAACACATACACAAACAAACAAAAAGGCTGTTTCACAATATAACAAATGTAATCAAGTGCCTCCTGTCCTCAGTTCCAAAGACCGTTTAATAAAGGAGCCTAAGGATTTCACTTGTGAAGAAATAGGATTAAGAATATCATTTAATGTATTAATTCTAGACCGATATAGAAAGTCATGGAGAAAAGCTGTTCTTAATCTGTCATTAATTGTACAATATAAAAAGAAATGCGCCTCGTCATCGACTACTCCACATTTTTCACAAAGTCTTACATGTCTAGGAATTTTATAGTATCGTCCCTTTTCAATACAAATGTAAACAATAAACATAAGAAAGACCATTTAATTTAAGGGAAAGGATCTAGACAGAATAAGGTTAATTTTAAATTTGATACATTTGTGTATGCAAATTTGGCCTCAGCATATTCAATTAGAATTTTAAATTAGAGCCCCAGTTGGTTTTCTCCTATTATTCACATGTTTTATTATTTTTAATAAAATATTTTAGTTGAAGTTTTTGTGAATTTTATTTTGTAAAAAGTAATTAAATAATGGATCTTAGTACAGTATGATCTGCTTTTGTTTAAAAAAAAAGGTTAAAAACATTACACCCCTCACTTTTTTTTTTAAAGAAACATGTATAAAATAGTAAATATTTGCTAACACGAGTTCTGCTCAAGAGTCATTACGAGGATGTACTATGCATGTGATAATATTTTATATTTTTTTCATTATCATCATTTTCATTCATTTGTCTTGAATAACATCATTTACATTGAAAAAAGTATCACTTGCATCAAGTACATTAACATCAACATGCTCGTGGTGGGTCGCTAGGGGGCGCTGTACATGATTCTTATGGTGAATCCACCAATAAAACCGGTGCGCGTGTTTGAATAGCCTTATACATTGTATTTTTACAAAAAACAGTTGAAAGTAAAATATTCCAAGATTTACCCATTGCATATGAAAATATGACTGTTTTTTTTTTTAAGTTCATTCGATAGATTTAGTAGACTATTACAGTTTATTCTTGTTTTGTCATACCTTCATGGAACAACAGATTTACATGTATTTCAACCAAAAAGTCAACTTAAGAGGATTACTTTTACAGTAATGTAATTGCTCCTTACTGTTGTGGTTCCAGAAATTCTTTTCCAGTTATCTCAAATTTGGACTCATCTGTTAAATTATATTTGATCAAGTTAATAGCTGTAGATATAATAGACAATTATTCTGACTAATCACAGCATTTTAATACAATATAATATTTGTTTTATTAAGAAAACATGCGTTTAATTACACTCGTTCTATAAATAGAACGTTAAAAATTCCGGAGTATGTGACGATTCTAGTTACCTCCCCTTGAATCCAACCAAAATGTGACACGATCTATCTGACAGAAAAAAGTTCTAGTGGACGTTTAATTACAGAAAATGTTTCTTTAAAATACCAATATAAAAATCTATGGAACTATATATCACAGGTACGTGTGGACAGGACCCTATGTTCCCCCCTTTTTTTTTTTTTTTTTTTTTTTTTTTT
>MJUT01050873.1:82895-97259 GCA_002080005.1 Gigantidas platifrons | reverse complement strand
GAAAGCCGTAATGACCCTGACTTGGTACAGGCATTTCTAAAGAAAAGTCACACTGGGAAAGCCGTAATGACCCTGACTTGGTACAGGCATTTCTAAAGAAAAGTCACACTGGGAAAGCCGTAATGACCCTGACTTGGTACAGGCATTTCTAAAGAAAAGCCACACTGGGAAAGCCGTAATGACCCTGACTTGGTGCAGGCATTTCCAAAGAAAAGTCACACTGGGAAAGCCGTAATGACCCTGACTTGGTACAGGCATTTCTAAAGAAAAGTCACACTGGGAAAGCCGTAATGACCCTGATTTGGTGCAGGCATTTCCAAAGAAAAGCCACACAATATAAAAAATCTTTGGGTGCAAGAAAACAAAAAGGCCTAAACATGATAGCCCAAAACGGCAAAGGTCATACGGCAAAGGTCATACGGCAAAGGTCATCTATACATGAAGGAGGATAACATTAGTTTTAATGATAATTCAACTCTTTACGATATTTAAATTTTAATATAATAATATAATTCTATTCTTATTAGAATTTATCAATAACTCGTAATCTGATTGGATATCGTCACTTATTCTACGTCATTCGAAAGGAATTTATAAATCAATATTTCCGTTTACTGTACTACTTTTTTTGTAGCGTTACGGCGTAGGAATATGAAATAATAATCCACCAAGAATTATGAGTATTTAACGTCGAAAGCAAAACGATGTCCAAGAATAAGAATTATAAGGATTAAACACTGTGTTTTTAGGAAATTATGTATGCATAAACTCCGGCAGCCCACTCACAAACTTTACATAAAGTCCCTCGGACTTTATTCAGTTTGTGAGTGAGTTGCCGGAGTTTATACATAGATAATTCCCTAAAAACAGTGTTTAATCCTATAATATCTGATAATATGTGCCAGGGCCCATAAACTGACTACTGGGTTAATAATAACCTCGGGGACAAATAGTAATGATGACGTATATGTCAAATGTAGTTCACAGGACGAGTTTCTGGAAAAAACCGTATTCGGGTACACTTAAAAAGGAAATATTGGAAACCAATTAATTAAAAGTCTTTATGAGCAAGCAACACAAACAGGTCACCAATACCCGAGAGAGAGGAGAAATACCCTACTTTCACTTTGAAATAAGTTTGATATTTTACATCTGCTTGAAATGTTAATTACATGTACGATGTCGTCATAGAAGAAATAGTTTCAGAAATGTATATCCCGTGCAGTATGATTAACGTCAGCCTTTTTTTCTGGATAGATAATAAATATCGGGTGGAAACTGTTCACCTGAAACAAACTCTTAACAAACTGATGGTTATTAAAAACTGTTAATCTGCTATGTACTGTCGTAGAAAAATATAATCTATTTAGCAGAAGGTGAAGTTTAAGGACACAGTCAGCTTATGCATTCTTTTTTTTCTTTTTTTTTCATGATAAGGCTTTGCATAAGGTATTTTTCCTACGAATACATGAACGTATAAAGTTGCGAGAACAATTTGTTGAGACGGAATTTCAACAATAAATGCAACTCTTATTTCGGCATTACCATTTTCTTTTATTTTGGACTTGTTCCGACCGTGTGGTATTTCTTTTTTATATTTTATTACAACAAATGTCACAGCTTCTGTTTCAAATGTAGTCCCTATTAACCTCATTTACGGACGGGAATTACATCAATTGATACTTGCAACTGAAAGGATGTTGCTTGTTTTCGAATCCATTTGTTGATTGTTATGTTAAAATATTGTAATTTGTATACTGTTTAATTGAATTGCTTATTTCAACAATAAAATAATGTTTACACTAAAGGATACAGTTAAACACAAGAAAGTGCACTATTACCTGGTGTGATGGAATTATTTTTAAAAAGGTTATAATGGCATTCTTTGAAACAATACCATATATAACAAATATCGTACCAACTGATCTTGTAAATAGAAATTAATTTATTGCATGTTGAAATATTAATTACGTTCACAATGTAATGCAACTTCTAATAGACCAGCATGAGGTAAAATTTACAGTGCATATGACATGGAGTCAATTTTTATTTTAAGCTAACACATTGTAATTATTTGTATGCACGATAACAAGGTTACACAAGATACATTAAATATTACAGTTAGATAAGTATATAGTTGTTTTAATAGTACATTTGTCTTGTAGGTGTTTCAAATGATATACTTTGGGAGTCAAAAGATTGGTCAATTAGTCTAATATGACGGCATAAAATACTACTATTCGCCAACTCATGCTAAAACTCAGAACACAGTATGGCTTCCATGATTTATTTCTGAATTTTAACACACCATTTTTCATCTTAAAGCATTCTTCTCATAAACAATAAGATATCTGAAATTACCGAACCCCACAAAAGATAGATTTGAAAGATTCCACCAATTCTCCCAACATAAGCTATATACTACCCAAATGAAAATGCAGAGAACATATATGACGTATATGTTTTTTACAATGTCCGTCCCGTTAAAAGATCATTTAATTTGTTTATGTGTTACGCTTTTCATATTATATTGTTTATATTTTATGTCCGACCACAATAATTTAAATATATATTTTCGTATTCTAGCGAATTTTGTTGTTGGGAAAGAACTCCGAATTTGATGTCCAGTAGAGATAACATTCGTACATGATTTATTTGATATTTTTGTACAAGATTGCAGGGGATGATTTATAGCATATCTTACAATATTAATAAAAATAACTACTTCATATCAGATAGGGACCAAAATAAAATTAATTAACAATATTAATAAAACAAAATATCTACTTCATAACTGAAAGTGACCTAAATAAAAATAATTAAAGTGATAAGAAATATACCGTCAATGACCTAGGTAAGAGAGAAGATATATTTTCCCACACTCATCTTCATGGGAATGCTTCCATAGATGATCAACATTGATCATAGCCCACTCATCCAATTATAATGATCGTCAATGAAATCGTCCACGTAACCATGAAATAACATCTAAAAACATATGTTATTTTATCTTTGTTAAATACTATATTGTGCCACACACCTCAACACCAACTGATGTTATTTTATCTGTTAAATACTATATTGTGCCACACACCTCAACACCAACTGATGTTATTTTATCTTTGTTAGATACTATATTGTGCCACACACCTCAACACCAACTGATGTTATTTTATCTTTGTTAGATACTATGTTGTGCCACACACCTCAACACCAACTGATGTTAGTTGTGTTTGTTTGCACATAGTGGTGTCTAGCACATATTGTGTTGTGTTTTAGTTTTGTTTTTCCTCGCTTGTTGCCAGTTTCTCTTGATTGTCCATTTTTGATTGCCCCTTCGCTATTCTCTAACGTTTATTCAAAGAGGTTGTTATGATACACTTTATCGGTCTGTGATTCACCAACGGGCAGCAAACAGTTTGGTGTTGTTTGATTGGTCAATTTGCAAGGATGTATTTGTTTCCTTAGATTATCATAAATAGTAGATATCTTAAGCATGAGGCTATATGTACTGACCGAAACAACTTTTTGACCATCAAGACGGCTTCATAATGTCAACAAATCGGTTTTGATTTATCTTTGAGACCAATTGGAGAAATTCAAGAAAAAAATTCCGAAAAAAAAGCGATGAAGATTATTTCACGAGCTAATGTCAAGCTACATTGCTTCAATGTTTTATGAAGCCAATTTGTGTTTTCGTGACCCCGCCATTTTATTGTAATAGGCAGTAGCGAACACTCGACGAAACTCGAATTTCTTCATGGGTCTCAGACTCATACAAATAATCTCTTGCGCCGTCCTAACATGCCTTGTTCTAATGCAACGGAGGGGGGGGGGGGCAAGGACATATAATATAAGCATATTGTCCTAAATGGACATGGACGTGGAAAAAAATATAAGCATAGTGCTAAATGGGATACGGAAAACATTTGGCGATACTTACCTCCAGCTTTTTGTAGGAGGGCTAATGTCTTGTTTACGTTGTTTGTGTTTGTAAGTGTGCGGTGATTTCCTTTTTGTTTGTAACCGTGTGGTGGCTTTCAACACATATTGTGTTGTGTTTTTCTTCGTCTTGTGTACCATATGTTGCCAGTTTCTCTGGATTGTCAATTCTGTATTGCCCCTTAGGTGTTCTGCAACGTTTATTTAGAACAAATAAAGCTGAGAACCACATATTTGGCTCAACTGTACTTAAGAAGTACGAGTCATGTTGTCTGGATCATTGATGTTTCATTATTGACCAGACATATCAAATAAATTATCATTTTAACTCACGTCTAATCAAGAATCATAGCTATCAATCTCTTACAAATTTAAAATACGTCTGTAATAGTGACCTATCTGATGTAGTGATAATGGGCATTGTAATATAGGCATGGGAGTATTATCCATGTAATATTGGACTTTATACAGTACGATAAATCAATTTTTAATACATTCAGACTGATGTTGTGACTCGTATTTAAGAAGTTTCCAGGATAACAAACATATTCAATTGCGTATATATTGCATTATAGCTGAAACATGGCACATTTAGATATTTCACTTACCTCTGTTTTTATGACATGATAGGTAAAAAAAGGTTGGAGAGATCACTTTGGATTGAACTAATATTTGATTTAGGCCACTTGAAGAAATTATTCTACTACATTGTGGCGGAGGAGGGCAGGTTTCATAAAGAAATATTCAGCAGGTGTCGGTACATATATATTTTAAAACATTATTAGAAACTATAGACGACCAATCGCCTTGAAATATCACTGGACAACCACCGATTAAATTGATAAACAAGACAAATGTTGAGTTGGAGATGGGACACCTAAGTTGTGACTCGTGTCAATTCAGGGACATCTCTGTTAATTGCAAGTCTTGTTAATATAGGGACATATCTGTTGTAATCCTTGTTAATTCAGGGACACCTCTGTTGTGACTCTTGTTAATTCAGGGACACCTCTGTTGTGACTCTTGTTAATTCAGCGACACCTCTGTTGTGACTCTTGTTAATTCAGGGAAACCTCTGTTGTGACTCTTGATAAGTTACACTGTATGAAACGTAAGAAAACAAAAAACTCTTACCAATGACAGAATATAGTGGTGTTTGCATAAACTTCAAAAACGTATTTATGGTATCAAATTATAAAGAAATACATTTTAATAAATTTTTGTGCTATTATTTTCCTGTCAACACTTTCGTTTATGCTATAATTTAAAATCTCAATTGAAATGTACAATGTTATTTTAAATTGACTTATTATGAATCATAAGATAAAATATAAATCCTGATTGCCTAAGACAATGACTATAACGTATAATGTAATATAGATTTCTTCATGCATCACTACACGATTCTTAATCAAAGACTTGATCTTACTGGATTAATGATTGTACTTTTATTCAAGTAAAAATTGTTAGTGTGCTCGTCATCCTGGTCGGGTCAACATTTAAAAAAAGCTTTTAAATTAGTATGTGTTGGTTCTGCACTAAGCACATCAATAAAGAGTACACGATATGTTGGTTAATCTGTCCGAGTGGGCCGACATGTCTACTAGTGGACTGTTTTAGAGTGAGATAATACATATACTCGAAATAATAATCTAAGCGTGTTGCGCTAGTACAGAGCGGATATTATCATACAATTGACAAGTAACTTGTCATTGTCATGATACATGTTACGTGACGTTAAGCAAAAAACACGCAATACTATCCTATTATGGACTTCTCACAAGGGAACCGTTCTCCTATAGTGTTGTCTGGGTTGGTATAGTGCCCCAGACGGTAGGCGAGGGCACTATACTTTCACAGATAACACTATAGGAGAACGGTTCCCGAGGGAGAAGTACATAGTACATTTAGTACATAACATGTCTAATGGCTAAAACATTGCAACTAATGAGCTTTTAGAATAATAATCTCCACTGCTGGTTCTGACATTCGCGTAAAAGTATTGTAAAATGCCATTGAGTACAACAATATCCATTGTGCCTATCTCACCGTCATAATATTTTTCCAACATGAAGTCCGAGAGAACTTTAACTGCATATTTGGTGGCAGTTTTTGTCTTTACATTTTATTGTTGCAATGTAAATTCGTCGGCATCAGTGCTGCAGAATCTGGCAGCCATGTCGACAATGTAAACAATGACGTAATCAACTGTTAATCGTAGCGCCGTGCATATCAAGGAAAGTAACTTTTATTGAAAATTCATCACGTAAATTCGCGGAAAATTTGGTATAGTCCCGCGGGAAGAATTGTCGTTTTAGTATAGTGCCCGTTGCGAAGCATAGTCTCCCGTAGTCAAGACATGAACTATACTTTTGAAATATAGTGCCTAACTAACAACCAATGAAAATATACTATTTCTATATGTTATGTACTAAATGTATATAGTCAACACTACATTCATGACCATACAAACAATATCATATTTCATTTATAATGTGATTTATTGTATTTGTTGCTTTTGTCATCAAGGGGAATACTCCACATAGATGATAGTATACGTTGGAAAAACTTTTATTTGATCAAAAGATTAATAATCCACTAATTCAATGAAATAATTTGATAGATTGTGAATTTAAGATTCAATGATATATATACTATACACTTAGGTGCTTTAACTTTCACATGTGTGCAAAACATACAGTTCGATATCTACGCGTTTATTCCAAACAAAAAAGTTTTAAATCCATGTAGATGTCTGTTAGGTGTAAATGTCTGTTAGGTGTAAATGTCTGATAGGTGTAAATGTCTGTTAGGTGTAAATGTCTGTTAGGTGTAAATGTCTGTTAGGTTCTAATAGCAACTTCTTGTATAGTGACTTTAGTGTCATAAAGTATAATATTTTGTAATTTAATCATATTTACACAGTGGAGTGATTGAGTGACTGATTGTTGTTTAACGTCAATTCAGACGACATTTGTCAGGTATATCATGGCGAGAACAAGTCCATTTTCAATGAGATGATGATGAGGTCCGCTTTGTTCTAGACCAACACGCTGAGTTGGATTTTCATAGTGCTTGCTCACTGAAACAACAGTCCGCGGGTAGACATATCGCTCCACTCCGACACATTATTCTGATTCCGAGCCATCCAGTCTATGATCTTTTTCCTTAGTGCTGCGTGCTTAGCGGAGAAGCAACAAATTCCAATATATTAGCCTTTGGTTTGACCCGACCTGGGTTCGAACCCACGATCTACCGCATTCGAGGTGAGCACGCTAACGATTACGCCTCCGATGCGGTGTTTTACACAGTGGACGATCCAGCACAGACATACCGCCATTGACCATTGCTTTAAAGGCATAGTCAACAACGATAACCTAGTAATAAAATAATTATAGAAAAAACCCAAACGATTAACTACGTCAGCATATGTCATGTTATTACTTATACTCGTCATGAAATCCTGATCCTTGAACGCAGTTGAGGAAATATATCAAACATTACTTTGTCATGCCGAAAAAACAATATTCTGGAAATAAACTCTACGATTGAATATTTTTATATAACTTAATGTGGGAGCGTCGTTTGTGAATTGTACTGAAAATATCACCCGATGTCAAATTACAACTTCAAAACACATATTATGAATTTTCAGTCTAATCACAATTATGTTTTGCCTCCTGACATTTATGATGATAAACAAAGGCTGAGGATAATTTCCTTGCAGCGGACCACATACTATTGTTCAGTAGGGGTTGCTGTTAGTTGCATGTCGATTTACGTGCAAATATCTTGACATTTTCCAGACACAAATTTCCGTCCCACTTGAAGGACGAGATATGAATTTTAATTTGTCGCACGGGGCAAGTGCACACCAAAGATTCTATCAGAATATGCCAGTTTTTTTTTGTATCTATATTTGATATTAAAGATCTTGCGTTAAATTATTCTGAAGAAAGAAATTCCCCACAATAAACATACGATGTCTCCGAAGAGAATTGACTTCTAAAGAAGTGCAACTATGATAAAACAAAATAACAGCAACTTGTGATCATTCGAGTGATAACTCAACCGTTATTTTTATTTTTGACAAATTTATAGCGATGTTTGTGAGATAACTTCACACTCATTTCGGTATCTTCTAAATAAAACCATTTCTCTATAGAACATTCATTATGTTATGGTAAACTTTATGCAATGCTCAATTTTACCGCGAAGGGTTGAAGGCATATATACAAGGAATATATACAAACAACGTACACAAGTCAAATAGACATGCAAAGACACAGTAAGAACGTACAAATAAAATGAAACAATTACAATTATGCAGCAGTATAGAGCCCACTTTTCTCAGTGCTATCGATTTTTTAACGAATGGTACCGTAAACCGCATGAGATTCTCCAGAAACAGCCTCATCTCTATAGTGTATGTATGATATAATTTTTTATGACTTTGATTTCGCTAGTATGGCATACCATAACATAAGTGGGCATAACGACAATAAAGTTTAAGCAATATATCGGGAAATGATAGGTTGTGCCACCTTTAATTGCGACTCAAGCGACATAGGCGACGAATTTCATTATGTAATAACGTGTAGCGTATTCAATAAAAGAAAAAAAAATACTAGCCATATTAATATTATTGGCAGACGAATGCAAACATTTTTATGTTTAATCAATTGTTTTCATCTCGAAACATTGTTGCATTAGAAAAAAAATGTGTAAATGTATTAAGGACATTACTGTGAAAGTCTCCTCCTGGTAAGGAAGGAACAATTATTTGTCACACATGATATAATTATAATTTGTTGTATTTATCGTCTCTGTAACTAAATGTAGTTAATCAGAATAAAGATCATTCACAAAATGGCTTTTAATGGTTATTGTTACACTTCATAACTGTTATTACAATGCTGATGTTGTAAACATTTCGTAAAATTTCAAATCACTGAACATTCAAAATACCACGGCACATCGCGTTGAAAATACAGCTACTGGCTTGGGACAGGCACAACAGAGTGACGGGATTAAACAGCGTAATGTGATCCCAACGTTTCCCCTCACGATAAGTGGATCTCTAACTACGATGCAGATATACTAGTATCTTAATGGTCCTTTTCTCTGTTATCCGTTCTAAGTTGGAGGTTTAAACGTGCCCATCCGAAATAATGTTTTATCAACATTTTTGGTTTATGCGTCAAATGGCGGAAGAAAACGCTCAACGTTCTGAAAAGACCTATAATATGACTACGCGCATGTCTTTAAGTAAAAAAAAGTTTGTCATATATTATATATGTAGCACTTTATTTAAAACATGTGTCAATTACCAATAGATTAAATCTATGTTGTACATGCTTATTGACGTAATAATCTTGTTTTTATAAAATTCCTATTACATTGAAATTATTTCTCAAATCTTGCAATTTATGATTTTTAATCAAACCTGTAAGGGTTAGGCATTAATTTAGTTGTTTACCAATGTTGTTATTCAATTTAAATGTGGTCGAACGTAGAAACTTTGCACTCAATTAGAAAACACATCAGAGTTATCCTTCAAATCAGATTAACCTTGTTGATGTCTTATAGTCAATAAACATAATTATCCTTTACTTAATGTAGTATTGCCAGTCTCTCAATTATAACATGTATAATAAAACTGTTTTATTGCATTAAATCAGCGGCTATTAGGACGAAAAGCAATTTAAACATTTTACTAGTTAATTGCTTGTTTAGCTGTCATTATTACTCACTGTATAGTGACATTGGAGCTTATGACCTAATTGACAGGTGATGTAGGTCATAGATTAATCCTCTGTATTCCGGACAATCATATCATTTTCAGCATCTAATCCTGAAATCACTGTCATTGTAAATTTAACGTTCACGTGTCTTTCAAACATAAAAGAACAATGACAATATATAAGTTAATCGCTATATAGTATATTGATGAAGTAGATTTGTTCGTATCTCAAACGGAAGTCACACTAGCCTATTTTTTAAATGTCATGATCGCCGTAGTCTTTGCAAACATAATAGTGCTGCAATGATAATGTTAAGCCATAACACAACAGTCTAAATTCTTGGTATATGTCATATGAAGAGTTTGAAGATACCAAAGGGGTAATCAGAATCCGTATATCAAATATGAACATACAACACAATATCCAAAAGAAAAAATACAAAAGGACAAGCAACGATCTACAAAACATACACATAAATCGAAAGATCGAGTAACACGAACACCACTCAAAACTGGGGTGAACTCAGATGCTCCGGAGGGGTAAGCAGTTCCTGCTCCACTAGTGACACCTATCGTGTTAATCTAGTTACAAACCTGGTAATAAGTCGTGAATTAGGAATGGACCGGGACGTGTTTACGACAAGTGGAACATATCCGTGGTCATATGTGACACAGATATTCCATAACGGTCAACCAAGTCATGGTAGCGACTGTAAAGCTTTCGAAGTGATGATTTCAACTTAACTAAGAGGAACCCTTCGTTCCGTAGCTTCCTTTGCTTTCAATCAGAATGTGTTTAATTTGTATTTACATAGACTACTAATGTATATTACGTGTACGACTATACACTACTAACAAGTAGATAATGTAAATATGAAGGGCCATTCGGGTCACAATACCAATTGACTAATTCGTGAGAACAATGCATTGCAGTTCGCCTGTCTGCTTTCACTAAAGCAACGCGATGAAGCTTGTAATGCAAACACGATATATAGAGGAAGACGTCCCAATACGTCGGTTCCGGGATACTGGTATTCAGATAATACCGTCATGTGACTTCCATCACCACGTGACTAAAATCTAGGCATCTGTAGTTCAAAATGGCCTGTGGTCTTTCAACTTTGTCGGAAATGGGATAAATGTTACATATTTTTCCAGATTGGGTTTCTTCCTGCTGTCAGATGTACACCCCGGAACCACGCACCAATATTTGTTGGATGACTTTTGAGATCGTTTTCCCTGATGCATTTCTACATGCAGTGTCTACTGCCAAAAATGCCTAGATTTTTTATGAAGTCACGTGATCGGTGGTACGAATTCTTCCTCCAAGTCAGGAGAACGTCTTATCTCGGACTCGTCGTATTGGTTCGTGTTCATCTGGGGAACACATTGCAACTGTTGCAGGTATGAAATTGTTTCCGTTATCCATACGTATTTTAATGAACTCGTATGTACAAATCAATGTGTTAACCGATATTTTGCATATTAAAACAACAGTGAAAATAATTTACTAAAAATTAATACGACCCCTTTCCATTTTTTGTAAAAATAGATTCAAGCCATATATATATTTATTGCTTTAAATCTGAAAATAAACTGGAAGTGCAATAGACTGTATACGTCATTGTGATTTATAAATTCTGTTATGAAAATAATTTCCTATTTCGCAATATATCAGTAGCAGCTGTCAATTACAACTGATAAATTACCCCTTTAATCAGAAGAGGGATTACGCAATACACATTACTCAAGATAAACATTGAGAATTATCACAGCACATTTAATCAATTGGACATTAGTACATTTGTTCTGCCAATTAAACAGGATACACGTGTATATACAAATGCATGTGTACTTTCCTTAGCAGACTGATTATTTGGATATCACTCTTAGTACACAGCAAATTCAATTGCATATTAACTAGATTCATAATTATTAAAATACTGAGACAAGGGTGCATGCATATGAGAGGAACATATCAAACTCTTACATTGTACCATAATCCGGACAGACAGAATTTCACCAGTCAAACATAATAAATCAATAGAGATTTCCACATTCCAATTATGAAATCGTGCGTTTATATAGGTAATTGCCCGTACGACGGACAGAATGGTTTCCGGGCTAGGAAGAGCAACGATAAGAACACAAAATTGGAGTATAATTTCCGAATAATTTGTAGATATTTGAAACCTTTTATGAAATCAGAGGATAATTGTATAGCAAGCTGTTACAAGAATAAAATGTTGTACACCTTATGGGAAAACATATGCTATTTGGATTGAGCCTCTACTCGCCTTAAAGTGGAACAACTCCTATAAAAGCTTGTAAAAACGTATAATTTTAGAATCAAGTCGGATATGTGCAAACGGTCAATACGAAAATCTTCATCCGGACTAACAAAACAACACTAACAAAACAGAAACTCCCAGCTATGGGGAACAACACAAGGTATCAAACTCCGATTACAAACACAAAACCAACAAATGGAGAGACGACTACCACATATCACATCCCGGATAGACGACACAACATCAGTCTAAAACAAAATACCAATTCGAGGGAACAGTACAGCATATCAAATGTCGGATAGACGAAACATCAGTAAAACATTGAAATTTAAACTTAAAGTAACAAACGATTAGCCAACGCGACCTCTTTCAGAAAGTAGATAAAAATCATGTGTTACGAAATGGTGATGTTTAACATCACATGTGAACTTTATTTTACTGAATTCCCATCTAGGAAGTCCAGGACTGGGTTGCACAAATCTCAATTAAATGTAAGTGTCAATTGTACTAAAGTGACAATTAAATTTACGTGAATTGTACACGAAATTAATTTACGTTTAAGGTTTAACTGAGACTTAATTTTAAATTGAGGTTTGTGCAACCCATTCCAGATCTTCAACAAATAATATTGTATCTAATATCATCTACATGCTTCCAGTTATTTGATTGCGTGTTGATTCATTTTCCTTTAGCTATAATGGTGCTATAAACAGTGATAATGAATCTGTTTCTGACAAGACAACTTTCTTATTTATATTTGGAGAAAGGCGATCGACATCTTCATCCGAATCTTTGTTGGTATATGTACGTGCTATTGTAGAAATAAATAAAGAAAATCCACAGAGATGGCAAACTGTATCAAATGTTGATAAAATCATACGAAAACTGCTAGCCTACAGACAATGGTACATAATAATTCTTATTTAAATAGCTATTCCTATTATCGTTGTTGTGAGGTGATAAGATATATTTCTTTGTTCATCATTTGATAGTTCTGTGACAGTCATTCTAATACAAATCAACATTCTTATTTACGACTTTCGTCAAATTTCATTAAAATAGATTAAATGTCTACATGACACGACAGTAGGTTAAACGATTTGAGATTGAACCGGATTTAGATGCTTGATATTAAAACTATTCCTGGAATATGAATTTAATGCAGTTTGCCTTAAAAACGTAGTGACTTAAGCTTTCCATTTATAAATTTCCTGTCTGCGAATAACATAATTGTTGTGTATAGGGGACTATATTATCATAGTCAGTGTCAATTTAGCTTCTTAATAGAGGGCGCGATGACCCCTCAATAGACGCTGATCATTTATAGATGAGAATACTAGAATACTAGACTATACAACGCCCCTTCAGGAGAGGTACATCTGTAGGTAGCACCTACAAAACACTAGAGCAACTCGGACACCTGGGAAGACAAATGACATTCGTTATCGATATCTGATAATATCGTCTGATGACAATTGACATTCATCAACATGAGATGCCGTTAACTGGCCAGGGACCTCTACGTACAGCTTCTCATCGTGGTTAACTGGCCAGGGACCTGTACGTACAGCTTCTCATCGTGGTTAACGTTCATCAACATGAGATGTCGTTAACTGGCCAGGGACCTGTACATACAGCTTCTCATCGTGGTTAACTGGCCAGGGACCTGTACGTACAGCTTCTCATCGTGGTTAACGTTTTCAGTTTTTTTTTCAAATTTTAAAGTGGGAAAATGAAGGGGAAAAAACAAAGCAAAATAGCAAATTTCGTTTGTTTTACGGTTAGGTATAGATATAGAGGTTCCATGTCTCAACTGACAATACGTGTGTTTACACTGTCATAGATAACTGACAGTACTTGTGTTTACACTGTCATAGATAACTGACAGTACTTGTGTTTACACTGTCATAGATAACTGACAGTACTTGTGTTTACACTGTCATAGATAACTGACAGTACTTGTGTTTACACTGTCATAGATAACTGACAATACTTGTGTTTACACTGTCATAGCTAACTGATAGTACTTGTGTTTACACTGTCATGGATAACTGACAGTACTTGTGTTTACACTGTCATAGATAACTGACAGTACTTGTGTTTACACTGTCATAGATAACTGATAGTACTTGTGTTTACACTGTCATAGATAACTGATAGTACTTGTGTTTACACTGTCATAGATAACTGATAGTATTTGTGTTTACACTGTCATAGATAACTGACAGTACTTGTGTGTACACTGTCATAGATAACTGACAGTACTTGTGTTTACACTGTCATAGCTAACTGATAGTACTTGTGTTTGCACTGTCATAGATAACTGACAGTACTTGTGTTTACACTGTCATAGATAACTGACAGTACTTGTGTTTACACTGTCATAGA
>MJUT01050873.1:59444-72850 GCA_002080005.1 Gigantidas platifrons | reverse complement strand
ATATTTCCTGTTCTATGGCAGAAGTTTCAAGACAAAATAAGGCGTAGGACATTGACATCGATTTTCGTTTCCGTTGTGAAAATAATAGGTCTAAGATTTTTCCTTATTGACCACATCCATCAACTTTTCAAAGGGAATAATGCCCCTTAATGATTTGATGAAAGTTGCGTTATCATGTCATAAACTTTTATAATGGTGTAATTCTGATAAATTTATTACAGTTCAATTATTATTCTAAAGCAAAACAATGATAAACGTGATAAAAATATACCATTTTTTTATTTGCAAGTAATTTATTGTAAATGTTTCTACATATACCCCGACGAAACTAACGAAAGAGGAAATCATGGACAATCATGTATCTGTTTACAAGTGTTCCTTTGTAATTCCAACCAAAGATGAAGAACTGGATCTACCGTAGGTCTACTGGAGTCCAAAATTAAACAAGTGTCCTTACAAACAGCGTTTTATTGTTGGGCCTGCCAAATGGCCCACGAAACCTCTTTCCAAGCTATAGCAAGTATAGGTAATGAGATGTACATTTCTGAGACAACGAACGGTTTCTTTGTTTTAATGCTAGAAATTTATGTTCGAGGGGACGGTACTACGAATAACTGGATGATACCAAAGGGGTAATCAGAATCCGTAAATCGACAATGGTCTATAAAGAAAAGAACAAAAGGACAAACAACGATCTACACATCATTACACAAAATAAACTAAAGATCGAATAACTTGAACTGCACTAAAAAACGGAATGCTAAGTCGCTTCTTCTCCACTAGTGGCACCCATCGTGTTATTCTAGCTACAAATCTGGTGATAAATCATGAATGAGGAAAGGGTCGGGAAGTGCTGACGACAATTGGAACATATCCGTTGTCATTTTTGACACAGATATTCCGTAACAGTCATTGTGACGACCTTCAACTTAACCAATAGGAACCCTGGATCAGTAACTTCTTGTTAGCAGCAACTCTTTATCCAGGAAACCCTGATACATGTGTAAGAACCACAAGCTCCGGAATATCGAATCAACTGAGATATATAAAGGGTTCTGACGTTTGACCCCTAGTTACAATCACTAACTTCAGCAAATTGTTATGTGAAGGGAGGTTAAATACATTTGTTAGGTTTTATTAGAAAACATTCTTTTTGTTTTGCTTTATTAGATGAACAATCTTCAGACACCTTTCAAGTGACATACTTAAAGGGAAAAATCCGTTTGTTGTTTTGAATTCCATAAATAAAATGCACGAACAATGATGACCGCTTCATTCTTCGTTTATTTTGGATATAAAAGAATACTTAAAGTTATCAAAGTTACTGTTTTCTTACTGGAAGTAATGTTCTTGAAGTGATCGGATTTGGTTTCTTAGCCACTATGAGTAAGCTAAGAATATGTATTCCAGTTGGGCAACTCGTTTGTTTAGACATGGTCTTTACTTGACATTTATACTCAAGTCAGACTGTGTTTTTTTTAATTGTTGACGTTGTATTACGGAATTCTGATTGTAGGTACTATAGTATGATCCCTACATTAGTGCTAAGAAGCCATGATAATCTTATCGAAATGAAACCTTGAAGTTGACTACTTATAAGACTTGTACGTCGTTATAGTATCATGGGATCAAGTAGGTGATATATCAAAGCTTATCTTTACTTTATCTATTTCAATCGTATTTCTTCGTCTTAATGTACATTTGTATACTGTAATGATATGATTGTCTTGATTTTAATCACACACAAAACATAATATTATTGATATCAGTGAAAGAAATTAAAATATACTTTTCAGTTTACCAATATATTAGATAATGAAATGTCAAATGTTAAAGAAAATTGAAAGATATTTCCTGTTCTATGGCAGAAGTTTCAAGACAAAATAAGGCGTAGGACATTGACATCGATTTTCGTTTCCGTTGTGAAAATAATAGGTCTAAGATTTTTCCTTATTGACCACATCCATCAACTTTTCAAAGGGAATAATGCCCCTTAATGATTTGATGAAAGTTGCGTTATCATGTCATAAACTTTTATAATGGTGTAATTCTGATAAATTTATTACAGTTCAACTATTATTCTAAAGCAAAACAATGATAAACGTGATAAAAATATACCATTTTTTTTATTTGAAAGTCATTTATTGTAAATGTTTCTACATATACCCCGACGAAACTAACGAAAGAGGAAATCATGGACAATCATGTATCTGTTTACAAGTGTTCCTTTGGAATTTCAACCATAGATGAAGAACTGGATCTACCGTAGGTCTACTGGAGTCCAAAATTAAACAAGTGTCCTTACAAACAGCGTTTTATTGTTGGGCCTGCCAAATGGTCCACGAAACCTCTTTCCAAGCTCTAGCAAGTAAAGGTAATGAGATGTACATTTCTGAGACAACGAACGGTTTCTTTGTTTTAATGCTAGAAATTTATGTTCGAGGGGACGGTACTACGAATAATTGGATGATACCAAAGGGGTAATCAGAATCCGTAAATCGACAATGGTCTATAAAGAAAAGAACAAAAGGACAAACAACGATCTACACATCATTACACAAGATAAACTAAAGATCGAGTAACATGAACTGCATTATAAAACGGAAGGCTAAGTCGCTTCTGCTCCACTAGTGGCACCCATCGTGTTATTCTAGCTACAAATCTGGTGATAAATCATGAATGAGGAAAGGGCCGGGAAGTGCTGACGACAATTGGAACATATCCGTTGTCATTTTTGACACAGATATTCTGTAACAGTCATTGTGACGACCTTCAACTTAACCAATAGGAACCCTTGGATCAGTACCTTCCTTGTTAGCAGCAACTCTTTATCCAGGAAATCCTGATACATATGTAAGAACCACAAGCTACGGAATATCGAATCAACTGAGATATATAAAGGGTTCTGACGTTTGACCCCTAGTTACAATCACTAAATTCAGCAAATTGTTATGTGAAGGGAGGTTAAATACATTTATTAGGTTTTATTAGAAAACAATCTTTTTGTTTTGCTTTATTAGATGAACAATCTTCAGACACCTTTCAAGTGACATACTTAAAGGGAAAAGTCCGTTTGTTGTTTTTAATTCCATCAATAAAATGCACGAACAATGATGACCGCTTCATTCTTCGTTTATTTTTGATATAAAAGAATGCTTAAAGTTATCAAAGTTACTGTTTTCTTACTGGAAGTAATGTTCTTGAAGTGACCGGATTTGGTTTCTTAGCCACTATGAGTAAGCTAAGAATATGTATTCCAGTTGGGCAACTCGTTTGTTTAGACATGGTCTTTACTTGACATTAATACTCAAGTCAGACTGTGTTTTTTTTAATTGTTGACGTTGTATTACGGAATTCTGATTGTAGGTACTATAGTATGATCCCTACATTAGTGCTAAGAAGCCATGATAATCTTATTGAAATGAAACCTTGAAGTTGACTACTTATAAGACTTGTACGTCGTTATAGTATCATGGGATCAAGTAGGTGATACATTACTTTATCTATTTCAATCGTATTTCTTCGTCTTAATGTACATTTGTATACTGTAATGATATGATTGTCTTGATTTTAATCACACACAAAACATAATATTATTGATATCAGTGAAAGAAAGTAAACTATACTTTTCAGTT
This sequence comes from Gigantidas platifrons, assembly GCA_002080005.1. Lineage (NCBI taxonomy): Eukaryota > Metazoa > Mollusca > Bivalvia > Mytilida > Modiolidae > Gigantidas > Gigantidas platifrons. The sequence continues at coordinate 69,215 of MJUT01050873.1, read as the reverse complement.
TACCAATATATTAGATAATGAAATGTCAAATGTTAAAGAAAATTGAAAAATATTTCCTGTTCTATGGCAGAAGTTTCAAGACAAAATAAGGCGTAGGACATTGACATCGATTTTCGTTTCCGTTGTGAAAATGATAGGTCTAAGATTTTTCCTTATTGACCACATCCATCAACTTTTCAAAGGGAATAATGACCCTTAATGATTTGATGAAAGTTGCGTTATCATGTCATAAACTTTTATAATGGTGTAATTCTGATAAATTTATTACAGTTCAATTATTATTCTAAAGCAAAACAATGAAAAACGTGATAAAAATATACCATTTTTTTTATTTGCAAGTCATTTATTGTAAATGTTTCTACATATACCCCGACGAAATTAACGAAGAGGAAATCATGGACAATCATGTATCTGTTTACAAGTGTTCCTTTGGAATTCCAACCAAAGATGAAGAACTGGATCTACCGTAGGTCTACTGGAGTCCAAAATTAAACAAGTGTCCTTACAAACAGCGTTTTATTGTTGGGCCTGCCAAATGGCCCACGGAACCTCTTTCCAAGCTATTACAAGTATAGGTAATGAGATTACTGCACCACTATAATACGTATTTTAGAGTGTGTGAAGGTATATATGTGACCGCAGTTGTACGTATGCTGGGGTTGCATCTGCTTATGCAATAGTTGCGAGTTTGATATGTGCCTATTACAAGATGTACCCGATACGATCTTATCTGATTAAGTTTCTCATTTCGATATTTCCCCCCTGGTGCTCAGACTCCGTCCACCAATAAAACTGAGTGTCACGATATGATATAACTAGATTGTGATATGAGATGGTGATTACCTGATATGTGGTGGTGATTACCTGATATGTGGTGGTGGTTATTACCTGATATGAGGTGGTGATTACCTGATATGTGGTGGTGATTACCTTATATGAGGTGGTGATTACCTGATATGTGGTGGTGATTACCTGATATGTGGTGGTGATTACCTGATATGAGGTGGTGATTACCTGATATGTGGTGGTGATTACCTGATATGTGGTGGTGATTACCTTATATGTGGTGGTGGTTACCTGATATGAGGTGGTGGTTACCTGATATGAGGTGGTGGTTACCTGATATGTGGTGGTGATTACCTGATATGAGGTGGTGATTACCTGATATGTGGTGGTGATTACCTGATATGAGGTGGTGATTACCTGATATGTGGTGGTGATTGCCTGATATGTGGTGGTGATTACCTGATATGAGGTGGTGATTACCTGATATGAGATGGTGATTACCTAATATGAGGTGGTGGTTGCCTGATATGTGGTGGTGATTGCCTGATATGTGGTGGTGATTACCTGATATGTGGTGGTGATTACCTGATATGAGGTGGTGGTTACCTGATATGAGGTGGTGGTTACCTGATATGTGGTGGTGATTATCACATTGATTCCTTTGACTGCAGTTTGCTTTACCGCTGTTGATTTCATATACATGCAAGACTAAGAATTTATTTCATTCAAAAACTATTTCCCCATTTATATTAGACTGTTTTATAGCCTACATTTTATATTAGTGTTGTTTATATTATCAGTGAAGTAGACTTAAGTTTCATCTTTCAAATTATTCATTCAAATTCAGAAAGCTATATTCAGCAACTGATTTAGCGATTTTGTTTTTAGATTTTTTTATTCAAATTTGAGAGAATTGATATTTAAGCAGCCTATATCTTGAAAATGACGGTATTGTCAATACTAGATAATGCGTTGTATTATTTTTTTTTTTCATATACAAGAGTTATATTGACTTGTATTCGATTACAACATATTTATATTATGAAGGGTACACCTAAATATATCAGTCGTAATACAACTATCTGAGAGAAACATTTATCTTAAAGAACATATATCAATCGTAAGACTACTACTTTTCTCAGGGGATTTTTGTTATGTAACATAAGTGCTTGATGTCAAAGATACGTCAACTTAATCTCATATGGGAATAAAAACGCTACAAATATTAAAACATATGTGTAATATCTCATTTCAAGTCAAATTTCTGCTAATGCATAACTGTCTTTAAATGAATGCATCGTCTGAGGAGAATAAAACATAAATGTATAGCTTTAAGTATTCAAAAAACATTGATCTAAAATCATTACTTGTTTTACCGAACGGAGCAAGAAGAATGTGGATTAAAACCAATGCCGATTAAATAGGTTAAAAATCAATTTTCAAGCAAGGTGACAATGTCGATGTAGATGTAGCAATTTCAACAACACCAGACATGACTGTTAACACGTGCGAGTATGAAATACAACACCAGACATGACTGTTAACACGTGCGAGTATGAAATACAACACCAGACATGACTGTTAACACGTGCGAGTATGAAATACAACACCAGACATGACTGTTAACACGTGCGAGTATGAAATACATAATCAATAATAGTGTACTGTAATGGCAGAAACACAACAATAAAACAAAGACAAGGCTCCAACATTGTCACGATTTTAGACATTGAAATGATTACGTAATTAAATCGAAGAAGGACATACAAAACAATGGCCACAAAAGTGAGGAATTGTTATTTAACGCCACCTGAGCAATGATTCAGTTTCCATGGCGAAAACAAGTTACATTCGATGAGACGACGTGTGCTTTGTACCAGACCAACATACTGAGTGGAATGTATCTTTAAAAACATTATTACAATGTTATATCAAATGCTTAAAACTAAACTTAAAGTAATACATCTTTTGTACTGCATTTTTAATTTGGAAAAAAAATGTATATAACATTATAACATAGAAAATATAACATTATACTGACATTTTGATGTTTTTTACCGCCTGTGTGTTGCAATGGTTAGCGTGCTCGCCTCGAGTGTGGTAGATCGTGGGTTCGTCGGTGGTGTAATGGTTAGCTTGCTCGCCTCGGGTGTGGTAGATCGTGGGTTCGTCGGTGGTGTAATGCTTAGCTTGCTCGCCTCTAGTGTGGTAGATCGTGGATTCGTCGGTGGTATAATGCTTAGCTTGCTCGCCTCGAGTGCAGTAGATCGTGGGTTCGTCGGTGGTGTAATGCTTAGCTTGCTCACCTCGAGTGTGGTAGATCGTGGGTTCGTCGGTGGTGTAATGCTTAGCTTGCTCGCCTCGAGTGCAGTAGATCGTGGGTTCGTCGGTGGTGTAATGCTTAGCTTGCTCACCTCGAGTGTGGTAGATCGTGGGTTCGTCGGTGGTGTAATGCTTAGTTTGCTCGCCTCGAGTGCAGTAGATCGTGGGTTCGTCGGTGGTGTAATGCTTAGCTTGCTCACCTCGAGTGTGGTAGATCGTGGGTTCGTCGGTGGTGTAATGCGAGTATTAGCNACAACACCAGACATGACTGTTAACACGTGCGAGTATGAAATACATAATCAATAATAGTGTACTGTAATGGCAGAAACACAACAATAAAACAATAAAACAATAAAACGATAAAACAATAAAACAATAACAAAAGACAATGCTCCAACAATTGTCATGATTTTAGACATTGAAATGATTACGTAATTAAATCGAAGAAGGACAGACAAAACAATGGCCACAAAAGTGAGGAATTGTTATTTAACGCCACCTGAGCAATGATTCAGTTTCCATGGCGAAAACAAGTTACATTCGATGAGACAATGTGTGCTTTGTACCAGACCAACATACTGAGTGGAATGTATCTTTAAAAACATTATTACAGTGTTATATCAAATGCTTAAAACATCGATATTTTAAATAAACTTAAAGTAATACATCCTTTGTACTGTATTTTTAATTTGGAAAAAAAATGTATATAACATTATAACATAGAACATATAACATTATACTGACATTTTGATGTTTTTTACCGCCTGTGTGTTGCAATGGTTAGCGTGTTCGCCTCGAGTGTGGTAGATCGTGGGTTCGTCGGTGGTGTAATGCTTAGCTTGCTCGCCTCGAGTGTGGTAGATCGTGGGTTCGTCGGTGGTGTAATGGTTAGCGTGCTCGCCTCGAGTGCGGTAGATCGTGGGTTCGAGCTCTGATCGGGTTAAACCAAAGACTATGCAATAGGTATATGTTGTTTGTCCGCTAAGCACTTATTCCTAAGAAGAATGAGCAAAGACTGATTGGTTCGGAATCAGGATAATGTGTGCAAATGGGGCGCATTGTACATGTATGTCCGCGCACTGTTGTTTCAGTGAGCTAGCTCTATAAAAGTTCAACTAAGCGTCTAGTACAAAGCGGACCTCATCGTCATCTCATTGAATATTAACTTGTTCTTCTCATGATATAGTTGACAAATTGTTTTAAGCTGGTACCATACACTTCAGGTAAAATTTGATCTGTTCGTTTAATTTTCTTATTATTTTGGCAGTGTGTTTGAATATATCCACTGTAATAAATATCAAAATTTTAACAAATTCCAACCAACAGACTCAGAGCTATAAATTCACTAGCCACATAGCAGCTTTTCTCTCTGTGGTTTTGATCACCGAGATGCTTGAAATATGCATACAAACATCATATGATCCAAACGTTCAACTGATTTTAAAGAGTTATCTCCCTGTAGTGTGTGGTACCCCCTTAAGTTGGATTTACACAACAATCCTCTACTCGCTCACTTACATTCACAATTTGAAATAAACCCATTGCTTTGATTCCTCCGCGAAAAACCAAAGGGATCTCAAAGATCATTTTCGTATTTTTTTTTTGTTCCTTTGGAATAAAATGATAGATATCTAATTTAATGGGCATGACACATTTCATGAATAAACATTACTTGTGAAAATAAACCGACTTTTTATTGCATAATTATCACTTTTACACAATTGTAACTAGTTCCAAATTAAATGTCAAGCTTAAAGAGAATATATATTGTGATGTTTAGGCGATGTTTTACAATAACGGTTCTATAAACAACGATATAGACAATATATTGGTAGAACAAGTAAAATATTACACATATCCATATATAACTATTTTAGATATTTAATAATGGCTTCTGATTACCCCTTTAGTATCTTCAACATTTTATTATGTCTGTAAGTCATGTATAAAGAACAATAAGCAAGTAAGACATTATATGTTTTATGATTGTTGGTGTTGAGTTGTTGTGTTATTTACAATACAAAGTATCCCCATGGAACATTTGTACTTTCAATAGGTCTGACCTACTATTCGAATGGCTGTGACAGCCCATTATATTAGAATCCACGTAACTGGTGGCAATGTCTGTAATTTATATTCACATACCCAGTACGAAATATCAAATTAAAGTGATTATTGGTGTTAATTCATTACTGGTCAGACTATACTAAAGGTCCATCTGTACTTTCAGTTGCCCTTGACATACTATCTTTTAATGACTGCATTTTTATTTTGATAGGTAGTTAAAATTATAGGTATTCATAAATTTTGTTTTGTATTTGCTGTGCTTCTAAGATTCCAAAGAATTTACTTTAAAAATCATGTGTTTTCGCAAGTTATACTTTTTTGTTATTTCTGTGCAAAGTCACTCTTTAATTCGAATTATCAATTAAGTCAAACTGGAAATCTTATGAAAATATGCATGCGACTAACAGCAAATATACATATATAACGATGCATTATTGAAATATACAATACAGTGCATGGCCGTTAGTAATATATTCCCACATTTAAAGGACATATAACTGGTGGCCATACATCGATGACGGTCGTGAATGATTTTTTCTTGTCTGACGTGGGTACTGCAACAATGGCAAGCATGAATAGTGTTGCGAACTTGAAACCTTTTCAATTACAGAACTGAATGCTGCTTTGTTGTTTAAAAATTGCAGTCTTCACATATAAAAACTGTCTATCAAATAGAGAAAATAATTGTATTTGAATGAAATTTCTGAACAAAACGTTTATACATTGTATATCTGTGTAAGAAAATGTTCAACATTAGTGTGGAGGGCTGTCATGGTCCTGGTCGTATGGAAGTTGGATTTACAACAACTTGGGCCTATCACCACTACTGTTCCGAGTTCGAACCCCGCTCATGGCAAGTTGTACTCGTTACAACATTATGTGACATAGTTTGTCAGTGATTTGCGGTAGATCTTAGGTTTTAGCGTTTCGTAACAAAGTACCCACCAGATCTAAGATATGATTTCGTCCCCAAAATATGATGTAAATAAAACTGTCATGAGGACAATGGACTTAAAACCTATTTTAACGTTTCGTAACATAGTCATTTCAAAACGCACCATAAAGATGTCACTGTTTAATACTATATAATATATGTAACCTTTTTTCTCACATGGAGTTAAAGGATATATTAGCAAAGACTTCTCATTTTGATCCAAGAGAAAATAAAAACACGTAAAAACTCAGAGTATCTGTTGTATTTGTAAACAGAATATATATATATTTTTAAATCAATTTATATTTGTTCGCAAACTACTGTGATTTCAGTTGAACCAGGGTGGGTAATTGATTTCATGTGTTAAGGATATCATATTTCTGTGGTGTCACGTGTCTCCGTGTTTATTCGTTGTTCAGATTGTCAGAACAACGTCACCTAAATTGCACCAATCAACATTTTTTACTTACCATACCATGTAATGCTTCAAGTTGTCAGCTGTCTGTTTCTTCTGCACAACCTTTGTAAACACGGTTCTATTTTCTCATTCATTATCCTTAACTAGTATTATTTCGCAATTAATGTAGAGAATTGGTAGGAACACCAGAAAAGAAATTACATATGTTTCATTATACAAATGGCGGATACAAAAATGTGGGTATTATCTCTGTAAGTCAGTAATAAAGAACAATTAACAAGTAATACATTAATTGTGATTGTTGGTTTTTATGGATTACTGGTCGTGTTATATACAACAAATGTATTCCAAATGACCATTTGTACTTTCAATAGCTCTGACCGACTATTGGAATGGCTGTGACAGGCCATTATATTAGAATCCACCCAAGTGTTGGCAATATGTCTGTAATTTATATTCACATACCTAGTACGAAATATCAATTTAAAGTGATTATTGTTGTCAATTCATTACTGGTCAGACTATCTATCCTAAAAGGTCCATCTGTACTTTTAGTAACCTTGGCATACTATCTGTTGACGGGTAATTAAAAACTATGTGTTTTCACAATTTACAATTTTTGTTTGTTTATGTACAGATAGCTACAGGAAACACACTCTTTAATTCAAATTATTAATTACATCAACATGGAAATCTTATGCTAATATGCATGTGACTGACAGCAAATATAGCAAAGCATAATTGAAATGTATAATGTCTTTTATGGCCTCCAGTAATATAGTCCTACTCATAAAGGACATATACCAATTATTATCATGAATGATTTATCCTTGTTTGATGTGGACACTCCGACAATAATACACAAGAATAGTACTTCAAACATAAAATGCGTTCGATTATAGAACGGAACGATGCGCTTTCGTTTGAAAATTACGATCCTAACATATAAAACACGGCAAACGAATATAGCAAATAATATCAGTACTTGAATGACAGTTCTCAGAACAAAACCTTCGTATTGCCTATGATAGAAAATGTCCAACATAAGTGCTTATATCTGATGAATATAATTATTTTCATTGTATCACATTGTATATCAGATACACTTTGTACAAACCATATCGATTTTAGAAAATGTTAATTGCCAATCAATTTAAAAAATCTACAAAATACAGATGCCATAGCCATGCTATAACTTTTTTAATGAAGTAGCTTCGTTTTTGTGATCAATGTCAAGGATGCCTATTAGTAAGTTTGTAAGTTGTTTTTATGTTTTTAGTCATTAGAACAACATGCCAATACACTCTAGGTCAAACAGGAGGTGTTTTAAGGGGACATATCAAATGTCATGGGAAAATTCATACGAACGTTGGCCACATGATGCATATTTTGTGATGTCCAAATCACGCAGTTATATTGCGATCAACTGAAAAACATGACTTGTATAGGGATTTAAAACACGCAAATTCATCTTGCATTGGAAAAGAAACCAAATAATATAAATAATAATAATAAAATATCCACGTTTCTGCAACCTTAAAAAAAACTACCGTAAGTGATAATATCAAGCATTCAATGTAGGTTTTGTGATAAAACACATACTGTGCTTGGCTATCGGCGATCACTGTACTAATCCGTGTAAGAATTTGTTGGCAGGAAAAGAAATAACTTCAGGAAATGTAAGTGACAGAACATAATCTACACAGATTTTTAAAACGGCAATTTCCACAAGTTTAAATAACGATGTTGTCAGAAAGTGTCAGCTCCAACTATTTACTATAAGGTGTTATTAAAGTAATGAGCACGGAGATGACAAGTGTTTTGTTATTTTTGATGATGACTTTGGGGATAGTCGATTTTTAAACTTGCCAGTTGTCAATTTTGGCACTGAAGAAAATTTCTTAAATGCACATGATTAAATACGAGTTCAAAATATCACATGGGAAAATACATATGACTTCACTGTAGATAATTGTAATGTTGTGACGGAAAAGCATGGACCTGGAGTGTCATAGAAATTGGATACACTTTTCGTTTGACAAAAAGTGCTAGTATTACGCCCAAAAAGGAATACCAAGATGTTGAATGACTCAATGTCTTAAACTTGTGACCAAAAGGTGGCTATCATTACAGATATATGATGAACACACAATGGATCATTTGCCTTCATTGTATAGTTAAATTCAGTCACAATGACGACGATCATGTGAAAATGGCATCAATCACTTGGGGAAATCAGACATGAGGATGTTTTTAAACTTCTCAGACTTCATTATGTGTCATTCAATAAATTGAATGCTATGGTTCATGTTACTATTTATATATAAATAATAAATAGGAGGGTAATCAATGACACTTCATGGCTACAAATCGAGGGTAAACCAGACCAGCTTGTATTAGCTTTTTGTCAGCTATTTTACTATTTTCTTCTTTCCTGATTTAAAATGACTGCTCAGCTATATCGTTGTAAAATTTGTGAAGATATCAAATAATTTCTTGTGCTAGCTCAGCCATAACCAGAGTCCAGTCTGATAATCCAGCGTACCAGCTGTCTAAGTTTGTAGGTTCCGTGTTGCTCATCTTTTAAGTTTTCTGAGTTGTTTATCTTCGTCCTGTGCCTTGTGTTCCCAATGTTTCCAGTGTCTCTGTATTATCCATTATTGAATACCCCGTTTTCTCTAACCTGTAATTATTCTTGGCCATTGAATTCAAGAACAGGAAATTCGTGATTAACAGTAAATATGAGATTGAAATAGAAATGGAAGCTAAAATTGATAATTTAATCATTTTGCATTTTTTATTTAGTGCTAATATAATTTTTTAATGCATTTATTTCAACGCCTTTAGTCGTACAATGATAATCTTCTATCACAATCGTAGAAAAAGACACAATCAATACCCCTTACACACAAATCATAGAAAAAGACACAATCGATACCCCTGACACACAAATCATAGAAAAAGACACAATTAATACCCCTGACATACAAATCATAGAAAAAGACACAATCGATACCCCTGACATACAAATCATAGAAAAAGACACAATCAATACCCCTGACACACAAATCATAGAAAAAGACACAATCGATACCCCTGACACACAAATCATAGAAAAAGACGCAATCGATACCACTGACATACAAATCATAGAAAAGGACACAATCGATACCCCTGACACACAAATCATAGAAAAAGACACAATCGATACCCCTGACACACAAATCATAGAAAAAGACACAAT
>MJUT01050873.1:32114-44123 GCA_002080005.1 Gigantidas platifrons | reverse complement strand
CCCCGTGGTCACATCACTGTTCATAACAAAGACAGCAAAATGTTATAGTTGTATAAACTTCAACTATTTTGTTATAAACCAGAGAGATGTGAATGTCTAAATCTGCATATTGACATGATTCACACTCCGTTGTTGGATTTTAGGATACATATACTATCGATATTTAAGAAAACTATCATTATTTATAGCTAAGATATCGTCTGTGTTTCAACAATTGTTATTGAATAAACAAATAAATTTGCGGTTTGAGTGATATTTATACAATTTAGTCAGCAAGCAGAAACGCAACATCAGATCTCATAATCAAAATAGATATTGTTTTGCCACACTTATCAAGGTTTACGTCACTAAGTTTAGTTGTTTTTGTGTTGGAGTTATTACTTCATATGTAATAACAGATAGGTCAGTGAACTGAATAGTTTATAAAGAGGACAATCTTTCTTTGATTAGTTTGTATTTACGAATAGTGTCCAGGTTAAAAAGGTCTTATTGATAAATAATAATCTATCAAGATTAATTACTGGCTAGTGCATTTTACCTTCCGTATTACATATACTAAATACATGTATGCATAATTTTGCATTATCAAATCATTGGTCACTGAAACACATATTGCCTGTGGAATTTACATACTAATATTTTTATGAATTTAGAAATACTATGGAATAGTATGAAATAAATGTACTATTCGTCAGCTATTTCTCTCACAAACATGTTCAATACATTATTGGTTATTATATAGAGTCATCATATTATTTCATATTTCATATTTTTTCGACAGGGAGGGCTCACCTTTGTTCTCTGTGACATTGCAAACCCATGTTGTTACTTTGCAATTCATGTGGTTATAATGTGTTCAATCAATCACCAGAGCATGTACACTTGATGGCGATTAAAATTAAAAATAATGATACGATAAAGATATGATGCAATGATACGATGATGCAGTGACATAATGAATCAATGATACAGTGGTATAAAGATGCGATGATACGATGAGTCAATGATAAGATGGTACAATGCACAAGAATGCGATAATACAATAATACAATGTACATGCTCTGGTGATTGATTGAACACATACGCTTGATACATTACATGGTAGATTGATGGACACTTTAGATGAATATTATTTCTATTATCATTTATAAAGGCTTTAGAAGGCAACAACAGATATAAGTACGCTTCTTGTTCCAAGAGTAGGGGTTGTCATTGTCGTGGTCATGTTGTAGTTATATCTACAACTACCTATGCAATCAGTGTATATCACCGCTGAAGTTGTGCGCGCGAACCCCGTTCATGGCGAAGTGTACTCGATACAACATTATGTGATAAAGGTTGTCGGTGATTTGCGACAGATCGGTGGTTTTCTCCAGGTACTTCGGTTTCCTCCACCAATAACACTGACCGCCATGATTTAGTTGAAATATTGTTGAAGGTGGTGTTAAACACCATAAACCTAACATTGTCTCATGAGTATAAATACGTTCATTCACATACACTTAAATTAATAAATTAATGCATGATATTAGATAAGCCAAACTGAAGACATATAAACTTCAATTAACAGGCATGTATCCTTGATCTTAAATTAACTTGAAGTAAATCTGATGTATTTATCTCCGTTTCCACAGATTTACAATAACAAGATAAACATAAACCCAAAGAGAAATGAATCTAAGCCAGTTGACCAGATGTTTTAATAGTGTTTCACACAGGTTTCCTGTCATTAAGATTTCTATGTTTTTATATTTTATTTCATTCAATTTCCCTTTGACATGATGTAATACTGTGTTCACATGGATATTTTCTTAATATCTTCCCGTTGTTCCCTGTACTTTTATAATATCCGGTCACGACAATTGTTGTCTGATCCGACTAGATCTTTTATTATAATGCCAAGACATTACTTAATTAATGAAAGACATTACTTAATTAATGAAAGTAGTTGAAACGAATTAGAAAAAACAAAAATTATCAGTGTCCTGATAATGATTGCTATGGTCATCAATAACAATTGACTGGTGTACATTAATCAGGAATACGATGGATGTAAATGAACGCCACAGACAATCTAACATTACACTTAAATACAAATAAAAGCAGAAGAACATTAGAGACTATATAACCTTACACTTAGACATAAATTAAAGTAAATGAACATGAGAGACTATCTAACATTACACTTAAACATAAATTAAAGTAAATGAACATGAGAGACCATCTAACCTTATACTTATTTAGACACAAATAAAAGTAAATGAACACGAGAGAGTGTCTAACATTACACTTAGACATCAATTAAATTCGAGGTACAGCGCTTGTATTGCTGTTCTACATTTCACAGTCTTAGTTTGATCTTCAGCCATGAGAATTAATCATACCCTAAAACGAGTGTGAAACTCCCCTAGCCTACAGATAACGTGAAACGGGCCTTAGCCTACAGATAACATGAAACGGGCCTTAGCCTACAGATAACGTGAAACGCCCCTAGCCTATAGATAACGTGAAACGGGCCTAGCCTACAGATAACGTGAAACAAGCCTTAGCCTACAGATAACGTGAAACGCCCCTAGCCTACAGATAACGTCAAATGCCCCTAGCCTACAGATAACGTCAAACGCCCCTAGCCTACAGATAACATCAAACGCCCCTAGCCTACAGATACAGATAACGTCAAACGCCCCTAGCCTACAGATAACGTGGAACGCCCCTAGCCTACAGTTAACGTGAAACGCCCCTAGCCTACAGATAACCTGAAACGCCCCTAGCCTACAGATAACGTGAAACGCCCCTAGCCTACAGATAACGTGAAACGCCCCTAGCCTACAGATAACGTGAAACGGGCCTAGCCTACAGATAATGTGAAACGCCCATAGCCTACAGTTAACAGTACTCCTTACTTCCGTCCATACTCTCTACATCTTGGCTTCTTTGTCGTTCTGGTGACATCGGTCCCTCAACATAGTACAGACACATTTCCACCATCAACGTGTAACACCTTGTTTTCCCTGTTTTGTTCGTTTGTTTGTTTTGTTGTTTTTATTTTTTGGGGGGAGGGGAGGGGAGTAATACCTCGTGATAGATTCATTAAGTGGACAGGACTATTTTGTTTTGTGTTATACATTAGTATTTGTATTGTTGTTGATTTAGGATTCTTATAACTGAACAGTTGGGTGGTCTGTTTTCGGGTTGTTCATTGATTCATTCAAATATTTACTTATTGTTGTGCTATTATTCTGAATGAATACCTAGCATAGGAATTAAGTGATGCATCTTAATTTTATTTTATCTGTCCTTACGTCAACATGTAAGATATTTTAACCTATGTTATCTATCCCATATACTTAGCAATAACCCTGAAGATACATACACGTGTGTAGCCACGTCTACCATAAGTGTTTAACTGATAGTTTGACGTACCATTGATTATGAATTTGCAAAATAATACTAAGCAGAAACTTTTCACAAAACGTAATGCTTTTTTTAAATGTGGCATTTTAATTTAAACATATTTTATTGATCAAACATACGTAATACAAATTGCATAAATAACACAAAGGATTCAAAACAGGAATGGTTTTTAATTAAATTCCACTTCTATCAATGGAGTGGTTGATTCCACCTGTTATTCTGTAAATAAACACATCAGAATTGCTTCACGTCAAGATGCAACTTAAATACATTAGAAAGTCTCTTTCCATGTCTACTAATTTTCTGATTTATCATAAATTCAAAAAAAAAAGAAGACAAAAACAAAAACAAAAACAGAACAAAAAGATTACAAAACAACTGAAAAACCTAATACAAATAACAATGTTTGTTGCCCACACACTGTCAAAATTGTCCATGACACCTCTTTCAAAATCATTAATATATTTATTCTTTCATCGGACAAAAAGTGATTGTGACACTATATGAGAAGGGGGGGGGGATGAATCAGATGGGAATTCTGAAAAATCTAATGATAGGTTATAGTAAATACAACCATGGTCTCGTTCGCCTCATTCCATATCATCACAACACTTTACCTCTACCTTTACACTATTCCAGAAACGGTGATTTTCATATGGATTGACCAACGAGTGATTAGTGGAGAGTTTCAGCGAGTTATTGTATTGACAATCAGCAACTGTTGGGTTTTTGGAGTTTTTGTTTGTATTAGGTTAAAACACTATGCAATAGAAATATGCTAAAAGCAGAAAGTCATTTTTATTTGCATTCTATATTTCTATGCACACTAATGTCTTAAATTCGGGTGTTCACAACACATTAGCTGGTTGAGGCGTTATAGGACCATTGCAAACAAACACTTAGGAATTGTTCTGCCATTTAAATGTATTTTGATCAAGAGCTTTTCACAGACGATATCTGACATAATAAAAATGTAAAAGGCGGAGATAATATAATAACGATGTGTCTTGGTTTTATATAGAAACAAGACAGCGAAACATTTATTAATATAGGGCAATATATATTTTCATACAATGGTTATTTTGTGTCCGATATATTGTTACATCTGACAATATTACCCCCGTCTGGATTGGGGCACAATTAATACAGTATCCTTAATTGGATTTGACCATATGTAGGCATTGGATATACTAGTTGTCTTATATTAGTTAGGGTGATTTAAGCATTTGTGAATAGTTAGTTATATTTCACAAACTTATATACCATTGTTTCTTCATTCATAATCATTACATTTGGTCGTGAGGCAAAGTCTAATGTCAAGACAAATTTATTTGAATTAATACACATTTTATATTGCTACAATTGAGATACAAAACAACAACAACAACGGTACACCATAAACATAGGAAGGACATCGACAGTAAATTAATACAACAATAATGAAGCAATATCAAAACACACACTCACATGATAAATCTTTTGGTCTTGAGCTCATCTTCTGATTGTTTGGTGTAGTTTGGTTTATGGTGTTTAATGACACTTTCTACAAAATGCTAGTTATATCGTGGCGGTCAGTTTTATTGGTGGAGGAAATCGTAGTACCCGGAGAAAAACCATCGATCTGCCGCAAGTCATTGACAATCTTTATCACATAATGTTGTATCCAGTACATCTTGCCATGAACAAGTTCGAACTTACAACTTTAGTGGTGATAAGCACTGATTGCACAGGTAGTTGTAAATCCAACTACCATACGATCATGGCTACTACGGCCCCTCACATCTTTTGGTGATAGGATTCTTTCTTCAAAAAAGATCATTACTTTTATATCACTATTATACACACGGCTTTACAAGACAAACATTACGAGTCACAATAATGCAATTATATTACATTAAAGCTTATATGAACAATACAACTGACCCAAATCTGTAATATAGGTCATGTGTTTATTAAAGCTTCAGGCTAATGATCAATTTCAAGTTGTCATATATTGATATATATATAAATTATATGTATATTTGATTAAATACACCATTAGATGATGCCAGACATTATGGACAGAATGACTATATTCAGACGTTAGTTAAAATACGTCTGAGACTGATAGTAAAACAGGTTATCATAGATGACGTGTAAATAATCTAGACATACTAACACACATTACAGTCATTTGTTTATTTAATTTAGTTGCCCACCATAACCTATATGTAAAAGTTTCTGTATAATTTAATTTTTGAGGACACAATTCCTTTCCGACCTACAAAGTTACAGTTTTCATGTTTAATCTAATTTTTTGAAGAAATAATTGAATTCAGACCAGCGATGTTGTTTATCTTGTATTGTTATTATTTGTTTTGTATTGTATTTAGAATTAATGTAACTAAAAATGTTGAAAGTTATGTTATATATTAAATTACAGGACGTTTAAAAAAGACTTGTACATAGAATCTTAATTACAAATTCATTTCTATATAAATGTGGGTTAAAAGAAACTGAAGAAGACCTATTTCATATTTTGGGGCAATGTTATGATGTTCGGAGCTTTTGGTTAACAATTGGCGAGTTTTTGAAAACCTGTCGATTTACATTACCGTTTAATTCAAATGACATTATTGTAAGCCTAACTGAACACAGTTCAGCCCAGGATACAATCAACAATATTTAATTATTTTGAAATATTGTATATATGTGTGCAGATGTAAGTGCAAAATACTTGCTCATGAATGTGGTCTTCAATTTCTGAAATATGCTACTAATATTGAACAGGCATCAATGATATGTCTGTCCCCGGGGCATCAATGATATGTCTGTCCCCGGTACAAACAAAATGGTTATATTTGTAGGTGGTGTTGAGTGTTTGGTATTAAAATAAATAATAAATCTAGAAATTGAAATATTAACTATGAATTTTGAAAATACCATGCTATGTGAAGATCTTTTATATTTATATTTAATGTCCATTATAAGTTGTATTACTGAAACACTGTGAGAACAGAATCATGTATGTTCTTAGAAAAATATAAAAAATCACAACACAAAACTAAGCAACTTTGCAAAAGTAAATTGCTCGAGTGTAGATTACATTTGATCGCATGCGCAATATATTCATAAAATAATATCAATGTTAAATTTATTTAGAATCTAATAGACCCTTTGTGTTCGATACGAACAGAGAGTTTAAATAATGAGGGTGATCGATTCCACCAATACCAACAAAAAGTGTACATGTGAATCTATACAGTGTATATCACAATGATGATGCATGCCATTTCCAATAGCATTCATATAACCTTTTAACATGGTCCATATTGCAGTCTATGTCTTACCTCGTACTCGTACTTGACTCTATATACGGGTAACACGGAGGGTGACTTATATGAAGCATGAACTGCTTACACTTCGCGGACACCTAAGTTCACCCTCGTTTTTTTGTTTTTTGTTGTTGTTTTTGTTTGTTTGTTTTTTTTGTTGGTGGGGAGGGGGGCATCTTTTTAGTTTTTTGTGCTGTCGTATAACGTCTCTTAGTGTTCTCTCTTCCATGTTGTCATGTCTACTACGATTTCCTCATACAAACTATATGTTCAGTTCGCTGTTACCTCCAGTTGTTTTAGGAGGACTCGTGTCTTTATTTATGTTTTAAATATTGAATCCTTTCCCTTGATCGTCATGAACCCTGCACCGTTCTTTTGTACGCGAATTAATCTACATTTTACAAGAAAACTGCATTTCAAATATAACTGAATTTCCCTTTCTGGTTCTTGCGATTACTGTTTTTTTTTTATTTGTTCCCTTGCACCTTATGTAAAGCTTCATTTGAGCAAGCCTGAATTTTGGTAATAAAACGATGTTTCCTGTGATTTTTACTTGCATATCGAATACAGATTATAAAGACATCTTTTATGCTACTTTACACAATGTAAAGTCTTCTCCTAAAGCTCAGGCGTCAATTGAACTAAAAGTTACATATCTCAATAGTGATGTGAAGCAAATATTACAACATTTCTATTGCTTGTTCTTTGGAGGAAAATGCTTATAAATTTACTTAATCTCCCCTTTTGTCTCTCCATGGAAGATCAAATTGAATTGAACAATTCTCATTCTCCTCTTCCCACTAAATTGCCCTGCCAAGCTTTGTTTCACACTTACTCACCGGACGATTAAAATGTGAAAAGTTTACAGGTGGACGAAAGTAACAGCAAGAACACAAATAATATTAATATCAAGACATACAAAATATTTTTTAAAATGCAACATGTACAATTATCCTTGGTTTAATGAATATTAGAGCAGTTACCTTGGGGACCATTTAAACTAAAACGAGACCACAAATTCGACATAAGCACAATAAACGTATACAAATGTACATAACCAAATATTGTTGGAATGTCTAGCTTGTGATGTGCCTTGATTCAAGCTCAACATTGATTCAAGCACAAGGATCGTGATTGAATATAGTGCTGTGGGCGTGGACCAGCAGGGAATATAAATAGTAGAAGATTATCGTTCATATTTTCATCCTTTCCTTCAATATCTTTCCGCTTATCCGGTTTAATTATTATCTATAACTTATAAGCTTTTAACACACAAGATTATAGTTGTTTTCTATATATACTCTTTTGTGAGTTTTGTTCTTAATGACCATATTTGTAGCACAAAACCTAATATGTACAACGGTTGCACCGATGTAGGCGAAGTAAGTAGAAACACGATATCATCAATACAAATTAATGCCCATATAGGCCAAATATAATGGCACCAAATTACAGACAGGGGCATTTGACAGTAGCTTTAAGGGATTGAGCTAATCTGGTCTCTATAAAATAAATCTAAGATACTACTGTGTATTATATGTACTAATTTACAATTACATTTGTACGTACAAATAAAAACAGGGATATGTCTACAACTACAACTGGATGGGCCATTTCCGATAAGGACATTGAATGCAATACATTAAGAGTAAATCTTAATTTCAGAAATATGCTATAAATAAAATAAGAAAAATACCATACTGTTGGAACAATTTCAAAATCAAATATCAAAATCGTATAAAGATGCAACATCTATACCCCAAACACAAAAAAGAATACATGTCCGCACACTTTCATGGCTTTGCACAAGCACGTCAATACAAAGTGGCGGGGCTAAACTAGTTTTATTAGGCCAAATCTCCCCTCTTATTATATTGATGCGGTCATGCAAGTGCTTTCTACATGTGAGTACAATTCCAACTCTGCTATGAAATACAAATAAGAATATCGTAACAATTTTATGTTTGCCACGTTTGTCTGCATGACTATGTTACTATTCTTGTGGTTTTTAATTTTTATTTCTCATTTTTAACAATAACAGTTATTTAATGTGCTACATGAGCACCAGTCGATGTATTATATTACCATAGCAATTTTAATGTAGAAAGCAATGACGCACATAGTAATCCTATACATACATTTGCTGTCCTCTCTAATAATAACATTCTTGGCAATCATAATTATGTTTGTGAAGACTTGGACATTAAACTATAAGATTAGCAAGTACATATATATATTTGTATGAGGGGAATAATGTACTTATTAATATAGCTAAGGTTGTTCTCCTTTAGACATAGGTGGTCATAGCCGGATTTGGTTATCTTCTTTATTATACCCTCGCCAGCTATTAAGTTGCGAAGGGATATAGTAACGCTACCTTCCGTCCGTCCTTCCGTAACATCCTTGTGAACACTCTAGAATCAACATCCTTCAATGGATTTTGACCAAACGTGGTACATACTTAGTCCTTAAGAGAATCTTGAAGCCTATTGATTTTCAACGTCAAAGGTCAAGGTCATCGGGTCAAATTTTTAGGCGAGGGGATACGCCAAGCTTTGCGTTGCCCTTGTTATCTTTGGGTTTCTTGCTCCCAAAGACATTTGATTTTGTAGTTTTCCAGTCATAAAGGTTATTCCAGAAACGTACTAAATTAGATATCTACGTTTTTGCTACACATATGCCTATCTAATAATTCCACATACCACCATTGCAATTTGATGTTGATAAAAAAAAATACTGTCGATTGTGGAAGATTGGATCCCCCTAGAGATTCAACCCAGGACTATGAATTCTGAGTACACCACGGAACACTCGGCAATACATTGAGAGAGCAAAGACTCGGGGTATTATGCTAGAGTGAATCTACATGTATGTCTGCCTACTGTTTTTTCAGTAGCAATCACACAAAAATAAAGGCACATTATCTTTAATGTATGCAAATAATATATGGTAAAAAGTATATTACATTTATTTTTAAACTCATATTTCCATAGTCAATTTGTAACGAATAATTGTGAGGTACTTGGAACAATAAATAATACCTCATACAACTCGTTATTATAAAGAAACAGCTTGGATAGATTGATAGACATATTACCTTGTAATACAATGAAATATGAAATACTTAGCGTTGGTGTTAGTAATGTCAAATGAAGTCTCGCCATAATATAACTGAAATGGCAACGTCAAAACTATGTTATCGTTTCCTGTTTTTTCAAAGAAAAAAGATAATTTAATGAGGTTAGCGGAATACGTCCCCGTAGAAAGATGAATTTATAGACAGTTACAAGTCTGTTATGGAAACCGCAGACGTTAGAAGCAAAAATTAGGAATTAATTCCCTTCATTGTACTGGTAAATTTTTGTTCTGTTTGGTGCACAACAAAATATCTTCCAAATGTAGTCACCATGCGTACCTGATTGATGGATATGAATTTAAGATAAAGATACTATATATATATACCACTAGTATATAGATTGGTTACATACTTATAATCAACGACAGTTGAATAACAAGATTTCTGATGATTCTCACAAATCTAAAATAATTGCTCCATAATAGTATGATAACGACCAAACGCAGCAAGCGTAGTATATGTTGACACAATCACAAGAGTGCATTTAATGTTACGTCAGCATCCTTTCCCCCAGGATAACTTATAGCACAAGATGATAATTCCAACAAACATTGCTTTCGAAGATGAAATCTTTATTTGAAATTAATTTGAGTCTAAAAGCTTAAAATAATACTGATAGAAAAAAAAACGTATCACATTTAATAAATTTCAACCAGCTTTCCAGTTACAGTTTCCTGATTAAATCAGTTCGCTTGGTTGTCACACTGGCACAATCTCAACTATGAACACACTCATCCATCTCAGATGCTAATACAAAGGTCCTATAAATTTAAAGGTTTTAATATCGTTTATCAGATGTTTCTATGTACACATCTGACAGCATGTGGTTGTCTATTGACATCAACTGCCTTATAAGGTGTATTTACTGAGTAAACTGGTGGAAAATCTAATGCATTCGAATTCGGTTGTTTCGAATCATTTCCATTCCGTCAAAATTTTGTTATTTTCGTCTGCCAGATCACGTGATTTCGGTGGAACTAAAGGCCCCGAGTTTCGGTGTCAATGTACACAACAAAAACTCCAATCGATATGTGCCGTTTTAACGTTCGATTCTCAAGTTAAAAATATCTTAACATTTTCTGTAAAAGACAGATTTCAATTAAATTATTTTATTTGTATCAAAGACTTCATCGCAGAGACAAATAATTCTTTAAAATTAAATTTGTTTTCTTTCTTTATTTGCGGCTGTCAGCATCATGAAAGGAAAACGATCTGCCTTTATGTATATATTTCTTATATAAGACAGTGAGGTACCGAACACCAGTATTTATTCAGCGGTTTCCTTGGCGTCTCCATATTACAATTACTTATAATCTACCGCATCTACGACTATGATATGCTGACGTTGTCACAGTAATAGCGTAAACACCGGAAGTCGCCTGCCTATTTGTTCAGACGTCAAGACACGAAAAAGACGGAACGTGGTCGGAATTGACATGATTCGAAACAACCGAATTCCCATGGCATGTCTGGTTGTATACATGGGCATCAATTTTATGACAGCAAAGACCGGATTGCACACACACACAATGATTTGTCCATTACCTATATTACCTGGGAACCACTGTATTTGCTTTGATTGATCTACGGGGATTTAGTGCAAATGAGCATTTAGTCTGGTTCCCTTTTAAGCAATGAAATATACCCCCTCATCCACACACACGTACACATCGTTTTCGCAATTTGAGTCTGCTTCTGCATAAATACACCCATATCTAAATTCAAAAGTTAAATATTACAATAAACATAAATACTAAAAAATGAAAAACATAAAATACCACACTGTCGGTATAGCCAAGTTGAAGATCAGATTACTATGCACTTGGCCATAAGTTAGGGACCACCAAATTTGAAATGGAGAATATTTTTTACATCGCGCTTTTTTCTTGCTAAAATATTTTATTATGTCTTATACATAAACATATATTCTTTCATGGTACCTGTAATTTTGTATCGATCGATTAATTAGAGAACGATGAAATAGGTTTTTATAAGTTCACCTGTACCTTTACAAAACTCAAGTTTGGCGGGGGTTTCAAATCAGTATCTGCATGTACAGTACAGGTAAAACTTTAAACTTTGTAAACTTTTATTCAACATGGCATATCGAAAACTGTCAGATGCAGAGAGATGGCAAGCGGTTGG
>MJUT01050873.1:16903-31574 GCA_002080005.1 Gigantidas platifrons | reverse complement strand
TTTTTTTACCTCTTGCCAATATGTTTTGTTGTATTTACAATTAAAGTAAAAGTGTTTGTAATTTTCATTTTCTTTACACACTTGACATTCACTATCATTTACTATTCTCCATTGTTTTAACAGTTCTTTGCATGGTAAAATAAAGTGAATAAGCTTCCATTTAAAGATTTTTAGTTTATTTAATTCTAAATAATTAAAAGTGAAAAATAAAGTTTGTTTTATGCATGTCAAAGTATTCATTCTGTCCTTCTTTAAACATTTTTCCCATTTTGTATAAGCTATGGGTTATTTTTTTAATTGAGATTTTAATAATATTTTATACACCTCTTTGTTTTTTATTTGTAAATTTATTATCTGATTTTTAGCTATTTTAACATACTTTTTTGGAATTACTTGAGTTTTTATTGAATCGTGTATTATCAGAATCTCTTTCCATTGTTTTGGAATTGCTTTTTTTTTTAATATTTAGTTCAGATATCCAGTTTTGTTTGTTTCTTAATTTGGCTGTAATTTTATATTCTGAAATGCGACCATATTCATCTATAATATCATTAATGAAGATAATTCCACTTTTTATCCAATTAACTTTTATTAAACATTTGCCTTATATTTTATAAACTTATTTCCCCATATTATTTGTTTTCTTATTTCCCTAAAATTTTGTGGACTTTTATTTTCCTCTCCTCCACAAGTAGTCCATGTTTTCAATAATTCTTTATAAAATGCTGGAATATTGTTTGTTAATTCATTTTCCAAAGATTTTAAGCTATCTAATTATAAATTCATATTGAATATGAGAAAGTTTTCTCCTAAATTCTGAAAGTATTTTTGTGGTATAATTTTCCAGTTATTGTTATTATTTTCCATTAATCTTAATATCCATTTTATTTGTAATGCTTTTATATAAGTATCTATATTGGTCATTTTTAACCCCCTTCTAAATATTCATTAGATAAGACTGATCGCTTAACTGGATCTTTCTTTCCTTTCCATAAAAATTCATATACAATATTTTTAAAGGTTTGGATATATTCTTTTGGTATTATGGTGCAGGAACCTATAAATGTTATGTTGGGCAGTATTAGTGATTTGAACACTGTTATCCTTCCTATTAATGAGATGTTTCTTTTGTTCCAGTTTTTTATTATGGCTTTACATTTATTAATTTGCTTTTCATAATTTAATTTATCACATTGAGTCTTGCTAAAATATTTTATTATGTCTTATACATAAATATATATTCTTTCATGGCACCTGTAATTTTTTATCGATCGATTAATTAGAGAACGATGAAATAGGTTTTTATAAGTTCACCTATACCTTTACAAAACTCAGGTTTGGTGGGGGTTTCAAATCAGTATCTGCATGTACAGTACAGGTAAAACTTTAAACTTTGTAAACTTTTATTCAACATGGCATATCGAAAACTGTCAGATGCAGAGAGATGGCAAGCGGTTGGGATGATAAGGGGTGGTATGTCCTACAGACAGACTGCTGAACGATTCAATGTAAGCCACTCGGTCATTGTTTGATTGAAGCAGCGCGTGAACCAAAACGGGAGTGTAAAAGAACGCCAAAGGACAGGAAAGCCTCTGAAAACGACACCAAAAGAAGATAGACTCCTTAAAAAGCTCGCCAGACAACGGCCATTTAGCATTGCAAACACGCTGCGAAACCGATGGATTGTCAACGGGCGCATTAACAGACGGACCCTCTACCCCTCTACAGACGTCTTACCAACACAAAGTTTCGTGCTAAAGCGTCCGCTACTGACAATACGCCACAAAACAACCAGGGTTTAATGGGCACGTGACCATATGGGATGGAATATTAGGTCGTGGCAGAGAGTGCACTGACTCCAGTTGATGGTCGCGTTCGCGTATGGAGACCGAGAAACACACAATTTCTACAGGAACATATTGTGTTCACAACTGCATTTGGTGGTGCTGGTGTTGCTGTTTGAGGATGCTTTTCTCTAAACTATAAGATTGACTTGTATGTCCTTGATGGGACTTTAATAGGACAAAAGTACCGTAATCAGACCCTGTGCCCATTAATTGTGCCTCATTTTGACTGTCATCCATTAACAAGTCGACCAATTCTAATGGATGCCAATGCTAGACCACATAAGGCCCGTATAGTGCAAAACTATCTGCAACAGGAGGTAATAGAGCTACTACCTTGGCCAGCCATGTCACCGGATTTGAATCCAGTAGAGCATTTATGGAAGTATTTAGGACGAAAAGTGAACGCACGTACCCCAAAGTGTCAATACTTCAGGAAATGGGGACTGTTTTGGTGCAGGAATGGACGCTTGATTAAGGGAATGAGGAGACATGTTCAGGAACTGTTTAGGATACGAGGCGGTTAGACTTGTTATTGACTATCATGAGTAATACATGTTGAAAATTGATTAGTTTTCATTTTCCAACCAGATTAAACGTGCTTTGGCTGTGCACGTATTTTTAACAGAAGTCCCAACTGAAACTTTTTTCACTTCATTTTCTGTTCAATTCCGCGTATTCACTTCAGCGAGCTATAGTACTTCCGGTTACTCATCTTTGAATAAGTACCTGATCTATTTTGGTGGTCTGTGTTATATTGTGTTCATCCATAAAAGGCTTTGATATGCCTTGCTGCAGGCTTTTTCACACCATTGAGAACAACATTTTAATTACAGTGAAAAACTGGTGGTCCCTAACTTATGGCCAAGTGTATATATAAAGTTATAAACGACTTTTCTTGATCAAACGGGTAACTTCAGGTGTCAAAGACGGGTGTGTAGATCGTACTTCACATATGTAAAACAATTACACAATTGCAGGATAATGGAACAAAATATAATCTCAAATCATAATAAATTAATTAGATAATATTTTATACATCAGGATCATACATGTAGGTTATTCCAAGATAGTTAATGTATAAGGCCAATGACGTATTCCTATTATATTTAATTTGTAAGAACAATGCGTTATATGCCATATTTCTACAACAAAGTATAGCATTGTTTTGCCAGTTAAAGTAGCCTGTAGTATTAACCAACTTATTAAACTAATCCCTCTCTTAGAGTACAACACAGTGTCGTAATTTCACTTGACGCTGACATTGTATTTGTCATGTTTGTTGTGCATTATCTTTCATTAAGAAAAACATTCTCTAAAACAGTATAAGATGCTCTCGTAAATGATTACAACGGAGATGAATAGATGTCATTTTGTAATAAGCTGTCTGAGAGTGTTAACACGATTGGTCTACTCGACTAGTACACGATTTATCATGCTATGAAAGTCAATTCTCATCAATTTTATAACATATTAATCTGATGTCATATTTTGTATATTGATATTAAAATGTTCATATCAATTGCCATGTAAATGAAATACACACTACAGAATACCGAAGAGGCAATCAAAATAGACAATCCAGAGACACTAGCAACATCGGGTACACAAGACGACAACAAACAAAACAAAAACAATCCAGAGACACTAGCAACATCGGGTACACAAGACGACAACAAACAAAACAAAAACAATCCAGAGACACTGGCAACATCGGGTACACAAGACGACAACAAACAAAACAAAAACAATCCAGAGACACGGTACACAAGACGACAACAAACAAAACAAAAACAATCCAGAGACACTAGCAACATCGGGTACACAAGACGACAACAAACAAAACAAAAACAATCCAGAGACACTGGCAACATCGGGTACACAAGACGACAACAAACAAAACAAAAACAATCCAGAGACACTAGCAACATCGGGTACACAAGACGACAACAAACAAAACAAAAACAATCCAGAGACACTAGCAACATCGGGTACACAAGACGACAACAAACAAAACAAAAACAATCCAGAGACACTAGCAACATCGGGTACACAAGACGACAACAAACAAAACAAAAACAATCCAGAGACACTGGCAACATCGGGTACACAAGACGACAACAAACAAAAACAAAAACAATCCAGAGACACTGGCAACATCGGGTACACAAGACGACAACAAACAAAAACAAAAACAATCCAGGGACACTAGCAACATCGGGTACACAAGACGACAACAAACAAAACAAAAACAATCCAGAGACACTAGCAACATCGGGTACACAAGACGACAACAAACAAAACAAAAATAATCCAGAGACACTAGCAACATCGGGTACACAAGACGACAACAAACAAAACAAAAACAATCCAGATACACTGGCAACATCGGGTACACAAGACGACAACAAACAAAACAAAAACACAACACAATATGTGTTGGACACCACTATATGCAACAAATAAAAATAATGTAAATAAGACATGAGCCCTCCTACAAACAACTGGAGGTAAAGACGAACCGAACATTGTTTTGTTATGCGGAAATCATAACGGACATCACAACACCACGGTTTTATATTTTTCGTTGGCTTAAATGTTTGTGGATAATGAAATGTTCGTTGACATATGACTTTGTGGGCTTGATAATTATCTATACATTCACGTGTTACATAGGTATAAGTGTTTTTCGTGGTGCACTACATTTTGGTTTGATGATACCAATGATAACCACGACAAATAAATATGAATTCACAGCAAACTGACCGCCACGATATAACTGAAATATTGTTGAAAGTGGCGTTAAACACCATAACCCTAACCCATACGGTCACAATTTTCGAAGGTAGATTATCGCTGATCTCGTTTCTATGGAAATGACCTATTGTCAATGATCAATATAGACACCAAAGGAAAGAATTGGCATTATGATATATCACCTTGGACGTTATCCTCGGGAAAGGATAATACAATATACAATTTTACTTTTTATTTTTTTTTAAATATCAGAAGAGATAACACACTACTTTTTGTCTACAGTCATCTTTTGAGGCCAATTAAGTTTTCCTAGACAGGAATCGCTACTAGACATACCATATTGTCTATGCTTCCTAATCTTGACATGTTAGATGTATTTCTACACATGACGTCTTTGTAATCAAGGGAGTCTACTTATACCATGGTGAGTTCTAAATGGTTATAAACTTTCGTTCATGTACCTTGCAAATCACAAATTAGGCTATCGCTACCCGTCTGTCATTACATCAGCAAACCAGTTAATAGAATAGACCAGGAATGAAACTACATTGAAAAACTCGAGTTTCTTTCTTTGATTCGTCCTAAATCACCAAATGAAAAAACTGAATAAGACAAAAACAAATTATCAGTATCTTTCTAACAGCCATCGTAAACACCATATGATACCAAAGTATCAAACACGCACAGTTTTGTTTAAAGTCTGTTTATTGTAAATAGGATTATACTAGTGCAAATGAGACAAGTTAAACAAATAACATGAAAATCCATATAACACATTAAGTAAGGGTAATTATGAGTTCACATCTGGTTTTATGGTGGGGTCCGTGTTGTTCATCTTTTATATTTTTTTTTGTGTGTTTTCCTATTATGTGTCTTTTGCGTTCTGAGTTTCATGCCGTGATATCCGCTACGATTTTCGCATGCAAAGAGGTTAATGTTCGTTTTTACCTTTTTACCCCCAGTTATTTGTCCTTTCCTCATTCACGAGTTATTACCGGGTTTGTAACTAGATTAACACGACGGGTGCCACTAGTGGTGCAGGAACTGCTCACCCTTCCGAAGCACATGAGTTTACCTCCGGGTTTTAGCGGGATTCGTGTTACTCGATCTTTAGTTTTATGTGTATGTTTTGTAGATCGTTGTTTGGCTTTTTGTACTTTTTCTTTTGGCCATTTTGTTGTCTGTTCTTCCTCAATATACGGTTTCTGATTGCCCCTTTGGTATCTTCAAACTCTTCTTGTAGGAGGGGGTGATGTCTTATTTACATTATTTGGGTTTGTTTGCGTAGAGTGATGCCCACCATATATTGTGTTGTGTTTTTGTTTTGTTTGTCTTCATCTTGTGTCTTGTGTACCCAATGTTGCTAGTTTCTCTTGATTTTCTATTTTCTATTACCCCTTCGGTATTCTCTAATGTTTATTTATATTGAGCATTATTTAGATGTCGGTATGAATTATAACACTCCTTCAAATTTATAGCTGAGAATAGATTGCTTTAAGTGTGATAAATTAATTCACATCATTTCACAATGAGGAAGGTTTCTAGGTTCAGAGAACTAGCTAAACTCCACCAGAAACGTGATATGTGTGTTGTGGGTATCGATTTGCCTCTGAGTCTACGATTTCCCAATTTGATTTTAGAACTGTTACATATATGAAAGTGTGATTGTTGTTTTGTTTTTCAGTTTTTTCACAAGTCCATCTTCCAATATTAAAATAAATGAAATTTAGTGAAAGTTCCTCAATCTAGAGAACCCCAGCACATTAATTGGCGAATGATTATTGAAATCAAAGGTATAACACACACGACATGAAGGAACAACAACAAATGTGACGATCGCTATGTGTCCAGAATTTAATTAGACTATTAGAATACTGCATTAACGTCGAATTAAGAAAGCAGAGTATGAATTCAGCAATGGTAATGTTTCATTATTAATACACTGTTCCCGTTGTATGGTAGTCTAAATGTGGTAATAATATGTAAATAGTGTTGATTTTAAAGTTTGAACAGTTAGGGGTTGGAGACAACAGGAATATAAAAATAAACTTATAATAGGCAGAGTATAGTAGAAACAGTTTTGTTTTAGTGAGACACACCTTGCGTTCCTAAACAACAGGAACCACAGAACATTTTTCTTTGTATATTCCGAGATTCATAATTGTTCCGTTAATGTATAAATAATTATTAAAACCGAGAAAATGTTTCATTTAACCATTACCACCAAAAACAATAGTATAAAAAACACAGTGTATAAATGATTCATATGGAGAACCAACGTATATATCTACAACTCAGTAAAAAGCAAAAATAAGGGAAAATCACTGTATCAACATTCACGATGAACATATAATGTTCCTTTCCTATATCACAATTACATGACTTTATATTTAAGCCAACGTAATAGGGGTTAGGGATATGGTGTTTAACGCCACTTGCAACACCAAATTTACATAGCTGATTTAGATTGACATACTACTAAACTTGTACATCTATATGTAGTTTATAATGTTATTTACTTCTACACTGTAAATATATAACAAACAAAAAAATAAACTACTCTATAGCTACTACCATTGGTATAAATTAAATTGTAAGAAACAATGTTTAAATTTGACACAGACACCCCGTCGATATTGGATTAATTTCAATTCAAAGTTTTATTTAGAGTCGATGCATAATATATATTACACAGAATCTCTAATGGACTATATAACACAACAACACATGCATGCATGCATACAAACATATTAAATAAAATCATGCATTAATCATGCATTAATCTATGCAAATCAACTTACACCCAAGTTACAAAAGTAGATATCAACTGAACAAATGCAAACTCAAAATAAGAGGTTTGATGCATTTAAGCAGAAAATAAAACAAAATTGAAAAAAAAAATATAAAAAAAACATCTGGCTAAAAATGAAATTAATCGTCGTTACTTGTCACCAGCTTGCATTGTATAGATAAAACAATGGAAAACTCGGTATATTGACGGTTGCATACGTATTTTTAACATCTGTCATACAGAACAAATAAATGTTTGCAACACCATAAATTAAATTAACAAATAGGTTTTGCTAACACCATAAATAAAATTATATTCCCAGAAGAATAATTCAGGACCAGACATATCTCTTCTCAATTAGACATTTCTGTTGACCAGTTTAATGAATTTCTGTATATGATTTTACCAATATAAAGTAGATGGCCTGGACCTTTCTGTACTGGTTAATGTGTCGTGTGTTCGTTTACGTACGGCCATTCACATTAAAGAACTGGTAAATATTAAATTAATAACCAAAGCCAATCAATTACTTCACATCTGCTTTCTGGAAATCAGGACGAAATGACATAAAATTAATAGGGTTTATCGCCTATATCGATAAACCAATTTAATTGATGGGAATTTTTATTTAATACATAATTATACTATTTCGCATTTATTTCGTTCCGACAGTCATTCAGTAAAATATTAAGTGCTGTGTCGTCATTCCACTTCCTGTCAAATTTACTACATGTGCTTTTCATGTCGATAGAATACTCGAGAAAAATCCCGCCCTCCTCCCCAACAAACCTCCTTAAGTAACTTTGTAAATTTAAGTTGTTGGATTGTAAGAATGTATTTTGCTGCTGTTTTCTTTTTAACATTTTTCAGGAACACACACCACTCCTAAGATATTGCTAGTATTGGAACATTTATATGACATTGGATAAGTGGACTACTTACATTTGTGAACTGACGTTACCCGCGTGTACAACTTGTATACCTACTGTGTATCACGGATGTTCGTATTTGATGTGGAACTTATGAAGATGATGTTGATGATGATGACATATGTTTATTCAATGTTCTATTTTAAGTTAAGTTCGGTCGGTGTGGCCATTAACAATTTTATTTATTTTTTGTGCACTCAGCGGGGAACAATGTTGAATATTCTGGCAAGGACAAACATTGTATTTAATAAGTGTGTGTTCTGAATACAATTTATTTTTGTTCACAATTATTGTACTAATAATAGGATAATAAAATGTTATGTCATAGTCTAGATTGGTGGGAACTGGCAAGATAAGGGGTCCCGATCCTTTCCGGTATTCTACGTCGGATCATATCACTGCTTACTTTCCTGCGTTACCGCTGGAAGTTTGGTCAAGACCATCTCATGTCACCATGAGTGGCCGGTTCTGAACTGATACCAGTTTGAGCTTACCAGCTATACTTCATGTATTTAATATTTGCTGTTATAAATCGCTAAACTGCTGCCCTTCCCTGAATATAGTTGCACCAGGGAGCGCTGGGATATGAGCCGTCGTATGGGGAAAGCGTGACCCTGTTCTCTCTTGGCGGTCGCAACAAGAGGAATGTTATAGCTTCCATTGTTACCACTAGCTATCATGCAATATTCGACAGAATAGAAATCTTAAATTGGAGATTTCATTACATGCTACAACCAACGAAACTGCAACATGTCGGAAATTGAAGTTGCTTGCTTTATGTCTATCTATGAGCATGTTAATATCACATGTAGGGAAATGACACACACAAAGAAACAACGACAACAGATAAATGGTGACAGAATACCAAGCTATCAAGAATTCTCATCAAATTCTTGTATAATGTAGGCTGGTATTTGGAAACTTTAATATTTCGACCTTTTGTAGAAATTATACTCTCGTATTTAAGTTTTCATATGATTGAAAGTTTGATGAAATGCTTCAACATTTAACTTCAAAAGTTTAAATTTACATCATATAATCATAGCAAAAATATAGTTTGACTAGGTAAATAGGTTAATATTATGCACCTAGTTATACTTTTAAATGTCACGGACATGTACCTTGACGGTTTTCTCTGCATATAAAGGTTTATGTTCAATAATAAAGAAAAACATGATTGCTGCATCAATAAATATATACTCAATTAGTATTTATATTTTCAATGTTCAATAAATTTATTGTCGTTTACAATGAAAAACAATGATTCGTTATGTTAAAAAAAAAAAAATAACGTCGTGCTAAGCGTTCAAAGGAGTCTGCTGGTTAGAATGTGAGTAGTGGTGCCATGATGGAAAACGAACTGCTTATTTTCTTATGTTCATGGCAAGAATATATAATAATGACGATTGTTAAACGTAAAAAACCCCCCAAAATGCTCATTTTATTTTATTCATTATTATTCATAATTATGCAAATGTACAAAAAGCTGTTATTGTTTTTTAATTAAAAAAAACATAGATACATGCAAATTTGCTTTAGTGACCACCTCTATTAAGCAACAACTTGTACTAAGTGACCTTAATTTTAATTTCTCTTCACAGTGCATTTTACTTTAAACCTGTATTTAGTGACCACCTGTCTTATGTGACCCTATTTCAAAGTTCCCATGGAAGGTCACATATAACAGGTTTTACTGTATTCAATTTAGTGTGCCGTACGAGTTTCTGGAATAACCTTCATGTACGCTCAGTCAAAAGATTGGTGAGCCAAATAATTAAACGGTTTTGAGTGGAGTACTAACGGGTCTCTCCACTGAATACCCAAAATCGGCCAAGGACACATATGCATGAGGTTGGAGACCCTTAGTTCTACTAATAATTACATTAATTTAGCTAGGAAATGCAAATTTCAATGATTAATATATCTAATCAACCATGTCAGCGACAAAACTCTGACTACAGTGCGGATGGTAACCTCTGGTAATAATAGTCCACCAGCAGAGGTATCAACCCAGTAATAGTAATAGTCCTCCAGCAGAGGTATCAACCCAGTGATAATAATAGTCCACCAGCAGAGGTATCAACCCAGAGATAATAATAGTCCACCAGCCTAGAGGTATCAACCCAGTGATAATAATAGTCCACCAGCAGAGGTATCAACCCAGTGATAATAATAGTCCATCAGCAGAGGTATCAACCCAATGATAATAATAGTCCACCAGCAGAGGTATCAACCCAGTGATAATAATAGTCCACCAGCAGAGGTATCATCAACCCAGTAATAATAATAGTCCACCAGCAGAGGTATCAACCCAGTGATAATAATAGTCCACCAGCAGAGGTATCAACCCAGTGATAATAATAGTCCATCAGCAGTGGTATCAACCCAGTGATAGTAGTAACGTAGAAAATATATCTAATTTTGAGTGTGCACGACGCGGTTTTTTGGAATATCCTTCGTCACTGAAATATTGGAAAGCCTGTCAAATAATTAAAGAGTTTTGGAAGCATGAAAATAAAAGGGTCTCAAATGAGTTTGTAGCCATGCTACCTTTGTCAGAAGTTAAAACAGTTCAAAGTTTTAAATGATTAGACATTATTAGAACGCCTTTATTTTTATATATGTCATTCATTATATTAATTCGGTATAATATCGGATCGAACTTCAATGATATACATCCAGGGTATTGTGTTGAAACGTTCTAAAGAAGTCATATATGTGTTAAGTTTAGTTGTCAATTGGTATAAAAGAAGACCTATCACTGTCAGAATCAAACAAAATGTCATTAAATGTCTACAACAAAATACAACCTTTATCATTGTCAAGATATTAGAATAAACAGATTTTGAAAATATGGAACATTTTGAATTTGATGGACTTTTATCTTTTTCTTTTTTTCTTTTTTGTGGTTTAATCTTTCTTATCCTATTGAGAGATTAGTGTTATGAGAACATTCATTATCCTTGAACGCTATCAAGTAAACATTGTGACATTTGAAATTCATTTTTTTTTATTTGAATAAAATAAACAACATAAATTCGCACTGTTTGATATCACATTCAATTATTCTGGCTCTATCATTTTCATTTATCAATTACCTTTAAAGGCATATTGTCTACCAAAACGTAATTTTTTCATACCCAAAATTATTGTCGTTTTCCGTACTGACCTTCATAAAATGAAAATTAAGCACCAAATTACTGGCGAATACACTACGAAACGTTGGTTTTCGATTTAAAAAAGCTGACCATCGTTACTGGAAGCTAAGTAATTATGTACTGACCTGAGCGAGGCCAAATCTATTTTTATCTATTTTTATGCCAGTAGCCCGGATGCTGCAGCATGTCGTGTTTGTTTACCTCCCAAATACAGCCGTTTTATGTTATTCATTGACAATGATTTGCTGTTGCCAGGTGCAAAATTACATATATTGAATAATATCTACCGAAAATGATCATAGGCATAATTATAAATTCATAAAATATGAAAAACGATTGAGAAAAGAAGGCAACATGCTCGGCTTACCTATCGAGCAAAATCTTTGCCACTTCAGCGTGAGTTCGGACACGTAACACTTCCCCCAGTTCGTTCAAACGGTCTAACTGATCCCCTACATATATCCTGCATTTGTTCCATTTGGAAGATACTGCATAAACATAATAAATTCGCACTGTCGATATCACATTCAATTATTCTGGTTCTATCATTTTCATTTATCAATTACCTTTAAGAAATAGGAGGTTATATCGTGGTGGTCAGTGGAGGAAACCGAAGTACCCAGAGAAAACCACCGACCTAACGCAAGTCACCAACTATGTCACATAATGCTGTATAGAGTACATTTCGCCATGGGCGGGATTCGAACTCACAACGTTAGTGGTGATAGTCATTGATTGCATATGTAATGGTAAATTCAACACGACTACGACCGCCACTTCTTTAAGAAAATTTAAAATTGTTACAATGAAATAAAATAATTAACAACAATAAGAAGATGCCTCTAGACCAACATGTTTATCAACTACCCATTTTTTTTTAAACCGGAAGCAACAAAATTTTCGTGTATCCGTCATACTGAAAACAGAAAAAAAATTACCCGAGGCAAAGTTATGTTTTTTTCTTTTTCTATTAGATCTTTGTAATGTTGGGCAAGAAGACAATATAACATAACGGCACGCAACATCATATCAGATTGTCAATCTTATAAGGACAATATGCTCAGGTTGTTAGCCGTAATTACAAGTACGGCGAGTGCCTAACACATTAATATTTACTTAACAATATATGGATATCATTACTTTCTACAGTATTCTTTCATATTGTTTCAGTTTGTACGTATTATTTTCAGGGATTTCACACCACTGGGTAACAATATAGTTTATGCACGGACAGTAATTTTGCATGATGTTTTAACATACACACAGAGACGTGCTAAAAGTATTCGGTCACTGTAATTTTTTTTTACTATATATTTCATATAAAGCCACATTTTTTTCAAAACATTATTCCAAAGTCAATTCTTGCTCCATTTTGATGATATTTTTACCATCAAAAACCAGCACGTATGTAGTGGTTGTGATTATTTTATCATATTTTTGAAAGCATAGATTTTAAATATTCACGATTTAAACACAAAATTAAATTATATGTCGTCAAAAGTACTTTCATTGTATTGTCTTCTTGACGTTCAGGATTTAGTTGTGTGCTTAACATGTGAACTCTTAAAATCCTTCATTGACAAAATTATCCTGAAATCACAGTGTAAATATACATTTAAACATGTCTTTGTTGGTAAAAATTTCATCAAAATCGGACAAGAATTCACCTTGCAATGTTTTGAAAAATTGTCTTCTTATATGAAATATACAGTGAAACATCTCTTGTACTATCATGTCAACATCACCATTTATGAAAATAAAATATGTTAATCAGAAATTCCCATTGATTGAGATGAAAATAGGATACATATTATTATAGACAGCATACCATACAAACTCAGTTTATTTAAAATTGTGTTAAGCATGTTCAATAAATAAATTCCATCCACGTGGGATGATTATGAGAACGAATAGCACGTATATAGATTAATCTAATACATGTAGTTTATAGAACGGAAGAAAAATAATTTGTTGCTACAATCAGTTTATTTGAGGAAGCAAAAAAGTTATCAGATTTACCGCCTCAATACATTAGTACTGATAAACAGCGTACGGTAATAAGTTCCGGAATTCTGATAGGTCAATTTAGTATGACTTCCTTAAGGGTCCAATGTTTATATTGTTTACTAAATATTTTCCTATATATTTTAATTTCAATGAGGTGTCCCACGAATGACAAATAATTAACACATATATATCATAAGATGGTATATATTTAATTTTATTGGATTTCTTTATTCTAATTATGACGTTCAATTTCTTATCCCAAGAGGTGTTCTGATATCATATGTCACAAATTAACTGAAGTCGTCATGAATGGAAACGATATTAAACTAAGACAGCATATTACACTTGACTGGACAATTGTTTGTAACCACGATTACGATAAGTCACACCTGAAGTCGTCTGTCGCTTCCAACATGATATCAACTGATTTACATATATGTCGTAATTGTTTCTTGTGTAGATTTGTGGTTCTGTTGTGTCCTTTAATTTGCTAGCTTTGGTAATGAATACCTCATGATGGGTGCCATGTTTGGAAGAGACGATTATAACAATCGCGTGTATCTGCTCTTACTATCGGATGTTGTGTGAGGTTGTGCAATCTAGGCTATTTAGTGTTTGTGATGTTGTTCTTTGTAATCGGATCGTCTCTATATTCGGTAATCTTATTCTGACTTTGGTACTTTACATTCACCTCAGACCTTAACATTAATTATTTTACACCTATACTTATATATATGGCCAGGATCGATTCCGTACTTGCTTTAACCCTTACAAAAACAAATCAATTGTTTCAAATAGTTATAATCTCTTGTCTGAGATGTGTCAGTTCCTTTGTCTTCAACGTATTTATATACTAATAGTTCATATCATATAATAATGTATTGTTACATCGTTGCTCCTAGGTTGAAGTTGAAAAATATTATAAGGTCATATACACCAACTGGTTGACCACTACGAAATATCCATTTCTCAAATGGCAATGGATCTTTTTCCTTTAACGTATATTTTTTGTCTCCGCTTTTATCGACAAGATATTTGACCGGAATGGACAATAAGAGTAACACGACGACGGGTGTCTTATAAGAAATAGGGACTTCTTACCCTTCACGAGTATTTGGGTGCAGCCTCGCTGACGGGTGTCTTATAAGAAGTAGGGACTTCTTACCCTTCACGAGTATTTGGGTG
>MJUT01050868.1:338666-349704 GCA_002080005.1 Gigantidas platifrons | reverse complement strand
AGGAAGGAAGGAAGGAAGGAAGGAAGTAAGGAAGGAAGTAAGGAAGGAAGTAAGGAAGGAAGGAAGTAAGTAAGTAAGTAAGTAAGTAAGTAAGTAAGTAAGTAAGTAAGTAAGTAAGTAAGTAAGTAAGTAAGTAAGTAAGTAAGTTTATTGGTTCACCAATTAAGGGCCCACAGGGGGCATATACAATATGAGCATATTAAGATATAATTGTTTTACAGCATAAATAAAGAAACAGCAATAATGTTTTCACCACTAGTTTAGAGCCAAGTCCTAGGTGTGTATTGATCACTGGAACAATAGAGGAGGAGATAAAAATGCATCTTAAAATAAAGAATGTTAAATGTTCATGGTGTCAATTATGGTGTTTTCAACATTTTTTCAGAAGAAAGTTTTGTGTGTTTATAATATTCTTTTATGTATTCAATGTTGTGTAATTGTACAGGACCTTGGAGTGTGGAAGGTAGAATCGAGTATAGTATTTGAGTACACTGTTAATAAACGCGAGTGAAAACCGACGGGGCAAAATCAAGAGACATCGATAACATTGAGCACACAAGATGCAGGAGAAAGACAAACAAAACTAAAAACAACAACACAGAAAACTAAAGAGGTGACCAACACGGACCCCTACTACTACACCGGAGACGAACCCAGGGGCTTGTGAATGGTAAGATATGTGTTTGTAGTTACCAGATACCTTTAACTGTTATTTTTGTACAGCGTGTCTTGGTATGTTCTTATTGTAGCTGGTCGGCAGTATGACTATGTGACCATTTTGTACAACAGGTCCCGTGGTAGCTAGAGAACAATATTTTATCACGTACTCAGTGAAAGTATTTGGTTGAACATCCAATAATCTGGTCAGTTGAAGGTTTTTTGAAGGTGTCTATATTCGGGTTAATTGCTTCGTTGAACTACAAACAATTCCTGTAAAGTATTAGATACAAAATGTTATTTTTGGCCATAGTACAGTATACAATGTATCTGTATTCATATTAATTGATGTGTCTTAGCTGTATGTTCTTCGCTTACAGTACAACGTGTTTATAGTCAGATCACGTATTATTATTTCATCTGCCGATAGAGTGATAGAGTGGAACCCCTCAAACCCGACCCCTCTGAAAACTGGATTCCTCTGAAAACCAAACATTTAGTTTTTGTCCTGTGTTTTCCCTTATATATTAAAGTAAACATTTTTTCTAAATACCGACCCCTCTGTATTCCGAATATCTGTGGTACTGTCCGGCCTAGAAAATATATTTTCCTGTATCTTCCACCTTTGTTAACCGGACGGCAAAATTTGCTGACAGGTAAATCCGAAACTACAAGTGACTCGGAAGATGACCAAATCAACGAAAACATGACTGAAAGCATTTCTTTTAATTTATAGATTAGGTGTTTAGTTTGTTGTAATAGTATGCATGTATATCTGAACAAACTGTTGGTATGTATACATGTATAAATGCTTCTTCTGTAGATTCACGACTTTTGATTCTTGTTTGTTTTGATTGTTCGTATACAGTAGTCGATGCTGTTTATTGTTATTAAATAATATTAATATACGACTGACGCTAGTTTATGTGAAGTGTTTCAAAGTTGACTGTAGTCTGGTCGGGTGAAGTGCTCAAAGTTGACTGTAGTCTGGACGGGTGAAGTGCTCAAAGTTTACTGTAGTCTGGTCGGGTGAAGTGCTCAAAGTTGACTATAGTTTGGCCGGGTGAAGTGCTCAAAGTTGACTGTAGTCTGGTCGGGTGAAGTGCTTAGCAGTGAACATAGTGTGCCTATAATCGAGTCCGGGTTCATTGTTTCAAAGTAGATATAATGTGACCGTTGTCTAGTTCGAAAATAAAGGTAATGTGGAAGATGTATCTTTTGTGGTAGGGCGTTTGAAGCTAACTATAAAAAAAAACTGTATAACGAAGCTTAAGTCTAGTTCGGTACAGTTTTTAAACGTAGATATGATGTCATTGAAACCTCATTTAGGTGATGTTTTTACAAATAGTTGAAGCCTGACTGAAGTATAGTTCAGATGAGGTGTTTGTTTAAGTAGATACTAAGTATATTATTAATGAAGAATATTTCTGGTAACGTGTTTAAAAGTGTATATAATTTGACTGTAGTCTAGTTCTGATGACGTGTTTAAGAATAGATAGTATTTATTCTAGTACTCTATATTCCTGATATTCATATTTATTTTTACATCATTTGTTTCAAGAGTAACATGTTAGAACTGATCATTTATGAATATCCTAAAATATCATTTTAAATATAGAATATTCATAATATTACAAAAGAAGAAAAAGAAAACAGCAATGTTTCAATCTTTAATTTCAGTGCATGGAAGATTCCTTAATACATATTTGATATCTACATTTATTATTGATAAACCTATCACGAATATTTTGTTCTTTACTAATACATGTATATCATATTCATTTTCAATGTGTAGATAAACAGCATCCAGATTAGTTAAGGTCTTTTTGTTGATTGTTGTAAGTCTATAATGTGGAACTTTACTAGACTGTTGTTGCGTCTATATGTAGTTCATTTTGCTGACTGTATTGTTTTGGCCTCACCATTTTGTTGACTGTATTGTTCTGGCCTCACCATTTTGTTGACTGTATTGTTTTGGCCTCACCATTTTGTTGACTGTATTGTTTTGGCCTCACCTTTTTGTTGACTGTATTGTTTTGGCCTCACCTTTTTGTTGACTGTATTGTTTTGGCCTCACCTTTTTGTTGGCTGTATTGTTTTGGCCTCACCTTTTTGTTGACTGTATTGTTTTGGCCTCACCTTTTTCCAATGTGTTGAGTTTGTGGATTATTATAATCTTCAATGAGTTGTGTTAATGGACTATTGTTATTCTCCAGTGTGTTAAGTGTTTTGTTGAGGGACTGTTGTTAGTCTTAATTGTGTTGCGTTAATGGATTATTGTTTGTCTTCAATGTGTTTTGTTGGTGAACTATTACTTGACTTCAATATGTTGTGTTGTAGAACTATTACTTGTCTTCAATGTGTTGTGTTGGTTAAATATTTTCAGTCTTCAAAGTGTTGTGTTAACTGTTAATGTGCTTGCGTTGG
Source organism: Gigantidas platifrons (assembly GCA_002080005.1). Classification (NCBI taxonomy): domain Eukaryota; kingdom Metazoa; phylum Mollusca; class Bivalvia; order Mytilida; family Modiolidae; genus Gigantidas; species Gigantidas platifrons. Next base: position 346,620 of record MJUT01050868.1, on the reverse strand, counting down.
TTGACACTTGTTAATCGTCAATGTGTTGTATTATTAGACTAGTATTAGTCTTTAATGTTTTGAGTTTATTGACACTTGTTGATCTTCAATCTGGTGTGTTTGTAAACTGTTGTTCGTTTCCTATGTCGTGTGGCAATATACTATTGACTCTTTCCACTGTGGTGTGCTAGTAGAAAACTGAATTTTTACTGCGGTGTGCTTGTAGACTTGTTAGGTTTTACTACATTGTGCTAGTCGACTTAATATTTACTATGGTGTGCTAGTAGACTAGTTACTTTTTACTACATTGTGCTAGTAGACTTGATATTTACTGTGGTGTGCTAGCAGACTTGTTAGGTTTTACTGAGTTGTGCTAGTAGACTTGTTAGTTTTTACTGTAGTGTGCTAGTAGTCTAGTTAGTTTTTACTACAGTGTACTAGTAGACTTGATATTTACTGTGGTGTGCTAGCAGACTTGTTAGTTTTTACTGTGGTGTGATAGTTGACTTGTTAGTTTTTACTGTAGCGTGCTAGTAGACTAGTTAGCTTTTACTACAGTGTGCTAGTAGACTTGATATTTACTGTGGTGTGCTAGCAGACTTGTTAGTTTTTACTGTTGTGTGCTAGTGGACTAGTTAGTTTTTACTGCAGTGTGCTAGAAGACTTTATATTTACTGTGGTGTGCTAGCAAACTTGTTAGTTTTTACTGTGGTGTGCTAGTAGACTAGTTAGTTTTGACTACAGTGTGCTAGTAGACTTGATATTTACTGTGGTGTGCTAGCAGACTTGTTAGTTTTTACTGTGTTGTGCTAATAGACTTGTTAGTTTTTACTGTGGTGTGCTAATAGGCTTGTTAGTTTTTACTGTGGTGTGCTAGCAGACGTTTTAGTTCTGACAGTAGTTTATTTGTAGACTATTTTATTACTTAGTGTTGGTGTTATTAGACTGTTGTTCTGCATTGATATTTCAATTATAGTGTTTTGTAAACTAGGATGTTTGCCAAAATGTTGTTAGTATTCATTGTTTTACATGTAGACTGTTGTGGCGGCAGTTGTGATATGTTAAAAAACTATTATGGTGTCCGAGGGAATGTGTGATATACTTTTGTGGTTTCCGGAGTGATATTTATTTATTTGCAGCCTTTTATAGCTTTCTTCCGATGAGATATGATAGTATACCGTTGCGAATTCCGATGTGTTTTCGGATGTGATAAATTAAAGGACTATTGTGGTTTCGGATGTGATATGTTTGTGGACTGTTGTGGCTTCTGATATGATATGTCAGTAGACTATTACGGTTTCTGGTGTGATATGTTAGAAGACTATTGTGGTTTCTGGTGTGATATGTTAGAAGACTATTGTGGTTTCTGATGTGATATGTTAGAAGACTATTGTGGTTTCTGAAGTGATATGTTAGATGACTATTGTGGTTTCTCGTGTGATATGTTAGAAGACTATTGTGGTTTCTGGTGTGATATGTCAGTAGACTATTACGGTTTCTGGTGTGATATGTCAGTAGACTATTACGGTTTCTGGTGTGATATGTTAGAAGACTATTGTGGTTTCTGGTGTGATATGTTAGAAGACTATTGTGGTTTCTGATGTGATATGTTAGATGACTATTGTGGTTTCTCGTGTGATATGTTAGAAGACTATTGTGGTTTCTGATGTGATATGTTAGCAGATTTTGTAGTTTCAGATGCAATATATTAGTAGCCTATTTTTTCGTGCAATGTTTTAGCTTAAAATGCTGTTAACAATGGTCTTCAATAGACCGCTTCCAATTTACGGTGTCAGTATAATACTGTGAACAGCCAATGACAGTATACACTTTTCAATGTGGAATTTTGAAAGTTGTTAGTTTTCAAAGCAGTTGGTTTGTTAATAGAATATTGTACGGTTTTTAGTATGTAGCTTTTCGCGAGTTTTTATTTTGTTTATATTTGAATAGAATGGTGTAATATTTAATGTACTGTTCTTGTAGATGGGTGTTTGTATCGACTATTGTCAGTTAACAATTTTCATTGCTCAATGTAATGTATTTACTGGGTTTTGTTAGTTTTCAGTGTGGTGTATTTGTTGACTGTTAGTTTTCACTGTGATGTATTTTGCAACTGTTGTTAGTTGTCCTTGTGGTGTATTTGTTGACTGGTGTTAGTTAGTTTTCATTATGGTGTGTTTATTGACTGTTGTTAGTTTTCATTATGGTGTGTTTATTGACTGTTTTAATTTTTCATTATGGTGTATTTGTTGACTTGTGTTAGTTTTCATTATGGTGTATTTGTTGACTGTTGTTAGTTTTCATTATGGTGTGTTTATTGACTGTTGTTAGTTTGCTTTGTGGGGTATTTAGTGACTGTTGTTAGTTTTCTTTGTGGTGTTCTTTAGATTGTTGATTGTTTTCATTGTGGTGTATTTATTGACTGTTGTGTTTTTTCATTATAGTGTATTATTGACTGTTGTTAGTTTTCATTATGATGTATTTGTTTGTTGACTGTTGTTCTTTTTCATTGTGGTGTATTTATTGACTGTTGTAAGTTTTCATTATGGTGTATTTATTGACTGTTGTTATTTTTCATTATGGTTTATTTGTTTATTGACTGCTGTTAGTTTTCATTATGGTGTGTTTAGTGAGTGTTGTTAGTTTTCATTATGGTGTATTTGTTTGTTGACTGTTGTTAGTTTTCATTATGTTTTGTTTATTGACTGTTGTTAATTTTCATTATGGTGTATTTGTTGACTGTTGTTAGTAATCATTATGGTGTATTTGGTGACTGTTGTAATTTTTCATTATGGTGTATTTTTTTTTACTGTTGTTAGTTTTCATTGTGGTGTATTTATTGACTGTTGTTAGTTTTCATTATGGTGTATTTGTTTGTTGACTGTTGTTAGTTTTCATTATGTTGTGTTTATTGACTGTTGTTAGTTTTCATTATGGTGTATTTGTTGACTGTTGTTAGTAATCATTATGGTGTATTTGGTGACTGTTGTAATTTTTCATTATGGTGTATTTGTTGACTGTTGTTAGTTTTCATTATGGTGTATTTGTTGACTGTTGTTAGTTTTCATTATGGTGTATTTGTTGACTGCTGTTAGTTTTCATTATGGTGTATCTTTTTAATTGTTGTTAGTTTTCATTGTGGTGTAATTTTTTACTGTTGTTAGTTTTCATTGTGGTGTATTTATTGACTGTTGTAAGTTTTCATTATGGTTTATTTGTTTATTGACTGTTGTTAGTTTTCATTATGGTGTATTTATTGACTGTTGTAAGTTTTCATTATGGTTTATTTGTTTATTGACTGCTGTTAGTTTTCATTATGGTTTATTTGTTGACTGCTGTTAGTTTCCATTATGGTGTATCTTTTTAATTGTTGTTAGTTTTCATTATGGTGTAATTTTTTACTGTTGTTAGTTTTCATTGTGGTGTATTTATTGACTGTTGTAAGTTTTCATTATGGTTTATTTGTTTGTTGACTGCTGTTAGTTTTCATTATGGTGTGTTTAGTGACTGTTGTTAGTTTTCATTATGGTGTATTTGTTTGTTGACTGTTGTTAGTTTTCATTATGTTGTGTTTATTGACTGTTGTTAATTTTCATTATGGTGTATTTGTAGACTGTTGTTAGTAATCATTATGCTGTATTTGGTGACTGTTGTAATTTTTCATTATGGTGTATTTTTTTACTGTTGTTAGTTTTCATTATGGTGTATTTATTGACTGTTGTTAGTTTTCATTATGGTGTATTTGTTTGTTGACTGTAGTTAGTTTTCATTGTGGTATGTTTAGTGACTGTTTTCAGTTTTCATTATGGTGTATTTGTTTGTTGACTGTTGTTAGTTTTCATTATGTTGTGTTTATTGACTGTTGTTATTTTTTATTATGGTGTATTTGTTGACTGTTGTTAGTTTTCATTATGGTGTATTTGTTGACTGTTGTTAGTAATCATTATGGTGTATTTGGTGACTGTTGTAATTTTTCATTATGGTGTATTTGTTGACTGTTGTTAGTTTTCATAATGGTGTATTTGTTGACTGTTGTTAGTTTTCATTATGGTTTATTTGTTTATTGACTGCTGTTAGTTTTCATTATGGTGTGTTTAGTGACTGTTGTTAGTTTTCATTATGGTGTATTTGTTTGTTGACTGTTGTTATTTTTCATTATGTTGTGTTTATTGACTGTTGTTAATTTTCGTTATGGTGTATTTGTTGACTGTTGTTAGTAATCATTATGGTGTATTTGGTGACTGTTGTAATTTTTCATTATGGTGTATTTTTTTAATTGTTGTTAGTTTTCATTGTGGTGTATTTATTGACTGTTGTTAGTTTTCATTATGGTGTATTTGTTGACTTGTGTTAGTTTTCATTATAGTGTATTTGTTGACTGTTGTTAGTTTTCATTATGGTGTGTTTATTGACTGTTGTTAGTTTTCTTTGTGGTGTTCTTTAGATTGTTGATTGTTTTCATTGTGGTGTATTTATTGACTGTTGTGCTTTTTCATTATAGTGTATTATTGACTGTTGTTAGTTTTCATTATGATGTATTTTTGTTTGTTGACTGTTGTTCGTTTTCATTGTGGTGTATTTATTGACTGTTGTAAGTTTTCATTATGGTGTATTTATTGACTGTTGTTATTTTTCATTATGGTTTATTTGTTTATTGACTGCTGTTAGTTTTCATTATGTTGTGTTTATTGACTGCTGTTAATTTTCGTTATGGTGTATTTGTTGACTGTTGTTAGTAATCATTGTGGTGTATTTGGTGACTGTTGTAATTTTTCATTATGGTGTATTTTTTTACTGTTGTTAGTTTTCATTGTGGTGTATTTATTGACTGTTGTTAGTTTTCATTATGGTGTATTTGTTTGTTGACTGTTGTTAGTTTTCATTATGTTGTGTTTATTGACTGTTGTTAGTTTTCATTATGGTGTATTTGTTGACTGTTGTTAGTAATCATTATGGTGTATTTGGTGACTGTTGTAATTTTTCATTATGATGTATTTGTTGACTGTTGTTAGTTTTCATTATGGTGTATTTGTTGACTGCTGTTAGTTTTCATTATGGTTTATTTGTTGACTGCTGTTAGTTTTCATTATGGTGTATTTGTTGACTGCTGTTAGTTTTCATGATGGTGTATCTTTTTAATTGTTGTTAGTTTTCATTGTGGTGTATTTATTGACTGTTGTAAGTTTTCATTATGGTTTATTTTTTTATTGACTGCTGTTAGTTTTCATTGTGGTGTGTTTAGTGACTGTTGTTAGTTTTCATTATGGTGTATTTGTTTGTTGACTGTTGTTAGTTTTCATTATGTGGTGTTTATTGACTGTTGTTAATTTTCATTATGGTGTATTTGTTGACTGTTGTTAGTAATCATTATGGTGTATTTGGTGACTGTTGTAATTTTTCATTATGGTGTATTTTTGTACTGTTGTTAATTTTCATTGTGGTGTATTTATTGACTGTTGTTAGTTTTCATTATGGTGTATTTGTTTGTTGACTGTTGTTAGTTTTCATTGTGGTGTATTTATTGACTGTTGTAAGTTTTCATTATGGTTTATTTGTTTATTGATTGCTGTTAGTTTTCATTATGGTGTATTTGGTGACTGTTGTAATTTTTCATTATGGGGTATTTATTGACTGCTGTTAGTTTTCATTATGGTGTATTTGTTGACTGTTGTTAGTTTTCATTATGTTGTGTTTATTGACTGCTGTTAGTTTTCATTGTGGTGTATTTGTTGACTGTTGTTAGTTTTCATTATGGTGTATTTATTGACTGTTGTAATTTTTCATTATGGTGTATTTGTTGACTGTTTTTAATTTCATTATGATGTAATTTTTTTTACTGTTGTTAGTTTTCATTGTGGTGTATTTGTTGACTGTTGTTAGTTTTCATTATGGTGTATCTTTTTAATTGTTGTTAGTTTCATTGTGGTGTATTTATTGACTGTTGTAAGTTTTCATTATGGTTTATTTGTTTATTGATTGCTGTTAGTTTTCATTATGGTGTGTTTAGTGACTGTTGTTAGTAATCATTATGGTGTATTTGGTGACTGTTGTAATTTTTCATTATGGTGTATTTTTTTACTGTTGTTAATTTTCATTGTGGTGTGTTTAGTGACTGTTGTCAGTTTTCATTATGGTGTATTTGTTTGTTGACTGTTGCTAGTTTTCATTATGTTGTGTTTATTGACTGTTGTTATTTTTCATTATGGTGTATTTGTTGACTGTTGTTAGTAATCATTATGGTGTATTTGGTGACTGTTGTAATTTTTCATTATGGTGTATTTGTTGACTGTTTTTAATTTCATTATGATGTAAAAAATTTTACTGTTGTTAGTTTTCATTGTGGTGTATTTGTTGACTGTTGTTAGTTTTCATTATGGTGTATTTGTTTGTTGACTGTCGTTGGTTTTCATTATGGTGTATTTGTTGACTGTTGTTAATTTTCATTATGGTGTATTTGTTGACTGTTGTTAGTAATCATTGTGGTGTATTTGGTGACTGTTGTAATTTTTCATTATGGTGTATTTTTTTACTGTTGTTAATTTTCATTGTGGTGTATTTATTGACTGTTGTTAGTTTTCATTATGGTGTATTTGTTTGTTGACTGTTGTTAGTTTTCATTGTGGTGTGCTTAGTGACTGTTGTCAGTTTTCATTATGGTGTATTTGTTTGTTGACTGTTGCTAGTTTTCATTATGTTGTGTTTATTGACTGTTGTTAGTTTTCATTATGTTGTGTTTATTGACTGCTGTTAGTTTTCATTGTGGTGTATTTGTTGACTGTTGTTAGTTTTCATTATGGTGTATTTATTGACTGTTGTAATTTTTCATTATGGTGTATTTGTTGACTGTTTTTAATTTCATTATGATGTAATTTTTTTTACTGTTGTTAGTTTTCATTGTGGTGTATTTGTTGACTGTTGTTAGTTTTCATTGTGGTGTATTTGTTGACTGTTGTTAGTTTTCATTATGGTGTATTTGTTTGTTGACTGTCGTTGGTTTTCATTATGGTTTATTTGTTGACTGTTGTTAGTTTTCATTATGGTGTATTTGTTGACTGTTGTTAGTTTTCATTATGGTGTATTTGTTTGTTGACTGTCGTTGGTTTTCATTATGGTGTATTTGTTGACTGTTGTTAGCTTTCAATGTGGTGCATTTGGTGACTATTGTCATTTTTTCATTGTGGAGTATTTAGTGACTGTGCTAGCTTTTGAACATTGTGGTGTATTTGGTGACTGTGCTAGCTTTTGGACATTGTGGAGTATTTAGTGACTGTACTAGCTCTTGAACATTGTGGTGTATTTAGTGACAGTGTGGTGTATTTATTGACTGTTGTAAGTTATCATTGTGGTATATTTAGTGACTGTGCTAGCTTTTGAAAATTGTGTTGTATTTAGTGACATTGTGGTGTGTTTTTATCCATTGTGGCAGTATAATATTAACCTTGATTAATAGACTGTTTCATGTCTGTATTATAATTCATAATAAGTGAATGTTATATAATAATATATTGTCACACTGTTATGTATGTGTCAATACATTGTATTGTCTATGACAATGATTTTTTTTTTATAGTGTGTTAAACTTGACGTATTGGTTATCGTGTACGATACATGTGTATGTTAATATCATAATATGTTGATTATGACACGAGTGTTTTTGTGTTGCAAATACAATCAAACCTGTATTAAGAGGTCACCTTTGGGACAAAGAAAAGTGGCCTTATAAAACAGGTGACCTCTTAAAAGAGGCTCAATTCATATGAATTTTTCTATGACAGGACAAGAAAAGGTGACCTTAAAATACAGGCGACTGCTTAATAGAGGTGACTGCATGAGCAGGTTTGACTGTATATCAATATTTAGCTATGACAAAGCAGATGTTGATGGGACGGAAAATGTAACCTTAGTTGATTTTTGCTAACCTTGTTAGGGCCCTTCGGTTTATTTGCTAACCTTGTTAGGGCCTTTCAGTTTATTT
>MJUT01050868.1:291353-317459 GCA_002080005.1 Gigantidas platifrons | reverse complement strand
AGTAAACATTTTCGTATAATCATGATGCAAAACATAAAGAATCTGGACAAAATCCCATGCATTTATAACCATAAGAAATTACGATACTCAATTATTTCAAAACATTTCCTATTTTGAATTGTTGGTCAGCCAATTCAGATAATGTAATTCTAATATAACGGTCAATCCGCTAAAATTTGATATTGGTTAAAACTCGGGATCGTGAAAATTAAATACTGCTAAAAAAATCCACCAATTTGGAAGAAAATCACGAAATTTGGCTCCTGCGAAAAAACCACTCGTACGGTAAATACATTTTATACAATATTTTCTTTTTTCTTCCGTATCACTATTCAGTCCTAGGTCTTTCTTGTCTTTGTGATCAGACATATTTCCGGTCAAGTTTACATTTTCTGTCAAACCTGTTAGAACCGAATACCTGTCTAAACCGAACGAACTATGCAGTCTCATAGGTAGAACGGAATACCTGTCTAAAGCGATTAATTGAGCATTCATTGCACTATATAGTTATATTATTTAATATTATTCTTACTAATCTATTATAAAATATATCCACATGTTTGATGTAATTTTTCATGTATATTTAAAATGTTCACAAGAATATATTCATATTATCTACTGATGTTTGGAATGGTCAAGTTCTAAAACTTCTTCAGTCTTTCTGACAGGTACGATCTTGCCTGTTTGCCATTTAAAAAAAAATAAGTTATCAGATTATAATTTTGAAATATAAGAACTTACCATAGTTGTATTTTTAGAAGAACAAGTACTCCACGGAGAGATTCAGAAGGATCTGATCATCAGTGTAAAGATCATACAGGAGGGATTGTCGTCATAGCATTCAATACTAAAACAGACAGAACGATACATAGAGGTACTTGTTTAGGTAAGTCCTTGTAATACTAAAACAGACAGAACGATACATAGAGGTACTTGTTTAGGTAAGTCCTTGTAATACTAAAACAGACAGAACGATACATAGATGCTATGCATCTTGTTATTGGAAGTTTTTATGGTTTCTATTGATATCTAAATTAGAAGTGGTGTTGAAGAAATAATCAGTTCTGGTCAAACACTACCGGTGTCAAACCACTAATTCACCAATCAGAGCTTGGAACATATATATGAAAGTAGTCCCTTTTCAAGAAAAAAGTTCCTTTCACTTTGTAGTATTGTGAAAACTACTGAATGGAATGGACTAATTAAAATTGGTAATTAAAGTTAAATATATAGGGATTATTTTGAGCCCAAATTTGATGGACTTAGTTGTATTTTAATACCTCTATGGAGGATTTGATGCATGACCTATAAATACTGAATTTCTTGGGGATGACCGAGCTATTTTTAGAGTAGGTATTTTCCGTAGCATGGCATTTCACTGCAAGATTTTAAACATGCCCTGATATTTTGACAGAACGTAGAGGAATCATGTACGTTTCAGAAAATATATGGTCTTGGAAAGGTTAAACTTAAGAGAAAATGACCAGGTAAGCTCGAAAAAACACAAATTTAGTAGAAAACCTTAAAGAAATTAATTAGTGGTTTTACACCTACAATGTCCTGAATGTGTCAATGAGTGAGCGAGTGATTGTTGTTTAATGCCTAATGAGCCATTTTTCAGCTATATCATTGCAAGAATATGTTACATTCAATGAAATGTCTGCTTTGTACTAGACCAACATACTTAGTTGGTTCTTTATAGTGCTTAGCTCACTGAAAAAACAGTCGCTCCACTCACACACATCATTCTGATTCTGAGTCTCTCAGACAACCAGTCTTTGATCTTACTCTTTAAAGCTGAGTGCTTAGCAGAGAAGCAACAAATACCAATTTTATAGTCATTGCTTTGGTTTGACCTGAACAGGGCTCGAACCCATCTACCACACTTGAGGTGAGCACGCTAACCATTACACCACCGATGCAGTTGAATGTGACAATGAAGTTTGACTGTTAAACCTGTCTAATGTGATCTTCCAAAGTACATTGAAAAAGGGTCACATTAGACAGGTGGTCTCTAAATACAGGTTTAATTAATATCAAAAGTAACAGTGAATGGAAATTAAAATTAAGAGGGGGAGAAGGAGGATGGTTACCAGCAGATAATATGACCTGGATTATATGATAAGATTATTATATTACAACCAACTGTTAAAACATACAAATTCTGTAAATTCTAGAAGAAGTTTAATAATTTTGTGTATTACATTTGCTGTATAGGTCATAGTGTTCATGGAAGTACAGTGTATGCTGGGATTGATACTACCAGTGGTGAATTAGTAGTAATATCAGAATGGGTACTCAAATGGAGACATATAAGTAAAAAGAAAGTACAAAAAGCTGACTATGAAGATAAAGATTGTGCTCTCCACTTAAAACAGGTGATTAAATATTCCTAGGGTTAGCATTAGGGTAATGGTGTTTAATGCCACTTTCAACAATATTTCAGTTATATCGTGGCGGTCAGTTTTATTGTTGGAGGAAACTGGAGTACCACGAGAAAACCACAGACCTGTCGCAAGTTACTGATAAAATTTATCGCATAATGAGGTATCGATTACACCTCGTCTGAGCGGAATTTGAACTGACAACTTTAGTGATGATAGGCACTGATTGCATAGGTAGTTATAAATCCAACTAACTATACGATCACGGCCACAGCGGCCCCTAAATATTCCTAAGAAATAAACGAATTAAATGCAAAATCAAAACATTGTCTATTTAAAGGTAAAAAGTAAACAAAATAAACGTGTATTGACTGTAACAAGTCTAACCAGTCTAATTTCTTTTGTTTATGAAAACAGTAGTGATTAATGCCCACGTTGTTGATTGATTTCATAAACAAACCATTATTGGGACCTTTAAAGACAGGTTAATTATCCCTTTTGCATGTCATGTTTTAATTGTCCACCAGCTTAAATCAACATGAGAAGAACTCAAGGGGGTATATACGACCTTCTGTCACACACTCAGCTTCAACACTTATCCATGGTTTTGCAAGAAGAGTTTGAAGATACCAAAGGGGCAATGAGAATCCGTATATCTGTTCATGAAGCCGGAACAAACATAATGTTCTTAAGATATCTTAAGATGTTAATTGCAACAAATTCAACATCACTATTTGGTTTTTTGAAAATGATCGCAAATATAAGAACTAAAAAATAACTGACCTATATAATTGCGAATTTTGATTAGTGCGAATTTTACCAAGTGGTACCTTATTAGCTCACTTGGTCCAAAGAACCACGTAGAAATGTTAAAATATCTTTTAAGAAATCATATACATGAATACACCCAAACTGAGCATAGGTGGTTAATTGATGATAAACAAATAATTAATAACCAGGCCTACCATGCCATGTGCCCCCTAAAATATTAATAAATATTTTAATCAAAGTAAGACTCTAATTTATTTTCTTATTTTCAATCAACAATCAATCTGACAATATTTTCTTACATAAATCAAAGACTATTGTGTTACATGGATAATAAACGATAGTAAATATTTGTGTTTTCAGGTAGCAAGTATTGAGCAAGAAATACACAGCTTGATACGACTTCGACATAAAAATCTTATCCACTACTTAGCCATAAAATATGTACAAGATCCTGGAAAATGTACAGTTTACGTAAGTCATCCAAATCTGTATATTAGGCCATAAAAAGTTAATTTCTTGGTTCTCAGGCCCGCCCGCATGTGGAAATTCGTCACCGCATTGCAGATTTTATTGCAAAAATAGTATATAAAAAAAAATTAAATGCGGTAGCACTGTCCGTACGGAAAAAACAACCGCATCCGTTTTTTCTCTTATATCGCGTGGTCGGTGAAACACTTTAAAACGCATCATGCTTAAATGAGATTTAAAGCATCGTTATGACAATGTATAAATAAAAAACGTGTTTCCGTTTGACATTTAGACAAAATGTCAATCGTTTCTGTGCAAATTCGGCACAAATGTTTGCCAGTTTTACCAGGGAACATAATAGGGGGCTTCTCCGAAGCTTGTACCTTATTGGAATTGTTTACAGAGATAAAAAATGATACGTTGGGACCAGCGGATTGGACGTTTCCATAAAAATTAACCACTTGTGATGTTTCTGCCACCATCGGAAGAAATAAAATTGAAATTTTCAATAAAGTAATGAAAAGATTTATACATTGCCATATTTTTCACACAAAAAAAGAAAAAATGCCTCCCTCATCACTTTTTACAGCAGTAAAAGGATAAAAAAAAAGTGCTGCCCTCCCTCATCAATTTTGACAAAAAAGGGCCTGAGAACCAAGTAATTAATTTTGCATGGCCTTAGTTCTTTTACTTTCAAGACAGGTTAATCCTCTTACAATGACACTTTTGTCATTGGAGAAAGGGTGGCATTATAAGATACAACTTTATTGAACCATTTTCAGAAGATAAAAACTTTATTGAAACATTTTCAGATGATAAAACTTTATTGAACCATTTTCAGAAGATAAAACTTTATTGAACCCTTTTCAGAAGATAAAAACTTTATTGAACCATTTTCAGAAGATAAAGACTTTATTGAACCCTTTTCAGAAGATAAAGACTTTATTGAACCCATTTTCAGAAGATAAAGACTTTATTGAACCCATTTTCAGAAGATGAAGACTTCATTGAACCCATTTTAAAAGATGAAGACTTTTATTGGACCATTTTCAAAGGATGAAGACTTAATTTTACCATTTTTAAAAACAGAAGAATATTTAACAATCAACATACACTAATCTGAGAGTTTAGAACAGGCACAAAAACTATCTATTATGTTTTTTTCAAATTAATTTGCCATATTATGTAACCGCCACAATATAACTGAAATATTTTTGAAAGTGGTGTTAAACACCATGAACCAAAAAACATATTATGTCAACAATAGAAATCTTTTGTCCTTGTTCTTACCTTAGTAACTTGATAAGAAAGCTAATTATTTGAACAGTGTTTATGCTATGTTTCCTATTCAATTTCAGATATTAATGGAATACTCAGGAGGAGCAAGTCTCAATATCCATGTAACAGAGTCACGACCTTTGTCTGTAGATATCATCAAGTCATATACAGTGGAAATTCTGCATGGCTTAGAATATTTACACAACAAAGATGTGGTCCATAAAAACCTTAGGGTAAGTAAGAGAAATATCCTTATACGAGATGTTATAAGTTTGATTTTGATTTGATTTTTGGTGTTTAACGCCACTTTCAACTGTTATAAGTTTGAATCTGCAACATGTAGTAGAGCCACAAACACAACTTCCTATGTGTTTTAAGTTTTTCGAGCATATCATTTTAGCAGTTTAAAAAATGATGGGAGTTAATTCCCTTATCTTCTTTTTTTTTAGACAGAACAATATTATACACTATTGATCATCTTTTTCACTCCACAGACCACAGTGTTTGTGGTCGTATATAAATTGGATTTACAACTACCTATGCAATCGGTGCCTATCACCACTTAGATTGTGAGTTCGGGACCCCCTTCAGGCGAGGTGTACTGGATACAACATTATGTGATAAAGTTTATCAGTGACTTGCGAAAGGTCGGTGGTTTTCTCCGGCCACCCCAATTTCCTCCATCAATAAAACTGGCCGCCACGATATAGCTGAAATATTGTTGAAAGTGGCGTTAAGCACCAAAACCCTGACCCTTATCACTGCAACTCATCAAATCAATGGCCCGACAGACATTGCAACTCCTCGACAAACTATTTAAATTTAATAAAAAAAAAGAAATTTGCTTGATTTTTATTAATAGCGAAATATATTCTGAGATGTAATTTTTTTATTTTCAGGCAGCCAGTATATTTGTTGACAAGAATGGTAGAATTAGAATTGCAGATTACAGTATAGATAAAAGGTATTGATTATCATTTCATTTCTTTTAATCGGAACATGAAACACTACAGTAATGAACAATAGAAATTGAAGCATGATTAATTTTCTCTACATATTTTTAATATCCCTGCTGCTAGGTGTTGGGGACATTATGTTCTATCCATGTCTGTAAGTAAGTCCTGTGTTTGGTTTACCTGCTCAATAACTTAAGTTCCCTTAAGCAAATCATTTGAAACATAAGGTCAGGGACAATAAAAGGAAGGGCAAGTTCAATTTTGAACCTGTTAGCTGAAAACAGAGGCATCTGTGTCCTATGTACAAATTCTTCCATTTTGTCTATTATTTTTTCCTTCATTAATTTAGGAATTAAAGGGCACATAGCAAATCACTGTCTATAAAGGACAGTCTTGTTTTTCCCCCATTAATGAATAGTGCATATAATTATAACCTGTATATAAAGGGCAACTGCTCATAAAGACCACATTTTCAGGTTCCCTTGAGTGACCTTTATATCCTTGCTTGACTATATTTGAATGTTCTTGGATAAATTATTAATTTATTTATATAAATATTATGTAGACTTTCAGATTTATATTGCACTGTGGAATCCTCCCGTCCAGGAGTACATTTTACAGGAGAGAAGGAAATACCTCCAGGAAGAGGAGGAAAGAAAGGAGATGTTTATCAGATGGTAAGGATAAATAAATAATCTTGATGACAGGATTAATGTATCAATGTTAAGAATATTTACTGTCTTCATAATATGAAACAGGCACGACCATGAATGCTCGTGAATCTGAAAATTATCTGGCAATTTCACGCTCATCCAGTGCATCAAAAAGTGTGGAGATTTTTTGGGCTGAGATATATCGGGGACGACTTTTTTTTTATAGGTCCGAATTTAGTATCATTCAATCGAACTGTCGTTCATTACGAAATCTCAAAAGTTAACTTCCACGTAGAAACAAAAATTCTTGTCCGTATGTCAGAAGAGATTTAATAAATTAAAAAATATCAATATAAGTAAAACAAGCTAACAAAATGACTTTTATTACACACGGGTTCCGAGTTTCAGTGGTATCGGACGTACGAGAGAGGGTACGAGACATAGGATCACCTTTGCGCTTTATGTTAAGAAGATCTTCACTAGTTGAGTGTGTTAGTGTGTTACACGGAATGCGTTTACAATGCATAGAAATTTTTTTTTATCCGTCAGTATGTGCAGCCATGTTTGTCAAAAAATCATAAGTACACATTTTATACCATAAAGAGCTCGCTGACGCTCGCATATTATGTATTTTATAGAGGATTTTTTTGTATGTTTATGTTTTTTCTTGGGTTTATTTTACAGAGGATATTTATGAATGTTTATGTTTTTTTTGTTTTGAGTTTATTCTTAGACGAAATACTTATCATTTATTGTATGCAATTATATACAGTAGTAACCCATGATTATTTGGAACAATGTATTTAAAATGAATTTATTTAATGGCTGTAACATATGTTGTTTTGACTCTTTGTTGTCTATATCTGTGGTGATTGTTTATAGTGTTGATTAATTTGTACTATATGACTGTAATTAGTCATTATGTTGTATGTACTTATTGATGTACCCGTTATATGAAAATATGTCCAAAAAGTAGACCGTTAATTTTATATTTGATATCGAGACATCTCTGGCAGAACTGCACATTTTTTGTGAGTATTTCTATATCTTGATAACCATACATCATAAATCCTCTTTAATTGGTCAACACATTCCTCATATAGTGTGCAGACACTCTTCATTGTGATAAAATTTACTTCAAATATTTTGGTTTATTTTATGAATGAAATGAAAGTTAAATTAGCGATGGTCAACAATTCCACAAATAGCTACAAAACAATTAGTTAGTGGAATCGCTGACCATCACCGTTTAAATTCCTTTTCATAATTACAGGTCACAATATTTAATATTGACAATAATCAGAGAGTAAACAAACCAGATATCACCTGACCTTCACCTCATTTACATGTGTCCATATTTTCTTTTATACTTATTATATTCCTCAAATATTTCAGAAAATATATAGATTACATTTGTCTTTTATTCTTCTGTAGTATTTCCAGTTCTTGAAAAAAAACTATATTTGATCTTTTATAGGGTTTAATACTGCTATCAATAGCTCAAGGGATGACTGCTGATAACAAGAAGCCAGAAATACCTCAAACATTTCCTGCTGTATTCCAAGACTTCTTAACTAAGTAAATACAGTATAGTGTTGAAATTTGCAACTTGGCAGGGAAAACATACACATAAAAGAAAAGAGTGGTACAATGGAACTTGTTTAAACTGAACCTCCTTGGGACCAGTTTTTTTGTTCAGTTTATACATGTTAAATTAAGATTTCTTACTCTGGGACTTTATTTAAACTTCAGTTTAAACATGATTTTGTTTTATTCAGAGATCAATATAGACATGTTCACTCAATGCTTTGCCTTTGGTCAGAGGGGCTTTTTAAGAGAGGGATTAATGTTTTGTGGATTTTATTTTATCGTTTCTTTATATTGAAAGGGGAAAAAGAGAAATTTAAAGATTTTGAATCTGTACTGAAGACCATTTTTATAGTGATTTGCTAGGTTGTTTTTTTTTGTATATCATCATAAAAAATCAATGTACTGAGCAATATGTGCAGTGTTGTTTTCTTTATTTTACTTTCAGATGTTTAATGAAAGATGAAAGACATCGCTGGTCTGTCCATCAGTTATTAGAACACAGTTTTATAAAAGAAGAATTGCCACACACTATTCACTATCTACCACATAAACCCGTTGTATCAGAAGGAGATAAAAGTAAAATTTATTTAATGAAATTTTAGAATATAAATGTGGTTGTTGTGTACTCAGTACAACATTATGTGATAAAGTTTGTCTGTAACTTAAGACAGGTCAGGGGATTTCTCCATGGACTCTGGCTGCCTCCACCAATAAAACTTGCCACAACGATATAGCAGAAATATTGTTGAAAGTAGTGTTAAGACATCATAACCCTAACCCTAACTCTAACAATTGGATTCGTAATAACAATATAGATGGAAACGAAAAATAAAAATAATAACAAAAATTGTGCTTACCCCAAGAAATAAAAAATACCACGCAAATAATACAAACAAAAACATGTATATCGGATATTAATTATATATTTATCATGTTTACAGAGACAGAAGAAAATAAAGATGATGATTCAGAGGATGATGACTTAGCAGATTTACCATTTATCACAGATTTAGAAGCTAGCGGACAATCTCGACTTACTAACGAGTTTGAAGTTCTCAGATCTTTAGGAAAAGGAGGATTTGGTGATGTAATTGAGGTACGTAAGTAAGAGCATTTTGGGAACTCTGGAATAAAGAATTAGGACCTATGTATCTTACAGGATACAACCCCTCCTACAAAGGCATCTGACAATTGTGTGGAATGCACCAATTAAGCAACTTGTCCTATTTTGTGTAGGACATAAGTAAGTTCTTAGTGTTTGAAATTGTTGGTTGGTTTTATGGTGTTTAATGCCACTTTCAACAATATTTCAGTTATATCTTGCTGGTCAGTTTTATTGGTGGAGGAAGCCGGAGAAAACCATCGACCTGCCACAGGTCACTGACAAACTTTATCACATAATGTTGTACACCTCGTCATCGCCATGAGAGGGATTCGAACTCACAACATTAGTGATGATAGGCACTGATTGCATAGGTAGTTGTAAATCCAACTACCTATCGAACATGACAACCCCTAGTATTTTAAGACTATCACACTACATGTACTTGCATATGCATCATGAAAGAAAATGTGCAGCAGTCCTTGGGAGCAAGTAAACCAAAGAACTAAGGTGACCTATTTCAAATGAAAGGTTGCTCTTATCATTACTATATCTGAAATACTACTTAAAAAATAGACATTTTATGATATTATTGAAGTAGGAGCATTGCTGTACAACACTGTGGACAATTTTAGGAAAACAAGGATTTTTTTATTTAAAAGTTTTATTGTTTTTTTTTTTAAACAATGTCAATAAATTTAATGACAACATTAAAAGTATTCTACGGCCAAACTTGCTTTAACGGTCATGAGTAAGCAGTCATTTGTCTTATCTGGTCATTTTTTCGTTGTCCCAAATGATGACAGCTTAACACAAGTTTGACTGTACTTGAAGTGATGATGATTATTTTCAGGTGAGAAATAAACTAGACAGGAGGAAATATGCAATAAAAAGAATTCCATTGAATCCTAAGAGTAAATACTTCAACAAGAAAATAACTAGGGAAGTTAAACTGTTGTCTAGACTTAACCATGAAAATGTTGTTAGGTAAGTCACCTGTACATTTTAATTCAAATATTTCATTGGACAAATCATAGTCAGTATAATGTGTAATCCAAATTGTACTAGAATGTAACAAAATAAACAATGGACAACAGTCTCAACTTACTAATGAGCAAAATAATACTAATATTAATTTGTAAAAGTTTTAGATCTTTTGGCCTCAGTAAATATCATATATCTTGGAACGATAGATCCTCAACAAAAGTCAATAATTGTAAAATATCGCATGTGTAATGGCTAACATGCTAAAAAATTGATATTTGCTGCTTTTCTGCTATGCACACAACTTTAGTGAAAGTTTGGTCGGATCAAAAGGAGGACAATCTGGCAGAGCGTATGTCTACATGTAAACTGTTGTTTCTGTGAGCTAGCTAGCACTGTAAACATTTAACTAAGCTTGTTGGTCTAATACAAAGCCGACATCTTCATCATCTCATTAAAATGTAACTTGAGTTCACCATGGTATAGCTATATATTTACTCGAGTAGCGTTAAGCAACAATCACTTTTTCACTCGCCCACCCAGTAAGCTGTTTGTTATTTTGATATTAGATATTAGACTTTCTGGATTTTATCCTATATTCCAAGCAATCACATTCCTCTCAGTTTGTGTAAACAAAAAATTAAAAGATGTTTATACGTAATTATTTTGACACAGATATTACAATTCCTGGATAGAGACGAGTGAAGATCCAGCCCTGAGTGATTCGTCAACGTCAACGTCTACTACCACGACAGGTACTGGTAAAACAACAACAACCAGTGATAGTAGTTTTCCAAGGAATAGTTTAAATATGACAGATGACGTGGAGAAGTTTGCTCCTCAAGCCAGAGATGTATCTGTTGATTGGAGTATGTCATATAATACAACAGGAGTACAGAAAATGGATGATTCGTCTGACTCAGAAGATGAGGCCGATGTCTTTGGAACATCTTTCTTGTATGTACATTTCTAAATCTAAAGTCGATTTGTCAGTTAGTTGGTATCAGGTCCTGCTAGTTTGGTTCAATACTTATGTCAAATTTAGACCAACGGTGCTAAATGAATCGGAACATTTTAGCTATCATTCTCATTAACTGCAAAGTACTGTTTATTCATTATTATTTGTGGTTTACCAATTTTTGGGTATTTTGTGGATAGTATCAATCCACGAAATTAAAAATTCAACAGACATTTTCACTATATCAGAGAAAACTTCATAAGTTTGTGTAACTTAAATCTTATCAAATTTGTCTTGTTGCACAAATAAACTAAATCATCACATATTTTATTGAAATAACGCCGAATTTCCATGTGTAATAAAAGCATAATTTGCGGCAGGTTATTTGCCTCTGGGGCAATAGCATGTTATCTGCCCTCTTGTGAAGGGCAATAACATGTTATCTGCCCTGGCAAAATATGTGATAAATAGATAAATGCATGACCGTTTTCATATTGCCCTTGTCATCAGCCCTCAACTGATATCGTCCCACGGGCTAAAGCCCTTGCGGCCGATATTAAGGTCCCATGCTGATAACAAGGGCAATATGAAAAAGGCCGTGTATTAATTTATAATTAATTTGTTATTATGATATATACAGTGAAACTTGTCTATACTGAACCCTGAAAAAATTGGAAACCAGTACAAACTTAACTTTAGATAAAGTCTCAATATAGGTAATCTTTGTTAATTTAACCTGTATAAGCCAAACACCTGTCTATTCTGAACACATCAATTAGTACCAAGGAGGTTTGATTTAGACAGGTGCATTATATATGTGCTGACTATAACAGGGGATCCACAATGAATTCACAGTAAAAAAAAAGGTTAATGTATAAAATATTATCATGGAGTACTTCAGATGTGTAAACAAAAGTTATCCACTGAACTCAGAAATTAAAACATGTTGTCAACAATGTGATGAGGCTTATACCATATTATGTTATTCATACATTGGCCTAAATAATGTTCTAATGTAGGAAAACTTTGGTATTTTAACCTGTATAAACCGAACACAATGTCTATTATGAACACAAAATCTGGTCCCAAGGAGGTCCACTCTACATTGAAATATGTCTAAGCCGAACATTTAATAAATATTGAAATAATACTTAAACATGGTGCCGTCATAGATTTTGCTACACAGTAAAAGGATTATTGTATTAATTTTATGAAGGTAATATTTTTGTTATATGATAATACTATCAATGATTTTGTTTTCAGTAAGATGGACACTTCTGTTGATATTATGTTTGAACACAGCTGTTCTGACAAGTCTGATGATGAGGTAAATTACTACTACATGTATTGGATGATATTTTAATTCTTTGATCTATTCTGTTTTTGTGTAAAGTCAGTTCAAAGTTTATCATTTTTTGTCCTTTTTCTTTTGGCCATTGCATTATCTTTTCTTCTTTGATTTATGGCTTCTGATAACTCCTTATAAGATATTCAAACTTTTCTTGCATACATATGGATGAAATGTATTCGATCTAGATGTTCATGCTAGAATTTACACTTAGGTAGCTTATCATCACCTGACCTTGACCTCATTTACATAGTCTATTACCTATTTAACTATATGTCAAGTTTATTTTATTATTAGACTATTACTTAGCAACCACACATTGTGGGTCAACCATTTTTGGCCTACACATTTATTTTAGAATAAAATTATCAGCCAGCAACAAAATAACTGACCTTGACATAATTTTCATGGTTGATTGAATTCATTTAATTGTATTAAGTATTTGAGATATTGTTGCTTTTTTAGGGGGGGGGGTACTAACCATACACTGTAGATCAACCATATGTTATCTAATTACTCATCTTGAGTGTCTAGTTATTAGATCTTGCACATGCAAATAATATTCTCTGACATTATTTTATCACTTACAGTAGACAGGGACAGGGGAGAATTCACTAAGTAAACAGGGAAGACACCTTTATAAACACAACTGCTCTTCTCTTTTTTGTAGGGATTAAGTTCAGAGTGCATCCTTAATCACAAAAGCTTGACTGGTAAAATTGTATCAAACTCTTGTTTAAATCATAACTCATTGAGGAAAATATCTTTTTGTTTTGATTGTTTGTTTGTTGTTTTATTTTGTTTTTGTTGTTTTTTTGGGGGGGGGGGGTGTTAGTTAAACTTCTCTCTTCTATACCACCATTCTCAATTTCTTGAATCAAGTAAAAGTGATATTACGGTTTTCTCTGTTGTGTTATTATCACTAGTCATTATATTAAATACAATAAATACACATTTAATTCATCTCATGGTTTATTTTCATAGTATTTAATTTTCCATTATATTTCCATGTATCAATCATCAGACCACAGGAGAATTATCCACACTATTAGCTGTATGTATGATAGGTGATGGTATTTTTTTAGCTCCTTTTTGTTCATTTAGATTTTTTTAGTCAAAATATTATACCTACACACAAAAAGTTTTTTTTATCAATTTTAATAGGTTCTCCCTAATATTAAGGTTTTTCAGTTACATGTACTTTATTGAACCTTCATATAAAATTTGAAGGGCAGTAGTGGTCATTATCTTATGGTAGTTGGATTTACAACTGTGTAAAGTTGTGAGTTCGAATCCCACTCATGGTGAGATGTACTCGATACAACTTTATGTGATAAAGTTTTTTCAGTGACTTTCTCCAGGTATTCCAGTTTCCTCCACCAATAAAACTGACCATTTTGAAAGTGGCATTAAATATCATAACCCATAAAGTTTGTACAGAAACTTTTATCTAGTTTATATACCCTACATACATATGCATATACAAATTTGCAAATAATAATCAATTTCTTTTCCATTAGATTTTTTTTTTTTAAGGCATGCTCATAAAAAGCAAAAAAAAACAACATATTTAGACTGTTTTATATTTATGTGGGTAACAGGCAAGAACCCTGACACATTTTTATAAAGTTGGTGTGGTGTTTTTTGTTTTTCATTTTTATATAACTAACACTTTCATTGATCCCCATATCACCCAGACTGATGATAACACAACTGGAATATTGTTTGTTTTGCATGGTACAGAGAAACCTGTCCAAACCTAATCCTTAATAAAAGTGGAATTCTGTATAAACTGAACTTTATATAAAGTCCCAATGTAAGAAATCATTATTATTTTAACTTGTATAGACTGAAAACAAAAGCTGGTCCTAAGGATGTTTGATTCAGACAGGTCTCACTTCATTTACTTACAGCTCAGTATAGATTACACAAAGTTTAGGACTGTACATAAATATATGTTGTATTTCATCATCAAACTATTTCTAAATTGATAATCGTCTTTATTAAATGAATCAACTTAATTTAATTTTTGATTTTTACTCAAGTTTTTTTTTGTTGAGAAAAGAAAGTCTAGTTTCCGCTGATGTACAAGAACATTGTCACATATTACAGAAGTGACCAATTTCATATAACCAGTATGAATCAATTTCATTTTATATCATTTTGTACACTTTCAAATAGAATCTTCCTGATGATTATTAGTTGACTGGTATTTGTATTATAATAAGGTCTATTTTAAATATCTGTATGGATAATGCATATGTACTTTGTACCACATCAATGTAATGTCAGGGGCTGTTGTGGTCTTGATCATGATCATGATCATTTGGTAGTTGGATTTACAACTACCTGTGCAATCAGTACCTATCACCACTAAAGTTGTCAGTTTAAATTCTGCTCATGGCCTGGTATACTTGTTACAACATTATGTGATAACAATTTGTTAGTGACTTGTGACAGGTCGGTGGTTTTCTCCTGGTACTTCTGTTTCCTCCACCAAGTTTATCAGTGACTTGTGACAGGTCGGTGGTTTTCTCCTGGTACTTCTGTTTCCTCCACCAGTAAAACTGACTGCCACGATATAACTGAAATATTGTTGAAACCGTAACCCTATCCCTGTACTCTTACCAAATATTATATTTTGCACTGAGGAATAAAAAGAAAGACTTTTTTAGAGCATATTTTCTTAAATAATAGCAAGGACAATCTTATATTGTAAAGATATAACACTAAATGAATCTAAAGTATGGAAGACATTCTGTATTAGGTCTACTATTAAAAAGGAATTCGTTTAATTTACAAAGTTACAGTTTTCTTCTCTTGCTAACATTCTTGTACATATATTTCAGGACCCTGGTGTAAACAAAAGTAGCAATATCTCAGGAACAGTTCCTGTAGCAAAACTTCAGTATTTATATATACAGGTAATATATATAATGATCAATTAGGAGTGAGTGATTGTTGTTTCTCCTATTATTATGGTGTTTTAACCCCACTGAACCAATGGTGGAAAAATCTGTAATCCTTTAGAGGATTAAAATGTCTCGTGCCTTTTCCTGCATTAATTTCAAATTTTGAAATAAAGGTCGTGTTAAATAATGGGAGAAACAAATTCTCCTTCAGTTGCCCATGTGGGTTACGATATTTCTCCACTCTCGAGAGTTAAATTTAAAATTTTAACCACTCGCCTGACAGCTTGTAGTTAAAATTTTTAATTTAACTCTCTTGAGTGGAGAAATATCGTAACCCATGGGCAACTGAAGGAGAATATATATTCTAACATGACGTCCTTCATTGGCTATATAAATAATACAGTGATAAAACTCACGATATATTTTATTTCGGTCATGCGTATTGACGAGCAAATTATAAACATAATTCCCTAGTGAATTTATGTATTCATACAGCACTGTGGTGCATAACAAACATAAAAATGCCCGTATTGTTTTTACCTATATTTTTCCGGAATAAATACTTAAGACAACCTTTAGCTATACCATGGCGATAATAATTTACTCCTGACTGCTTTCTATTAGACCAACACACACCATCAATGGACTTTGACTTTTGAAATTTAACATCTTCCGGAAGTCGTTTACAAGGAATGCGGATGACATTGAAAGACATGGTTACTGATTTATTTTTAAGATTTTGTGAGCATTTTACTTGTTTAAGTTGCTAAATTCAAAATGCCATTAAATTGGAAAATATCAGTAACTTCATAGCATCACAGTCTATTTATACATAAAAGAAAAACACTAACGCTCGGGATAAAATTTGTACGAAAATAATGTTACCCATGTTAAAACTGTATACAAACTCTGGCTTCCATGAATTTTTAATCTATTTCATGGTGAAAACAGGTTTTTAATGACATGACGATCATATCTGTTTTGAGCTAGATCATCACACTCAATTTGATATTAGTAGTTGGAAAAAAACAGTCCACAGGTCGACATGGTCCACTCAGACACATTATCCTGACTCTGATCCAACCAGTCTTTGTTCTTACTTGTTAATGCTGCAGGCTTAGTGCAGAATCAACAATTTTTTTGTGATTTGATTTGACCAGACTTGGTCTTGAATCCATGATCTACCGCACTCAAGGCGAGCATGCCTACCATTACACCACCAAGGCAGTTTGGTAAATTGGTAATTAAGGGTGTAGGCCTGGGTAACCCCAAAATTTTCCCATAGTCCATTTAAAAAAAAATTTGTATCATTGAATAGTTATGTGTAAATACATTATCTGCCAAAGTTTCAAGAAATTTCGCCGTGCTGTTTTCTACATAGCACATCCTAAATATAGCAATTTTGGGGGTATACTTGACGACAGATGGTAATACTACATTTGTAGTTTCTGAAACTTCTAATAGATATGCACAATTATTTCTGGTTGAAAGGGAATATTTTGACTTTAATACCTTTGGGAGTGTTATTGTTGAAAAATTATGAAATATCTAGCATATATGAATATCCTGTTTCGATATAATCAGGTGCAAAACAGTTGAAATTGGGATACCATGCTGGTATTAAATAATTTTTAAAATCCTGTCGATTAATTTGCACCAAAAAAATGTTACAGTAAAGAATATACATACAGACATAATTGCACCAAATTTTACAAACTTTTACCATCAGATTTTTAAAATATTTAAAATTATGTTTTTCATGGATGGCACCCAGAAAAAATGAAATTGTCAAGGAAAGTTATTACACACTCATCCTTTGATGTTTCATTATTTATGAGATAAAAAAAACTACTTACTAATAACA
Organism: Gigantidas platifrons; assembly: GCA_002080005.1. NCBI lineage: Eukaryota > Metazoa > Mollusca > Bivalvia > Mytilida > Modiolidae > Gigantidas > Gigantidas platifrons. The sequence continues at coordinate 300,191 of MJUT01050868.1, read as the reverse complement.
AAAAGCTTTTGAATTCTTATATTTGACATAGTGGATGTCCAAATTACCAAATTACTGCATTTGTCTTTTTTTGTCTTTTTTTTTCTGTTCTGTTGGGTAGGGGGAGGGTGGTTTGAGAGTGACTTGACTTGAATTAATTCATTACAAATAAAGTGATTGTACAATATTTTCATAATATCTCAGATTCTGGTTTATATATTTAATATTTTTTATTTGACAAACCCTTGAAATTAAATGGAAAAAAAGTTTATCACACAAAATGTGTTACACTCCTGGCTTTTTTGACAATATATTTCACTGGGAATTTTTTCTGGAAAGAGCTATTTCAATGATATTTTGTGGCACAATCATATAATAATAACACTCTGTTATTAGCAGCAATAAGATATAAAAAGACAAGTAGCACAGCTATGGAAAGGTAAAAGGAAAAGGAGTCATTTTTTTTCAATTAAAGCTGCCCATATCCAATGTAAACAATCTGTTGCCAAGAAGCTTGGAATTGAGGGTTGATTTTCAAATGCACAGATGACCATATATTTGAGAAGACAATGAAAATAGAGTTATCTCCCATACCCTAGGCCTACACCCTTAAGCTGCCTTTTTTTACATATTAATCCCCCAGTACAGTGTAAGCCTCAGACCTTAAAATTTAAATAATTAACTAGTGAAGAAGTAACAGAAGGAGATTCTATATTGAATTAACTCAATAAAATGATTTTCGCCATGCAGTTTTTACTAAATTTGCAAAATTATATTTTAATTTTATTATACATGTAGATGGAGTTTTGTGAGAGAAGTACTCTGAGGAACTGTATTGATGCTGGGTTATGTCTAGATATTAATCGTTTATGGAGATTGTTTAGAGAAATTGTAGAGGGTCTTGTCCATATACATGAACAGGTAATATTACATTTTTGTATATCTGCTTGTATTGGTATTAGAAACAATATCTTAATTCTTCAGAAAAAAAATGATGCATTTATTAGAGATTATGTCTCTTATTTTAAAGAGATGTTGAGCCTTATTTTAGTGTAAAGAACATTTGAACAAAAAACATTTTCAGTCTAACTTGCCTTTAAATTAGTGGTCACCTTCTGTAAACAGCCACTGTGTAACCCTTCCGTCCAGATTCACGTGTTATTTTAACTCAAATAAGCAATCACCTCACTAACACAGTCTGCAGTTACTCAAAATTTATCCCTTCATATCAGCTTTTTGTCCCCCGCCCCCGCAAAGCGGAGTGGGGGATATGGAAATTCCGGGCGTTCGTCCATTATTCTGTTAGTCCGTCCATCCGAGATATGTTGTAAGCGCTCTAAGATTTTTATTTGTTGACCAATTGATTTCAAACTTACACACAAGTATTATATTAGGAATCTCTAGCGTAAGTTCGAAATTGGGCAAAATTCGAAAATATTTCAACAAAAATTGATATTTAGAAGATTTTCGACCTGAGGAATGTGATAGTGACAAATGCAATTTAAAAATGGCGGCCATTATGGTGGCCATTTTGGCAGCTATTTTCAATATGGTCGCCAAAACGCATAAACAATTTTGAAGTGCTCCAATGCTCCAATTACAAAGAAAATTGATATTTAGAGGAATGTGATCGTGACCAATGCGATTTCAAAATGGCGGTCATTTTGGCAGCCATTTTTCAGATGCCCGCCAAAATGCGTAAAATTTCGAAGTGCTCCAATTTCAATGAAAATTGATATGTAGGATTTTTTCCACATGAGGAATGTGATAGTGACAAAAGCGATTTGAAAATGGCGAGTTATTTACATTTAATTTTGTAGAATCCAATTAACTTTTAAGGGCATAAAAATAGTGTATGGAGATGAGCACTTGCTGTTTTAAATATTTATATAAAATAGTTAGCACAATTAAAATAACAAATGATTTCTAATATAGAACCCATATAAAGGCTTGCTAGAACACAAGCAAAATTCTTGACTGATTATTGACGACACAGCTTCTTTAAAGATTAGTCCATTTCAGTCATAGGAACTAATGAAAGTAATTTATACACAAATCTATGTATATAGGTGGGGAACATTGGCTATGGCATAGCAATCTTGTCGGTATTTAACGGTTTCTTTTCTTCCTAGACTTTCAAAGTGTTCTCAATGCATTATTATACCAATTAATCTATGAAATTATTGAATGATTAACTAATTAAATTGTTACAAATACACAGCAGCATTGCAATGCTGCAACTTTGTTTTCCAATAAGTTACAATCCGTTTACGGTCATACATTAATCGTTATTTACAAGAACTGACAATTTGTATCGACTCGTCGTAAATAAGAAGTCAGTTGTCTTATGCTGTCATTTTTTCTTTTTCCCAAAGGTGACTGTTTAATACAAGTTTGACTGTATCTCTTCTTTTGTTCAGCTTCTTAAGCTGTTCAAAACTTGTTCAGCTTCTTAAGGTGGTACCATACACTACAGGGAAATAACTTTTTAAAATCAGTTGAACGTTTTGATCGTATGATGTTTGCAGATTTCAAGCATTTCGATGATCAAAACCACAGAGAGAAAAGCTGCTATGTGGCTAGCGAATTTATAGCTCTTAGTCTGTTAGTTGGAATTTGTTAAAATTTTGATATTTATTACAGTGCCAAAAAAATAAGAAAATTAAATGAGCAGATCAAATTTTACCTGAGATGTATGGTACAATGTACCACCTTAAGCAGTTCAAAACTTGTTCAACTACTTCAGCTATTCAAAACTTGTTTAGCTTCTTGAGCTGTTCAAAACTTGTTTAGCTTCTTAAGCTGTTCAAAACTTGTTTAGCTTCTTAAGCTGTTCAAAACTTGTTTAGCTTTTTAAGCTGTTCATGTACTACAGAGATAGATAAACATTGTGTTTGTAATTACAATGAAAATTTTCTTATTATTCTTTTTATATATACATGATTTCAACTTTTTTTGTATAGGGTATGATACACAGAGATCTAAAGCCAGTCAACATATTTTTAGATTCCAACGATCACGTGAAGATAGGAGATTTTGGTTTGGCTACAACCAGTGTTTTAGCTTCGGTAAGGTTACTTTATATTTCAATACAGTGAACTAATGATTTTCTTTTTTTTTCTTTTGATATTTATGATTCTACCTCATATCTGAAAAAAATACTGACAAAGATCAATTTAATATCTAAACTTATAATATTTATAACTTTTAATTAGTACATGTAAAAATTCAGTTTTTTTTACTCAATTCCTATCATTGTATCACTGCAATAGTTTGCTTTGCATTAATCAATTTAAACAAAGCCATAAGTTCTTACTCACGAAACTTTATGGTGTTATATTGATTATAATATGAAAAACAAAAAATGCCAAGCAGTTCCACAATCTAATCGAACATCGTAGAAACAAAGGCAAAAGCTTATACCCCTAACACACATATTTAGGACCGTTCACTTTCCTGACTTGTTACAGGCACTTCAATCAAAAGTGGCATGTTAGCTTCAATAAAAAAAGATATTTGCAGTCAACATGAAGACTGAGCAAATAGAAAAGATAATAAAAATGTGTACTTATTACAGTTATAACTGGTATTGTCTTTTAAATAAAGATCTATGTTTTTTAAAGCAACCCAATATAGATGCTACCATGTTTAGTATCAGTGCACAAGAATTCCATGGAGATACAACATCAAAGTCAATGTCAAGGTCTGATGGTGCAGATGATTTGACGGGAAAGGTTGGAACAGCATTATATGTCAGCCCAGAGATGATGACAGGAGTTGGGAAAATGTCATATAGTCAGGTAATGTCAAGGTCAATAAGTACTACATATAATAAGATTATGTCAAGGTCATTGTATGAATTAATGTCAAAGTCAATAAGTACTAAGTGTAATAAGGTTATGTCAAGGTCATTATGAATAAAAACATAGATATCAAATTTAGTGGGCATGACGTGTTTCTAGAATAACCTTCATCAGGTACGTTTAAAGTCTAGAATAACCTTCATCAGGTACGTTTAAAGTCTAGAATAACCTTCATCAGGTACGATTAAAGTCTAGAATAACCTTCATCAGGTACGTTTAAAGTCTAGAATAACCTTCATCAGGTACGTTTAAAGTCTAGAATAACCTTCATCAGGTACGTTTAAAGTCTAGAATAACCTTCATCAGGTACGTTTAAAGTCTAGAATAACCTTCATCAGGTACGTTTAAAGTCTAGAATAACCTTCATCATGTACGTTTAAAGCCAACATATTTGAAGCCAAGTAATATAAAAGTCTTTGGGAGTAAGAAAACCTAAGAGCGTAAACAGAATAGCCAAAATCTGCTGAGGTCACCATTATTAGTTTCATTGTATGACAAGTATGGAATGCCATTATGGTTGAAATATAATGACTATGCTGTCTGGTATAGACAATGCAGTCTTAAAACCCAATGCAAAATTAATTACAAAATGTAGTAAGATTATCATTGATAATCGCATTACAAATAAAATTAAAAAAAGTTACAGCACAAGGTTATAAAGTAAGATAAAGTCAGTGAGGTCAGGTCAGAGTATTTAGGTTATAAAGTAAGATAAAGTCAGTGAGGTCAGGTCAGATTATTTAGGTTATAAAGACAGTGAGGTCAGGTCAGATTATTTAGGTTATAAAGTAAGATAAAGTCAGTGAGGTCAGGTCAGATTATTTAGAGAGTTTTGGAATATCTAGTGTTCTTACAGCAAAAATGTTGAGCATTATTCAGGTTTCAAACAGAGAACATTACTTTTTAAGCAAAAAAAAAGATTAGGTATAAAATTGTGTCTGCTACGACCAATTCTTTAGCCATGAAGACATGGACAGTACCCATCTTGTAAGGCCACTCCCACAAAAGACCACCCCTCTTATGGCAGATTTTCTCTGGGTATTCTGCTTTTCTCTGCCAATAAAACTGACTGCCACGATAGTTATAACTGAAATATTGGTGAAAGTGGAATTAAACACCATAAACAAACATCTTATAGGCTGCTTTTTCATAGTAGAAGGGGTAGCCTTATAAGAGGAGGACTTCTGTATCTGCAATTAAATTTCTTTCAGGTTTAAATATTGACATTTTATTTATAACTGAACAAATGTATGCAGATTGTATATCTCTCTTTTTTCCCCTTAGAAAGTAGACATGTACAGCTTAGGAGTAATATTCTTTGAGATGTGCTACAAGCCTTTGTCTACTGGTATGGAGAGAGTCCAGGTCCTTGCTGACCTTAGAAATGAAGATATTATCTTTCCAGAGGACTTCGATCAACTTGAAATGAAAAATCAGGTTTGAAATTTGTTTGATGAATTTTTCTTCTTTTTTTCCCCTTTCTTTTTTTGTTAAATATATTTAAAATTGATGAACATGACAATGCACTGTATATGATAATGCTGCATTGAAAATATTGAGTTTAATTTAAGCAATACTATATATAATATTATTCTGTTTATATACAGTCCAAATGGTTAGTGTACTCACCTCGAGTGCGGTAGATTGTGGATTTGAGACCTGATCTGGTCAAACCAAAGACTAAAAATTGGTATTTGTTGCTTCTCCGCTACGCACGCAGCATTAAGGAGTGGGGTGACATGTCTATCCGTGGACTGTTGTTTCAGTGAGCTACAGAAGCAGTATTAAAATTCAACTAAGCATGCTAGTGTAGTACAAAGCAGACCTCATCATCATCTCGTTGAAAATTAACTTGTTCTCGCCATGATATAACAGCAAAATTGCGGCAGAGTTGGCGTTAAACAACAATCACTCACTCAAACCTTTGTTGTGTAGGATGTTGAATATTCTGATCATGTGATTTTAAAGCATCTTATTATAAGAGATTTATCAAGAAAAAAATAAAATGATTGGTAATAAGAATAGACTAATCTTATACTTCAAGTTATCTGTGAAGCAGCTTATCTGAGTTCTTGATGACAAGGATCATGGTTTGCTCAAGAAAGATGTGTGTTCTTAAATACATGGATTCCAAATTTCCAAATAAACTATAATCAACAAATATTGAAATAAAGACATTTTATACTTATTGACTGGGTATGAGGGGAATAGTAAGTTTATTGACCCCGAGATATCAACTATTGCCCGAGGCGAAGCCAAGGGCAATAGTTGGTATCAAGGGATCAATAAACTTACTATTCCCCGAATATCTAGTTAATAAGTGTTTTATTATACCGAAAGAGAAACTGACAACGCAGGTCACACAAGACGAAGAAAAAAAAAACAAACAAAAAACACAATATGTGTTGGACACCACTATACACAAACAAATACAAATAAGACATGAGCCCTCCTACAAACAACAAATTTGTTTATGAATAAATAATTGTAAAATAATGTATTAAAATGTTACAATAATATTTCTGGATGGCTTTCCATACGACCCTCTCAATCTAAGACATCTACAATTTTTCGAACCCAGTGAATGCAGTGAACGGCAACGACTTATATTTAATGTAATATGTCTAAATAAAGCATCCCTGTTATTTACAAATTAAAACTTGTCTATGTGTGTGTGACTTCTCTTTGGTTAAATAAAAAATTAAATTCTTGTTCATAAATAAAAATTTAAATTCTCGTTCATCTTATCGAAAAAAAGAAATAAATACAGCGGTTATTTATAAGACTCAAATTAATTATTATTAACAACACACAATTTATATAGGATACTTATTGTAAGATTTGCTCTGGCAAAAAATCATCATCTGTGAGGGACACAAATCTACCTGTCATATTCGAAACGTCTGCACACTTGTAGTGTCTCTCGAATTTTACGAAAGCAGATTAGTTCCGAATGTAATAGTAAAGCCAAGTAACCAATCCGTACACGGCATTAAAATTCCGCGAAACAATGTGACAGTGTCGGTCAAATAGTTGGAAACTATTGACCGGTGAAGTAAACTTCTCGACATAAGCCTGGAAAAATAGTAAAACTATCGAGTTGATTTTTATATAGAAAATTACAACTGAGGTATAATAATGTCATTTATAAGATTTGTGAGAAAAAAAAAATGGAAATCTATGAAAATTGATTCTCCAAAAATAAAAAATATTTCACAATATATACATATTCTGTCCATTAGATATTTACATTTTTATCTCACCGATCCAAAGTGTAAGGGGTGTTTTTGACATCACTTTGCATCTGTCATCTGACATTTGTAAATTTTTCACCTTTTAATCGTCTCCAAAACCACTGGTTCAATTTGAACCAAACTTGGTAGGGATATTCATTGAATGGTTTATGGTTTGGTTTTTTTTTCTATTACAAATCCACAAGAGATCCAAATGTATCAAAAAGGGTGTCTTTTGTTTTATTATATGGAGCATTTTTTATTCAACCAAGTTTTCTTGATGTTCCTAATACAATTCTCTTAATGAAGAATCTAACAGATTTTGTATGGCTAGTACCAATTCCAGTATATAAGGTCGTCAAAATGGGACCAACACACATTTTCCCGTGTAAAATGGGCTTTTATTGGCAGGAATAGACAGCAGGTTGATTTTCCAGAAAAAGTGAAGATGTGTTCATCAGTGAGCCATTATAGAGAAGTCTTTTGTCGTATAGAATCCAGGAATTAATACGACTCTCATTCTCCTGTTCCAAAAAAAAACAACACCCCATTGAATTAGTTTAATCTTATTTGCTACTCAGTATAGGGTAATATAATGATTGATAAAAAATCAAAAGAATAAATAATCTCCAAATGTTTTAAAATTTGTGTCTCATGAAAATAACAGAGTTTTCAGTAACACATGTACAACTGTTGTTTACAGACAAGTATTTTAAAGATGCTAATGAATCATGATCCGTCACAAAGACCAACATCAGCTGAGTTACTGAAGTCAGAGTATATGCCTCCACCACAACTAGAGGAAGCAGAACAGAATGAAATCTTAAGATCTACCATATCTGATCCTCACAGTAAGGCATACAAACGTCTCATCAATGGACTCTTCTCACAGACAATGACATCTGCTGATGACTATCTGTATAATAGTGATTTTCATAAGGTATGGTTGCATGCATGAATAATGGATGAACTGTTTATTCATATCTGTAAAGATCTGGTTATATATTAAATATGTAATATTTATGCCATGGTTTTCTGAGTTTAACGGTTAAACAATCGAATGCAAAGTGTGAGATTGTTTAATCGTTTTAACTTGGAAAACAGTGGTAAGCCATGCAATATCACATCTAGGTCGTTGAATATTGCACGGCTCTCTGAGAGTATTAAAACAACAGCCCATATTTAAAGTGTGCAATATCTCATATCTGCGTTTATTATTTCATAGCTCTTAGCTGTTTTTTATTTACATTCTGGTATATAAACCATAAAAAGATCAAAAGAAAAGAATGCATTTATGTTACAATTTATATAATTGGATTTTTTAACAACTAAGATTTGATGGTTGTGTAATGGTATAGGATATAGTATAATATCTATATTTATAAACAATCAGTTTTGTCTATCAACTTCTAATGGTCAATCTGCATAATATTTTAACATAATGATTCTTTGATCAAAACACAGATTAATATAATGTGTTCACCTTCTTGTTTCGATGGTATTATGAATAATCACCTCTAGAACTTTGATACCAACCACATTGATCAAGGCTGCATAAATATTAAAACATCTTGCTATGAACTAATATAACAAACTGTAAAAATGAATTTGTGAGCATAGTTTTATTTACCTTATTTAGACCATCTATTTTTACTCTTCCCTAATACAATCTTTTTCCATCTTAATTTTGTTCCAGTGCAACCAGGGATTTCATTTTCATATTTTGGTCACAGAATTCCATTGAAGATATTCCAACTGTGTTT
>MJUT01050868.1:277741-290131 GCA_002080005.1 Gigantidas platifrons | reverse complement strand
GAAATTTCATTAACCTTTGTATCACCCAAGCCAAGCCCCAAGAGCCTTCGGATGTTCAATTAATGTCGACTCGGCACGTGACTAAAGTTCACATGCTACAAACGTTTCTAGATCCCCACAAGCACGCTTTGATCGATAATACAATATTACAACATGTGGAATTCTTTCTAGATTCTCAATCACGTGAACAATTTGTGTACAAAGGAAAATGTGTATTCACTTTAATTAAAGGTAAACATGACAGTGGCTTACAAGGGGATTAACGACATACAAATACGAAAACGAAAACGCACGTTTAGATAAAAATTTACATCGATTTTTTTCTTCTTTTTCTTGGCATGTCGCAATAATTAAACCTCACATTTTTGTCGGCAGTTGAGGAATCGCAATAATAAATGCACGCAATAATTTCTGAATTTACAGTATAATATTATTCTGTTTATATACAGTCCAAATGGTTAGTGTGCTTGCCTCGAGTGCGGTATATTGTGGATTTGAGACCTGATCTGGTCAAACCAAAGACTAAAAATTGGTATTTGTTGCTTCTCCGCTAAGCACACAGCATTTAGGAGTGGGGTGACATGTCTATCCGCAGACTGTTGTTTCAGCGAGCTACAGAAGCAGTATAAAAATCCAACTAAGCATGCTGGTGTAGTACAAAGCAGACCTCATCATCATCTCATTGAAAATTAACTTGTTCTCGCCATGATATAACAGCAAAATTGCAGCAGAGTTGGCGTTAAACAACAATCACTCACTCAAACCTTTGTTGTGTATGATGTTGAATATTCTGATCATGTGACTTCAAAGCATCTTATTATAAGAGATTTATCAAGAAAAAAAAAAAATGATTGGTAATAAGAATAGACTAACCTTATACTTCAAGTTATCTGTGAAGCAGCTTATCTGAGTTCTTGATGACAAGGATCATGGTTTGCTCAAGAAAGATGTGTTTTTTTTAATACATGGATTCTAAATTTCCAAATAAACTATATATCAACAAATAAAGACATTGTCATTTATAAGATTTGTGAAAAGAAAAGAAAAAACATCATTCTTCATTAGATTCGTAAATTCATTGATTGATTAATTGAGGAAATCTATAAAAATTGATTCTCCACAAATAAAAAGTATTTCACAGTATATACATATTCTGTCCATTAGATTTTTACATTTTTATCTCACCGACCCAAAGTGTTAGGGGTGTTTTTGACATCACTTTGCATCTGTCATGGTCTGTCAGCTGTCATTTGTAAATTTTTCACCTGTTAATCGTCTCCAAAACTACTGGTTCAATTTGAACCAAACTTGGTAGGAATATTCATTGAATGATTTATGGTTTGTTCTTTTCTTCTATCAGAAGTCCACAAGAGGCCCAAATGTATCAAAAAGGGTGTCTTCTGTTTTATTATATGGAGCATTTTTTTGTTCAACCAAGTTTTCTTGATGTTCCTAATACAATTCTCTTTATGAAGAATCTAACAGATTTTGTATGGCCAGTACCATTTTCAGTATATAAAGTCTTCAAAATGGGACCAACACACATTTGACAGTGTAAAATGGGCTTTTATTGGCAGGAATAGACAGCAGGTTGATTTTCCAGACAAAGTGAAGATGTGTTCATCAGTGAGCCATTATAGATAAGTCTTGTCATATAGAATCCAGGAATTAATATGACTCATTCTCCTGTTCCAAAAAAAACAACACCCCATTGAATTAGTTAATCTTATTTGCTACTCAATATAGGGTAATATAATGATTGATAAAAAACCAAAAGAATAAATAATCTCCTAATGTTTTAAAATTTGTGTTTCATGAGAATAACACAGTTTTCAGTAACACATGTACAACTCTTGTTTACAGACAAGTATTTTAAAGATGCTAATGAATCATGATCCGTCACAAAGACCGACATCTGCTGAGTTACTGAAGTCGGAGTATATGCCTCCACCACAACTAGAGGAAGCAGAACAGAATGAAATCTTAAGATCTACCATATCTGATCCTCACAGTAAGGCATACAAACGTCTTATCAATGGACTCTTCTCACAGACAATGACGTCTGCTGATGACCATCTGTATAATAGTGATTTTCATAAGGTATGGTTGCCTGCATGAATAATGGATGAACTGTTTATTGATATCTGTAAAGATCTGGTTATATATTAATATGTAATAATGGATGAACTGTTTATTCATATCTGTAAAGATCTAGTTATATATTAATATGTAATAATGGATGAACTGTTTATTCATATCTGTAAAGATCTAGTTATATATTAATATGTAATATTTATATCTGTAAAGATCTAGTTATATATTAATATGTAATAATGGATGAACTGTTTATTGATATCTGTAAAGATCTAGTTATATATTAATATGTAATATTTATACCATTGTTTTCTGAGTTTGTTAAACAATCGAATGCAAAGTGTGAGATCTTTTAATCGTTTTAACTCGGAAAACAGTGGTAAGCCATGCAATATCACATCTAGGTCATGGATTATTGCACGGCTCTCTGAGAGTATTAAAACAACAGCCCATATTTAATGTGTGCAATATCTCATATCTGCGTTTATTATTTCATAGCTCTTAGCTGTTTCTTATTTACATTCTGGTACATAAACCATAAAAAGAATGCATTTATGTTACAATTTATATAATTGGATTTTTTAACAACTAAGATTTGATGGTTGTGTAATGGTATAGGATATAGTACAACATCTATATTTGTAAACAATCAGTTTTGTCTATCAACTTCTAATGGTCAATCTGCATAATATTTTAACATAATGATTCTTTGATCAGAACACAGATTAGTATATGTGTTCACCTTGTTTCGATGGTATTATGAATACTGTGAATTCATTTTTATTCGTGGTATACCAATTTTCGTGGTTTTCGTGGGTGCCAGCAAACCACGAATTTAAATGTTCGACGAAAAATGACCATTTGATTTGCGTTTGGCAGTAAGCAAGGTTTTAACAACACAAACGTTTGTAGACATGTAGGTAATTCAACATTGTTACATGATGTAATTGTAATGCATGTCTTATGAATCTAATATAAATGTACCCGTGTGTCATTTTGTGATTGATAAACATGTAAACTCTTGGAAAAAATTGTTTATTGTTGTGACATTTATGAAAACATTTTGCAGTAATAACTTCCAGTATTTTTGTATTGTTTAATGAAGTGTTGATACAAATAAATACAAAACATTTTTGGTAAAATCATTATTGTCGCCTTTTATAATTGCTGTGTAAATATTTTGATTGACAATCATAAAGTTTATTGGTGATAATAATTGGATTAACTGTCGGTATACTGGTATCATATACGGCCGGAAGTCAGGATTTTAATTTGTTGACATGTGATGTTTAACTGCTGTGACATAAAACTTCACACCTTTTTTCTTTACCGTTTAATGCAACTTTTTTATATGTATCATTTATGGCATGTCATGTTCCCATAGAGTACAAAGAGTTATAATTTAAGTTTTGACTCCTAGTGTGAAGTTTAGCAAAAACATACCCTTTTTGTGAAATATTAATTAAGAAACAAATGTAAATGATAGTGTCAAAATTATGCAATCAAATAATTAACAAAATTGTAACAAGCTGATAATGTACAACAATGATCCATATTTGTTTGGCATACTTGTAAATTTACTTAAAATGAACACTTTATCGTAGAATCGCAACATGCAAAATCTACGAATTTGAAGTGAAAATCCACAAATTTAAGTATTTCAAAACTTTTTTTTTAAATTTTTTGTAATCGGCAAACCACGAATTTAACTACCCCACGAAATGCCTTTTTTTCCCAATCCACGAAAATTGGTACCAACGAAATTAAATGAATTCACAGTAATCACCTCTAGAACTTTGATACCAATCACATTGATCAAGGCTGCATAAATATTAAAACATCTTGCTATGAACTAATATAACAAAATGTAAAAATGCTTTTGTGAGCATACTTTTATTTACCTTATTTAGACCATCTATTTTTACTCTGCCCTAATGCAATCTTTTTCCATCTTAATTTTGTACCAGTGCAACCAGGGATTTCATTTTCATATTTTGGTCACAGAATTCCATTGAAAATATTCCAACTGTGTTTCTAGCCAAGTACAATTTCTGACATCACTTTCAGAGATATATTTTTATATTCCCACTCCACCGGAGGGGTGGGGTGTACTGTTTTACCTCTGTTCGTCCTTTCGTCCGTCCCAAGATATTTTTCGTCACATTTTTCTCAGCAACTATTGATGGCAGAAATCTGACATGTGGTCACAAGCTTCATATAGGTACCCCATATCATGGGAAGCATTTTGAACCCGTCACATTCCTACTTCCTGTTTGCCGACTTGGTTGGTTTTTATATACATTGAACATATATGCAGGGATATCATAAGTGAGCATTAGCTCACAGTTCATCTTGTTTTAATTAAGAACACTTGTCCTATAATATATTTTATATATATGCTTTTTTCCATATAGAAACATAAGTTGATAGTATATTTTTTATTGCAGGGAGGAATTACAATCAAGACAGCTTTGACAAACGAGTTAGTGTATGAGAGCCTCATAAGAATATTCCAGAAACATGGTGCTGTTCCTGTGTTATCTCCCCTTCTGATGCCAAAAACTTCTATGTATGATAATAATTCAGAAAACTATCCATGTTTTATGGACCACAATGGCCTGTTGATTGGACTTCCGTTTGATCTTAGAGTAAGTTTGATTAAAAAGAGAATATATAACTTAATAGACATTTTATGTCTTTATCTGGTTTTTGATAGGAGTTATTTCCCTTTATTACATACAAAATGGTACCCATTCTAGCAGGAGCAGTTGAAAGGACAAAGAATTTGAGTATTAATCTCTTATAATTTGTATATAGTTGAACCTTGTAAAAGAATCAGAATAATTTTATATCAAATAGAAAATTCACAACATTTAAATTTGTGCACAAATTGTCATTTTCATTGACCTTTGCATGAAACTTTTGTCAGAATTAAAGGGAAATAACTTCTATAAAACATGTAAAAACTTATACGGTAATTTTAGAATCAAGTTGAATATAAGCAAATGGTCATAAAATCAAACTTTGATTGACTTCATCAACTTGAAGACTAGATGTCATGTATATGCATATTATCTGATTGGTATTGGTAATCAATTGTTATGATGAAGAATTCTTTTCTCACTTAACAGTGTAGCAGTCAGCGTGCTCGCCTCGAGTGCAGTAGATAGTTGGTTCAAGCCCTGATCGGGTCAAACCAAAGACTATAGATTAGTATTTGTTGCTTTTACGCTAAGCACGCAGCATTAAGGAGAAAGAGCAAAGACTGGTTAGCTCGGAATCAGGATAATGTGTCCGAGTGGGGCAACATGTCTCTCCGCGGACTGATGTTTCAGTGAACTAGCACTATAAAAATCCAACTAAGCGTGTTGGTCTAGTACAAAGCTGACCTCGTCATCATTTCATCGAAAATTAACTTGTTCCCACCATGATATAGCTTGAAAAATTGCTGAGTTGGCATTAAACAACAATCACTCACTCACTCACTCTTTAGTTCACCTGTACTAATCTTTAAACTCACAACAAAGGTGAAAGGAATAGTGAAATTGACTCAAATTTAATGTATTAAAATATTTGTTTCAGGTTCCATTTGCAAGATATGTTGCCAGAAACAGCATTATGAATTTAAAGCGATATTGTATAGGGAAAGTCTACAGAACAAAGAGATTTCATAAACAGCACCCTAGGGAGTTGACAGAATGTGCCTTTGATATTGTATCCTCTTCTCAGGGAAGGTATGTGATAATGCTGTCTATATGCTAAAATAAAATACTTTGTAGATCAATGCTAACATTTCAGGGATCGTCGTAGTTGTAGTCATATGGTAGTTGGATTTACAACTACCTGTGCAATCAGAGACTATCACCACTAACATTGTGAGTTTGAATCCCGTTCATGGCGAGGTGTACTCGATACAAATTATGTGATAAAGTTTGTCAGTGACTTGTGACAGGTAGATGGTTTTCTCCGGCTACTCTTATTTCCTCCACCAATAAAACTGACCGCCATGATATAACTGAAATATTGTTGAAAGTGGCATTAAACATCATAAACCTAACCTAACCTTTTAGACTGTGAGATCAGGCCTTTTAGACTGTGAGATCAGGTCTTTCAGACTGTGAAATCAGGCCTTTTAGACTGTGATATCAGGGGTCGATTTCACAAGAAGTCGTAAGTCTAAGATTAATCGTAAGTGTTATCGTAAGTGTAATTTCCAAGCTTTTGGTTGGTTGAAATTCGCACTTACGACTTTTTGTGAAATCGACCACAGATCTTTTATGCTATGAGATCAGGTCTTTTTAGATTGTGAGATCCGACCTTTTAGACTGTCAAATCAGGCATTTTAGACTGAGATCAGGCCTTTTAGACTGTGAGATCAGGCCTTTTAGACTGTGAGATCAGGCATTTTAGACTGTGAGATTATGCCTTTTAGACTGTGAGATTATGCCTTTTAGACTGTGAGATTATGCCTTTTAGACTGTGATATCAGGCCTTTTAGTCCTAAAGCAAACTATTCAAGTACAGGTTTAATCCTCCTACTCAGATTTATAGAGCAATCAAAACACAATATACTAGGTAATGTTCTGATTGATGGTTTTTTCCCTGAGTATAAGTACAAAAATAATATTACTCACACCAAGATGCTACTGTCTATCATGTTATGTGCTCAGAGTCTTTCAAAACTGCATCAGTGGTGTAATGGCTTGCATGCTTGACTAGAGTGAGGTAGATCATGGGTTTGGAGGCACTTGGACTCCTGCTAAAGACTATAAAAATGGTATTTTGCTTCTCAGCTGAGCATGCAACATTAAGGAATAAGAGTAAAGACTTGTTGGCTCCAATAAGGATAATGTGTCTGAGTGGAGCAACATTTTTACCTGTGGACTAAAAACGAACGTGTTGGACCTAGCGGACATCATCATCTCATTAAATGTAACTTGTTTCTGCCATGATTTAAACCCCCCCCCCCCTGTCTTTCATTATTATGAATTATTCTGCAAAAAATTATTAATTGGTAAGGATTAATTGAATGTACCAGTATACATGTTTTATGTGGTAAGGATTACTTAAATGTACCAGTATACATGTTTTATGTGGTAAGATTAAATGTTTTCTGTTTTATTTTAGCTTGATACCTGATGCAGAGATCTTGATTGTTGTACAAGAAATCATAAATGAATTCCCAGCATTACAGGTAATCAGAGTTATGACCTTTTCACCTTTGTCCAATTGATAATGATTAGGGGCTTTATGATCTCAACTCCTTTAACTACTTTCTCATTTAGCATTCTAGCTTGTTTTGGGGTAAGTTCTGAGTCAGAATAATGTGTCAGAGTGGAAAAACATGTCTATCTGAAGAATGTTGTTTCAATGAGTTATCATTATAAAAATCCAGCTTGGTGTGTTGGTTTAGTACAAAGAAGGAGACATCCTCACTGTCTTATCAATCACTCACTCACTTAACAGAAATGTCTGTTCTAAAATAAATTCATCAAACATTTCAAATGACCTTTAGTGCTTTCAATATTTTTTCACCAGTACTTCAGGCCTGGACGTCTGGTTTTATTGAGCACGGAAATCACAATTTTTACTAATATTAATAGTGGAGCATTATTAATGTTTTTGAGATATTCTCATACAAACATCTGGAAATAAAGATACATGTATTATCCAGATGTAAGTAGGTCAACATGACCCTTTCTATGTTTTGTTTGAATTACTATGAATTATTTCAAAACTAAATTGTAATTGACTATATTAAGATGTGTTGTTTATCAATTAAAATCCTTGTGTTTTTTTGTTTTTTTTTATAGAAAAGAAGTGATTATGTTAAAATGAACCATGTAACAATATTACAAGCAGTATTAATGCATGCAGGTGTAACAGAGGGTTTAATGGAGGATGTATTGATAGCTTTAAGTGGACCAAACGTAAGTCAGTAGACGTTGTAGATAGACAATAACAGTGCATTGACTTGACATAAAATCGATATACGGATGAGGCTTAGAATCGGGGAATATGCGAGGGTTTCCTGAGCATTTTCCCCGATTCATGCCGAATACGTATATCAAATTTTATGTCAAGTCAATGCACTGTTATTGTCTTTATACTGCAATTATTAATGACATTAATGGATATTTCTACCAATATTCAAATTATTTAAAAAGTTAGTTACCCCCAAGAGGCCCCAACTGATTTTGAATTGTTGTAAACGGTCAGTGACCGTTTATCACTTGTGAATATACTGTCAACGCATTTTGACTGCTCAAATAGAACAATTGCAGTATAAAAATTATTTACTATTTAGTTTATGTTTTATATACCGTATTTTACGGACTATAGGTCGATGGGGACGATAGGTCGAATTGCTGCTTTTCGGCAAAAAATTTTGGGGAATACTAAGATAGGTCGAAGCATTCCATAGGTCGAGGATGCCGATGACAACTTGGGTAAATATCGTCACATCNATTGCAGTATAAAAATTATTTACTATTTAGTTTATGTTTTATATACATGTAGTTTCCTGGGAGGGATTGAATCCATCTGTTTGACTGTCAAATGTCTATAGCTACCTATTATTATATACAGACTGTTCTTTCCTGTATGCCATATATATGTTCACACATTAATGCAAATCTTAAGACCATACAGGTGAATGTGGTTGAATAAATGTGATTTAAGTGTCCAAAAAAAAAGATACAACTTTATGTGATAAGATTTTCATTGATTTGCGTGGTTTCCTCAGGGTAGTACGGTTTCCCCCACCAATAAAACTGACTGCCACGATATAGCTAAAATATTGTTGAAAGTGGCGTTAAACACCATAACACTACCCTATAAATGGTTTGAATATTATATGGTGACCATTGTATATTTTTTTTTCTTTCTCAATTCACAGTGCTAGAGAAAAATTTAGTGTTTATTATATATTTATTCCTTTACACTCTAATATACAGTTCTTATGGACAAATAAGTGCATTTCATCTGTAAATTAAACAAAATATTTCAAGTTTATCATGACTTATGTATGGCAGGAAACTGTTATTGAAACCATAATTTATGCTTGTACAGCTATATTATTATTATAATCTACATAATCACTGCTTCTTGGGTGACTTTGTTCCAAGACATTGCTTTATTTTTTTTTATTGAATTGATAATCAAAGGGAGACAAATCATTGTGAATTTACAATATTAAAATGAAACACCTTGGGCCAAGTTCGAATGGGACCCGGGATCGAACTCACGTTACTCGGGTTCCATATGAACCACCCGGAAAAGTGTTAAAAATAGAAACAATGACGCAATTGAACTTTTGACCTTGTTTCTCTTCTAACCCAGCGTCGACCCAGGGTTATTCGAGATCCAAGATGGCTACAGGAGGAAACGATGCAGAATTGTAAGTTTGTATTTTGATCATTTTAGACTTGAATTGTCAAATTTAACATTGATCACATGTTTTTATTATTTTTATTTATTTCAATACATTTTTATGATTTTGCTTTTGATTGCTGTGTCAATCTCGGATGAGGAAGGGAAAATCATCGTCTTATGGGCCAAATACATTGTATGTACCATGGTACATGTGTTTACGTTTCTACACGGGAGAGACTTTTCAAACTTTTAATTGTCTTAAACAAGCAGAAAATCATACACGATTTGAATCGAGTAAGCAGGAGCATATTAATGTACAATGTACAGATTTTCGTGGTCAATGATTAATGTTAGATAATTAGTTTGGATTTTTTTTCTAAAAAAGTACCAACCCAATCAAATGGTCCCTGCCTACAGTATACATTTTTTGTCCTCTGCCGCAACGAGACAGAGGGACTAAGATCGTTGTCCATCCGTCTGTCACACCTACGTATACCTTGTGGACGCAACTCCCCTGCAGGCAGAAAGATTGGGTAAATAAAGGTAAAATTATTTCATCCTGTCATTGTGTAATTGTTTTTTTTTTAATTGGAAAACATGTATAAATAGATTAGCCTTTTCGTAGAATAAGACCATTTCATGATTTCAACATATTAATATACATGTAAATTGTATTAAATATACCATGTGTAATTGTACATAAATGCTCTAGCTGGGAGTTACTCGAGATCGCACAACAGCGTCAAAATGGAAAGTTGCACGCGCATCCAATTAATAGTAGTAGGACGTCACCCAACCCAACACCAGGGTTCCTATCGGGTTCCAATCGAACTTGGCCTTGATGACAAAGTAAAACAAATATCAAGTCATTTCAGACTGTATATAATAATTTCTGCTGGAGATTGTGATTCACTTTAGACTATAATTGTTTCTGTTATAGATTGTCAACAAAACACATTCCAAGTCACTTCAGAATTTAGGCCTGACAGAACAAGTCATTTCATCTCTACTTACACTTCTAGAAATGGAGGGACCATTTGGAAAGATTTCAAGTTTTCTTAGATGTATTACAAAAACAAAAGGAGAGGTATTGTATCATAGTTACATGCAGTAGACTGGAATGACAGGGCTCTACAATGCGACTAAAACACTCGCATTTGCGAGTTACTTTTGTAAAATGCGAATAAAAATTCTGTATTGATTGCCAGACTGTGAGTTGATACTTTAGGAACATTTTCATTCCCTCGCTGATCGTATTTTTCATTTTAAAATCTGACTTTGATTTTCCGGTCTTTTAAACCGCACAATTGACTCGGACATAAAAGGTTTAAATCACGTACTTTTAACGCTTGCAAGTGATCACGATAAGCAAAAATCAAAAACCTTCATACACAATTTTTTGCTAATAATAAACCAGTTGAATTAACTGATCATAGAGCTGGCCTGTTTTATGCAACATTGATGGAAGTATCAAGCCAAAAAAGTTAAGAAGCTTCGGGTTCTAAATGTGGAAAGCGCAAATTCCAAGATATTTGGAAGTCAGTTTTCGTGGCTCATTTATGATTCCAGTAACAACGTTAATTATGTAGTGTGATGTTTACAGAGAGACAGGTCCAGATATTGCTGGCAAAACTAAATTTGTTACTGTAAGAAAAGTTTAAATGTGGATGTCTTGTTTTTCTTAATAAAAGTCTGAAACGTGAAAAATGTTTTAATATGGTTTCAGCAAAAGTCCATTCCTCAACTAATCCAAACAATTCTGTCTCATTCAGGGGATTGATAATTATGTACAAATAAATACATATTGAAGTTATATAGTACGAATTTGTATCTTTATTAATCTGGCAAGTAACATACTTTTGTTGGCAAGTAAAAAATGTTTTCCTACTAGCCAGGGGCTAGTGGGAGCTGGTATGAATTGTAGAGCCCTGTGACCATGTGGCCACCTCTATTAAGCAATAACCCTGAATAAGAGGTCACTATTTCAATGACACAATGTTCACAAAAAGTGAAAAGTAATCTGATTTAAGAAGCCACCTGTCTTATGTAGTCACCTTTTGATGATTCCCAGGCTGACTGCTTCATTCAGGGTTGACTTTACTTTGTTGTATTATGGTAATTTTCATCTAACATCATTCTTTTACCAAAGTGTAACACATAGTTATTCCAAGGGGTCAGATTTAAAATCTTAAGATCATCACACTGTAGTGATATTGGATCACACAACATGTGATATACTTTTTTACGATACAACAGTACTGATCCCATATCAATTTAAAGCCATTAAGATATTTAATAAGTCTTGTTTTTGAGATTCATTTTAGTATCTGCTATTGTGATGTTAGCATGTATTAATGAATAGTAGTATAAACAAGGCAGTCTGTCAAGCGACTCCTGATTTTCCTTGTTTTTCCTGATTTTGAGCTGTTCCTGAATTTGTTAGATAAACTCCTGATAACTCCTGATTTTGAACTTTTTCCCCACAAAAAAAAAAATAACATAATAATATGTTGAAATTATTTTAGTGTAAACATCTTATCAATAAAAGGGGGTGAGGAAAATGGCCTAAGTAAGACCTTTTAGCCTGCTAATGACATTCTGACATTTTGATAATGACCTTCTGGAATCAAAAACACCATGCTTAAATTTATATATTATGGCCTGAAAGCTCTTACTTAGAGGGGAGGAAGGCAGCCATTTTGGGGTTTTTTTGTATGGTTTTATCACTTTTTATATAAAAAAAAATTCTTGATAATCTCCTGATTTTTAACTAAAAACCTTCCTGATTTCCTAATTTTTTTAAGCTAAAAAGTGCTTGACAGACTGACAAGGATGTGGTTGTACAACTCTTTGTATCTGTCTTGTCAATTCTATACTTCACTATATAGTAATTTGTAGTACATATTCAGCTTTTTGTGTGAT
>MJUT01050868.1:257061-268491 GCA_002080005.1 Gigantidas platifrons | reverse complement strand
AAGCGATGAATCCTGTATGTAATTACTATGTTTGATGTACTGTATTGTCTGATTATTTTCGAAATAAATATTGTTTAAATTAACAAGCGATGAAATTTATTTCCAAAACCTCGTATGTTGCATGAGTTTTTGTCACATGGTCAAATTCACAACTTCTGATTGGCGTAGACATACAATTTTTTTTAGGGTAGATGCATGCCAACTAGTTAATTCTAAAATGGAAATAAAATGATTTCGCCAAATTTTGACTTACGACATTTTGGAACCGCAACGATGATATACAAAATTGGATATATGCATTGAACATGTATGAACGAGACAGCTTGTTGTTGTACATGCTGTGCCTGTTACTCAATCCTATTCATATAAAATTGTTTATAAGTAAAATATGTTTAAAACAATATCACAATCCAAAGTACAACATCATTAAAGAATGAAATTAAAAAGAAATAAAATGACAAAAGATTGGACATCATCAACTTCCACAAAAAGTGTGAATGGAATCAAAGACCTAGAATTGGTTATGTTTTCCTTCTCCATTCATGGCACCCATCATGAAATCCTTGGTGTACAGTAGTCACCCTTCTTAAAAGGCCACACCTATTATTAGGCAACATTTCAGATGCTCTGAAATAGTAAAAATAATACTAAATTGTCCCCCTCAAAAGAGGCCACCATTCTTATAAGGCCACTTATTTCATTGCAGTTGTAGAAGGGATGGTCTAATAAGAGAGTGATTACTGTATAGTACAGATTGCAGGAATTATTTTTTTTCAGTTATTGAACTGATTTCAGCTATTTTCCTCTGAATAGAAATTGCCGAAATTTGCTGGACACAGCTATTGTTCATTGATTTTCACTTATTTTATTTTCTAATCAGAATCATCCCTAAAATTGAATCAAATGAGGTAAATAAAGGATTAATAGAATTATTTTATAGAGATCAGTGTAGCATTTTTAATGGATAAACAATTAAAGATAATTTCTTATGATTTATTGATTTCAGACACAAGAAGATATACAGGATATGTGTAGATCAGCAGGTATATCACACATGGTCATGTTAAAGGATGGAGACCATGTTAAAGATGGCATTAAGGTACCATAGAAACCACATTTTGTTATTTTGACCAATAGATCACATGATCTATGTTTATATTTACACCCTCTTTTCCTGCATCGGAATGAATTCTTCAATTTTCTCCCAAAGTTTACCGTTCATACTTTAACACAGAATTCTTAAAGGATTTTTTAAAATAAATATCTCCAAACTCAAATAGTTTGGAGATATTTATTTTCAAAAGTTCTATAAAACTATAAACAAATAATCCTTGGATAGTCCTTTACCAAGTTGGAACTGCCTTGGTTATGTATTGGTTAGCATGCTCGCTTAAAATGGGGTTGATCGTGGGTTTGATCCCAGGTCAGATCAAACCAAAGACTATAAAATTAGTATTTACTGCTTCTCTGGTAAGCATGCAGTATTAAGAAGTTGGCTTGAGAGTCGGGATATCCCTACCTGTGAACTATTGTTTCAGTAAGCTAGCACTATAATAATCCAACTCACCATGTTGGTATAGTACAAAACAGATATCATTGCCATCTCATCAAAACGTAACTTGCTTTTCCTATAATATAGCTGAAGAATTGCTCACTGAGTGTTAAAGGACAGTCACTCGCTCACTTTACAAACTTTGTGATTTTGGTGTAGATAAAAAAAAATCCCAAATGGTGTCCACTTTGAAATATTATAGTTCTCAAATATTAGGATTTATGGTCATGAAACTTTCAAGTACAATTTTTGTGTTCATGTTTGAAAAACAACCAATCAGTAGACTGTACCCAACAAATACAGTGTTCTGATTGGACGATTTTGGAGTGTGAGTACACATGTACAAAGATTATACTCTAAAATTATATAACCGCAAGGCCAGGTTCTCACATTTATCCTACATTATACATTCTGTGAATTCTTAATGAAAATGGTGACCTGATTAGTTGTGACGAATATGAAGGGGAAAAAACGTTGATGTAACTCACACAATTTGACAATATATGTTATTTGTCATCAATTTCTGGACATTAATACCAAATACTGGTAAATAATTTTTTGGGGGTATTTTTATACATATTACACAAATTAAAATGTGTTTCTTTTTGTATTTATACAGGTTAGATCATTAGAAAAGGACAAAATAACAGAGAAAGTTATAACAAATAAAACGCCATTAGCGGAATACTTACTGCAGAAAATCCAATCAAATAAAACGTAAGATTTGTATAAATTAAAATCGTATTTATTTAAGATTCTGAACCATGAAACATGTTTTTTTCTGACTATACATATACAAAAACAATCAAAATATGTCAAGATCAACATTTAAGTGATATTTGGACTGTTTTATTTATGGCGGAAATAAATGAAAAATAGATCAAGCTTGATTGCATAGAAAAGTAAACCAAAGATTTTATCTCCAAGTTGACAATATACATAATGATGTCACAGCAGTACAATTTGAACTCTGAATTTGTCTCTGATGTATCATATCATTAGTAAGTACAGGTACTTATTCTGCAATCCTGTGATTTTAAGTACTACATGTAGAAAATGGGTCAAATAAACCATTTTTATTTAGTCATGGACCTAATAAAGCTTATCTGGTACCCGTTTTATATAGATCACATGGTAAGAAACAGCAACAGTATAAGCAAGTAGATGATAGAGGACGCTCTTGAAAAAAAATTAAATGGTACCTGTTTCTGTTTCTGGTCTCTTTATAGTAAAATTTGTCATTTGATTTTTAACATTGCAGAATAAACACAATAATGTGTACATTATCAGTAAATATAAAATTTATTTGCACTCATCAAAGGACCACTTTTCTTCCTGTTTCTTAAGCTCGTACATATAGATTTTATATTTTCTGACAAAATACATACAGTGTTATGTATTTATAAATATGACCCTTTTTCTAGTAATTAGCTAAATTTTTCACAGATCGTTCCAAGGAAAGTCATCTGTACCTTTAGCTTCAACTTATGAAGGTTTGACAAAGTTAATATTTCTGTATTTTTCATATTCATGCCTGTATTTTATTTTGTAGTGAACAATACGATATGAAAGGCCAGTTGGGACAGTGCAATGCTACTTCCTTTCAGTCTCATTCTGATATTGTCCAATCACAATCAAATCATTCAAATAATATGACATTGACATTCATCTTTATCATGATGGAAGGAAAGCTTGCTCCAAACAGTAGAAAGAAGTATGAATCTCAGGTATTAGTTCTAATTAGCTTGGTTTAATTATCTGTCAAGTGATTTTCAAACTAGATTTGTTTTTAAAAAAAAATGATGTTGATGTATATACCATTAACAATTATCATCAGCAGTCGTGATCGTATGGTAGTTGGATTTAATAATACCTATGCAGTCTGTGCCTATCAGAACTAACATTGTAAATTCAAACCCTGTTCAGATGAGATGTACTCGATACAACATTAAGTGATAAAGTTTGTCAGTGACTTGTTGCAGATCAGTGGTTTTCTACGGTTAGTCTGCTTTTCTCCACCAGTGAAACTAACAGCCACGATATAACTGAAATATTGTTGAAAGTGGAATTAAACACCATAAACCAAACCAAACCGAACTTTTCAGCCTGGCCATAAATAATAGACTGCAACATTGATGTAATGGGTTAGCATGATTGTGTCTAGTACAGTGTTTGGTCAAACACTTTAAAATTAATATTTGCTGCTTCTGGCTAAACATGCATCTTTAAGGAGTAAGAACTAATACTGGTTGGCTCAAAGTCAGGATTATGTTTACGAGTGGAGCAACATGTCTACCTGCAGACTGTTGTTTCAGTCATCTAGTACTATAAATATCTTAACTAAGCCAGTTGTTTTAGTACCATGCAGACATGATTTCATTGAATGTAACTAGTTCTCGACATGATATAGCTGAAAAAAGTGCTCATTTCATGTTAAACAACAAATCACTCTCTCACCATAAAACAATGAAAGTACAAACAATACAAGAAGAAAATTCCTGCCTATTTGAAAAAAAAAATAAAAAAAGAAGAAAGGTTGATGGAAATCTTGCTCCAAACTTAAACCATGCTAAAAATAAAAAAAAAAGGAATCATAGGCTACTATTTTTTTTTTTTTTTTAGATTGACTGTTGTCAAAATATAATTATGCATACATTTTCTCATAAATATACATAGGAAAAGTTGTATACCAAAAATACAATATTCAATTATTCCTATCTGATAAAGATTTTTACAAGTGATTGTGTTACCAAGGGTACATTATTAAATTAAAAAATGTGATACTAGTAATCATTAATAGATTTTTGAAGATGGTAGCATAATTTGAGTTTTATAAATGATTATTACCATTTAAAAATAATATCTGCATAAATAAAAAAAAACAACCTATGTTTACACTCTATAGATTTATGGTAAAGTGACTTCCTGTTTATCTTGGTTGCCAGGGAAATCATGTGATGTTATAGCGGTTGAGCTTACTGCTCCAGTAATCAAAACAATTGCTGTATATTTAGAGGTAATTTATTTAATTTATCAGTCATCAATGGTTTATTAATATCACATTGGTGGACTAGATATTGTTTAACAAAAAACATTATTATACTTTACTATATATAGTAACAGAATAAATAAAATAGCTGGGCTATTCAACTTGCTTGTTGTCTGTGTCCAGCAGTAACTAATTTTTCCTGCGGTGTACTGCACTGTTTGGGAATATATCTGTACATAGCAAAAATAACTTTGAATTAGTCACTTAACTGCACATCAAACTAATAAGTGGTTATTTTCATTGTCTGCTAGTAAACAAACAAAAATAGATGTCATTGTGTGTGAATGGTTCAGGACTAGCTGAGGGAAAATAAGCTGGATGTGTAGTGATACAATGCCTATGTTGAAAAATCATGAAGAAAACTTAATCTCTGACACAGTATAAGTGGGATATGTTGATTTGTTATTATTGTAATAAAGCTTGATGCCAGATTATTTACACATTGTGTTCTATGATATAAAATACAATTTTATCCTTCTAACTTTACTTTGTGGCTTATCTGTGGTTTAGTGCAGTATAATAATACCATTATGTCCTTCTTTAAAAGTTAATATTCCATTATTATAATATTTCACAAATTATGAATTAATACAATTGATTAGATAACATAACATTTTTTATTCGGATAATTTGTTCAAAATCTCAATTGCCATGGGATCTGTTATTACCCGGGAAGTAACCCTGGTATTTTTATCAACTTCTCTACTGCTGTGATATAACCCATTATTATCCGTGAAATAACCCTATCTGTTCCGTCAAGGGAAGATAATGATGACGTCATCAGTCGTCTGCAGAAGAAATGGCTGCCGAAGATTACTCATTACTGGACAAAGAATGGTGATTTTCTCTGGGTAATCTGTTTCCTCCAATAAAACTGTCTGCCATGAGATTATACAAATATGTATAAAATGACATTAAAACTCCAACAATCAAGTTAGTAAGGTACATAAAGCAAATATTAAAAGGAAGTCTAGATCTAAGTTGTCTACACTGGCTTGAATATTAGGTTTTGTCCTGGCATGTGGAGTTTCAAAAGTTTATATCGGTATTATAAAACATCTGTCGCCTAGTTAGGAGATGGACATCCAGAATTATCAACCCACCAAGGTTATAGTGAAGTATAATAATATACAATATGAGGTCATATTGTATATAATTATACTTTACTATAGTTACAGAGTAAAAAAATAACAGCTATTTTTACTGCTTTTTGTCCATGTCCAGGAATAGCTGATTATTCCTGTGACATACTGAAAGCACTAATAACTGTTAGATAATGTGAGTTTGGTACAAAATTTGACACATAACAACTGCATTTTGAACTTATAATTGGTTATTTCCTTTTTGGGCCTAGTGCAGTATAACTCCATTATGTCCTTCATGAAAAGTACATGCAAATATTATACAATTATTGACTTCATATGAGGGGAACATCGAAAGTTGTCAACCAGAGATAGGTTGTTGTCACCGAGAGCTTTAAACACATGTTATGTTATAATTTCAGATCAGTGGAAGTGAACAGGACTTTCATGACAGTATAAGTAACACAATAGAAAAGTAAGTATCTTCATATAATCCAAAGATACAGCTCTGTATCAAATACATCTTATGTAAATGTCTTAACATTCAACCAAACTGCGTGAGAATTATATACAATTATAGTCTTTTGTTGAAGTCAATACGAGTTTTTATGGACCTTGAAATCGATATTCACTGAATCCTTTAGGCTGAGGTGAATATTGATTTCTAAGGTCCATAAAAACTCGTATTGACCGATACAAAAGACTGTAATTGTTTTATTACATTAAAATGAAAAATGTTTAAAATTGTTTAAATAAAATCATTATGTAATAAGATTTTTAATTGACTATTTTTTTTCCTCAAAGGATCTGTACTGCACCATTAGTGCACTTTAGCCCTGCTCTGCCAAATCCACTATATATATTTAATTGATAATGTTTTTTATTCTGATTTAGTAGAATGTTCAGCATTGGCAATTAATGTCTGTTCCCTAATTGTTGTTTAATTTATTGTGTTAACCCTGTGGTATAACGAAAGTACCCATATACTTGTGCTAGCTGGATGCTATCTCTCTTACTAGTATTCAGGACCTGCTGATGCCTAATATTCAGGAAAAACACATCAACATCAGAAAAATAAAATATCTTATTATTGGAGTGTTGTCAAATGAAAATGAAAATTTTACCTAATTAAATAGACAACCCTAGGTATCTACTTCAATAATTCTCCTGACACTCAATTATCATTCGTTTGTTCACAATGTTTAATATTATATATGTAAGACTCAGATTGACGTCCAATCCTCAAATCGGCGTCCAGTTCTCAAATATATGGCTGTTTTTCACTTTCTAAAATCGACGTCCAATTACGTCACTGACGTATACTTCAAATGACGTCGCACCCATTAGGACATAGTTTTGAAACAATGATGGAGAAGGGACAAGACCAGATTCAGAGTATACTGTACTTCTACTTTAGCGGACCCTAATCCTAACTTAACCTTAACCCTAACCTTAGCCCTAACCCTAACCCTAACCTTAACCTTAACCTTAACCCTAAACCTAACCCTAACCTT
Source organism: Gigantidas platifrons (assembly GCA_002080005.1). Taxonomy (NCBI): domain Eukaryota; kingdom Metazoa; phylum Mollusca; class Bivalvia; order Mytilida; family Modiolidae; genus Gigantidas; species Gigantidas platifrons. The sequence goes on along the minus strand of MJUT01050868.1, from coordinate 261,294 downwards.
AACCCTAAATAACATTAATGAATGGGAAAATGCTTTAAGAACATACACATGTACAAAACAAAAAACAACAACTTTAAGAAACAGATAAAAAAAACATGCAAAACAAAACTTTAGATATGCGAGTTTGGAAAGGACACCGATTTGAGAATATCATAAAATTGGACATTGATTTGAGATAATGACGTCAGTGGACGCCGATTTGAGGAGTGGACGTCGATTAGAGACTGGACTTCGATCTGAGTCTATCATATATATTAATTAAGATTGGATGATGGTGAACCACAAGTTTATATATACTTAGAGAAATCAGATAAAAGATTTTCCATATTCTACTCTATTTTCATTTATTACAGACAACCAAGGCATCGTAAATACCTCAATAATATATTTGACCAAATATTTGAATTAAAGTTTGAGAGAAAGAATAAAGGGTAAGATTTTCATGTTAAATAACATTTCATTTACAATTGTACCAATCAGTTGTATAATTATTGTAAAGTTCATCTACCTCAGGCATAGAGGATAACCATAGTCAGGGTCCGAAATTAACGGACGCTAAGACGCATTTTGCGTGTACTTTTCCAATTTTGCCTCTTAAAACACTATATGTAGTGGAAGCAAAATATTGTGTGTATGTTATTTTCAGTAGATTGAATGAAGCAGAAAGATCGAGAATTGACAAAAAACATGTTCCCTTTCATTTAAATGAAGCAGAAATATCGAGAATTTACCAAAAAAACATGTTCCCTTTCATTTATTAGCAAACGATACTGATACCGTATCTCAATCGTGACCGAAACCCAGTTCAAACATCAGAGCCTCTCGGGAGTTTTTATTGGCAATTGCAGCGGTGCTCCGTAATTGGAGGAAAATAGTCTAACACGCACATGAACCTTGACGAATATGACAACATCCGGTAAATGGGTGTCACGACATGATTTTGAACTGTTTTAAAAGTAAAATTAGGCCTACTGACAACATATGTGTATCTCAATCTGTTCTATCAACATCTTTTTTCTGTAAATTTACTTAAGCAAACTTTGATTAGAGTTTATCATTATTATATTTTTGAAATGCTCACAGAAAAAAAAATGCTTCAAAGATTTACAAAATTCACACAATTTGCTTGTAACAATTTTGGTAACAAGCAATAATTTGCTTGTGGACATAAAAGTTAATTTCTGTGCCTGATAGTCAATTTTAGCTATCTTGTTTAGGTCCTGTGGTTTTCTTGCTCCCATAGAGGATAACCATAGTCAATTTTAGCTATCTTGTTTAGGTCCTGTGGTTTTCTTGCTCCCAAAGATTAAAGACTTTTAAATTATTTTGCTTTCTAATATTTTGAGTGAGTGATTGTTGTTTAATGCCAACTCAGAAATTTTTCAGCTATATCATGGTGAGAACAAGTTAATTCAATGAGATGATTTTTATAGTGCTTACTGAAACAACAGTCTGCAGATAGACATGTCGCCCCAATCAGACACATTATCCTGATTCTGAGCCAACCAATCCTTGTTTTTTTTAGTTTTACCTGATCAGGGCTCGATCCCACAATTTATTGCACTCGAGGCGAGCACGCTAACCATTACAACAATGACACAGCTCTAATATTTTGACGGAGCGTTAGCCGTACCTGATAAAGGTTATTCCAGAAATGAAATTAGATTTCTACGTTTTTATTCTTGCCAACAAAAGCGAGAATGTGTGTAGTTTTCTGTGATTATTTTGTTTACAAAATTTTAAAGCACAGATTTTAAATATTCACGATTTAAACACAAACATATTATTTGTCTTCGAAAGTACTATTATTGTATTGTTTTTGACATTCAAAATTTTGTTTGGTGTTTAACCCATGAACTCTTAAAATCCTTACATTATAAAATTATGCTGAAATTACAGTGTAAAACTACATTTAATTCTGCCTTTGTTGGTAAAAATCTCATCAAAATCACACAAGAATTGATTTTGGAATAATGTTTTTAAAAAATGTGGTATTATATGAAATTTGTAGTAAAATATTAGTCACTGAATACATTTTGCATATCTCTGTATGTTTTTGATGTTTGAGTGAATGAGTGATTGTTGTTTAATGCTGACTTAGGAATTTTTCAGCTGTATCATGGCGAGAACAAGTTAATTTTCAATGAAATGATGATGAGGTCTGCTTTGTACTAGACCAACACGCTTAGCTGGATTTTTATAGTGCTAACTCACTGAAACTACAGTCTGCAGATAGACATGGCGTACCACTCTGACACATTATCCTGATTCTGAGCCAACCAGTCTAAATCCTCTTTCTCCTTAATGCTGTGTGTTTAGCAGAGAAGCAGCAAATACAAATTTTATAGTCTTGATCTATTGCACTCGAGGCGAGCACGCTAACCATTACACCACTCGAGGCAAGCATGCTAACCATTACACCTCTCTAGGCGAACACGCTAACCATTACACCACTCAAGGTGAGCACACTAACCTTTACACCACTCGAGGCGAGCATGCTAACCATTACACCACTCGAGGCGAGCATGCTAACCATTACACCACTCGAGGCAAGCATGCTAACCATTACACCACTCGAGGCGAGCACGCTAACCATTACACCACTCGAGGTGAGCACGCTAACCATTACACCACTCGAGGCGAGTACACTAACCATTACATCACTCGAGGCGAGCACGCTAACCATTACACCACTCGAGGCGAGCACGCTAACCATTACACCACTCGAGGCAAGCACGCTAACCATTACACCACTTGAGGCGAGCACGCTAACCATTACACCACTCGAGGCGAGCACGCTGACCATTACACCACTCGAGGCGAGCATGCTAACCATTACACCACTCGAGGCGAGCATGCTAACCATTACACCACTCGAGGCGAGCACGCTAACCAATACACCACTCGAGGCGAGCACGCTAACCATTACACCACTCGAGGCGAGCACGCTAACCATTACATCACTCGAGGCGAGCATGCTAACCATTACATCACTCAAGGTGAGCACGCTAACCATTACACCACTCGAGGCGAGCACGCTAACCATTACACCACTCGAGGCGAGCACGCTAACCATTACATCACTCAAGGCGAGCACGCTAACTATTACATCACTCAAGGCGAGCACGCTAACCATTACATCACTCAAGGCGAGCACGCTAACTATTACACCACCAATGCAGTTGTTGATATTTGAATTCATGGTTTGAAACTTATAACTTGTTACAGTACATACCTTTCATGATGCACTTAATTTTCTGGTTAGATGATACCAACGAAAACCACTGATTGACATTCTACCAAAAAAATGAATTCAGAGTATCTGTATTGTGATTTTTGTAGAAGCTCTCTAACTGGTATTTTTAAAATTTATCTTTTTTTTTTTCAGGTGCAACTTTATTGTACTATATGGACTGAAAGATGACAGTGTCAAACTGTTAACATGACATATCATTAGCCTGGTATTCACTCATCATAAACTGTCTGTGATAACATTAAATACATTACTAAGAGAAGGAGACCATTACAAATATTCAGGTTTTAACTGTATTATATTTAGTGTCTAAAGTGTTCTTATGTATTTATTTATATACAACACAATAATAAAGATATAAAATGTATTTGTAAATAACTGACGATGAATAGTTGTTTTTATAGCCCCATCCTATAGTGTTGTGCTTTGTTTGACTGTATAACTCAATAAGAAAACAATTGTTGAAATTGAAAATGGTCATTTATTATTAAATGACATAATTAAAAATGCACTAAACTACAAAAAACTACACATAATAACCAGATAATATATGAATCACATAAAAAACATTTTCAAGACAAAATTCTAGATATTTACTAGAAACTAAAAAACCGTCAAAGATGGGGGTAAAACTGTCAACATCAAAGATACATTTTTATAAAATAGAGAGGATGGGAGGGTGTTTATAAAATAAAGTTTCAAAAATGAAATTGATGATGATGTGAAATGTGTAATGATGGCTAGCGGGAATGACCAGTTGTTTCTAGGGCATGCGCAGTCAAACCATTAATGAACTCTGAAAAATTGTACTGTTCAAAGGGAAGTAATTAAGATAATTCTAATGGGATGTGCCATAAAAATATTTATAAAATATAAAATGCCTTTATGGCCCCATCCTATAGTGTTGTGCTTTGTTTGACGGTATAACTCAATAAGAAAACAATTGTTGAAATTGAAAATGGTCATTTATTATTAAATGA
>MJUT01050868.1:209224-245579 GCA_002080005.1 Gigantidas platifrons | reverse complement strand
ATACTGCGAATCAAAAAGATCACGTAAGTGTTAGTATAAAAGTGAAAAAGTTCTAGGCCTAAAGATCTTATTTATGATTCTCTACAGTCGATACAGAATGACAGAAATCTGACCTCATTAATATCACCAGCTGATTGTGTTTCTGGACATTGTCATTATTAATTTATACTATTAAAATTTACATCTTAGTATCATTTGTCTTTAACCAACAATGTGTACCTTTTTCCATTTTTTCGTGAATGTCCGCTAAACAAGTATCAAATTAATGATAAACGTGCGTGTATCAATCTCGCACTTGGCTCCAGTCAAGAAAAATATATCAATTTACACATTGAGAATGATTTTATTCAGAAAATTACACAAGTTAAGTACATAAATTCTTTATGTTCGTTTGAACATCGATAATTAGAACATAATTTAATTTATGTTATTATCAAGTGAGTATAAATTAACTAACTGTATACATGCCCTACAGCAAAGAAAAGACAGTACATGTACATGATTGTATACCTATTAATAAAATAATTACTGCCCTTATTTAGAAACAGTATTTCGAAAATTCTAGTTTAGCATTTTTTCAAGAAATCTTTGTCGAAAGTTGAAATATGAACAAAATCTATAATGACAACCTAAACATATTAAACAAATTTCCGTTTTAATGGTCTTTTAAATAATAGGTTCTTTGCTAAAATGGTTTGCCACGTTTACCTCTTCTTTTCAAATATCTTGAATTTTATAATATTATGTATTACATTTATTCCTTAGCGCAGTACCATATAGCCAATGAGGATGATCCGAGGCAGGGTATTTGCAATTCCAGTTCCTCATAGATGTTATGGGGACCGTTGCAAAACGGCCCGTATAGCACTCTGTGTGCATCTGGTGCCCTGAATAAGGGAACATCCCTAGAATGGGGATTAAGGGAGGAAAAGGTAAAAGATAAGGGAAAAGGGTGGTATAGTTAAAAGGGTAGGGTTAAGGTTAAAGGGGGAAGGGTAGGGTTAAAGGGGGGAGTGGAGGGGAGGGAAGGGACGGGACGGCGAGGGGAGGGTTAAAGTTAAAGGGGGGGAAGGGTTAANAGGTTAAAGGGGGAAGGGTAGGGTTAAAGGGGGGAGGGAAGGGACGGGACGACGAGGGGAGGGTTAAAGGGGAGGGGAAGGGTAGGGTAGGGTAGAGCTAAAGGGGGGAAGGAGGCGGGGTGAGAAGGGAAGGACTATGACGTCCTGTTATAGTCAGTGTATGTAATACTAAGCAAGCGTTTTGCAAGTAAATTATCGTATTTGTCCTATTAGAATCGAAATAATCCATGGCAGCCATTGTGTTATATTCATTTAACCATGGGCTGGGCCTTTATAATCGTTAATTTAACCCCTCGCTTGGGATTAAATTCGATTATATTCGTTAAATGAATATAACACAATGGCTGCCATGGATTATTTCTTAAGTAAATGTTGGACATATAATTAGCATTAACATTACATATTTTGTCGAATTTCTATATTACATTATTATAAAAAGACATACATTAATTTCATTTGTTTACTTGTACATACTATGCCGACTTTAAATATAGTTTACTTAAATAAAGTTTACTTAAAAAAATATTATATGACCATAATCCTGTATGTGGTATTTCATTAGGCTGATTTGATGTTTAATGGCAATGGGCCTGCATGAGTGCGGCCGGCTGTCAATAGATTGATGGGCATACCGTGATTATAAGTATAAGTATAAGTTTATTGATTCACCAATCAAGGGCCCACAGGGGGCGTATACATATACAATATGAGCATTTATTACAATTGTTTTATAATATAACAAAAAGATGAGAAAAAAAATAGCACTAATGTTTTCACCACTAGTTTAGAGCCATAGTCTTAGGTGTGTATTGATCCCTCTAACAATTGAGGAGGAAATAAAATGTATCTTAAAATAAAGAAATAGTATGACTACTTGAAGTACCAAGGGTCCATGCCATTAGGATGAACTTATGGGCCACGCCAGTTTTGTGACTATAGTAACAGTACAATAAAAAATATTTAAAGGGGGTAGTAGACGCCGGTGTCTGTAAAATGAAAGTATGGTCTTTTAAGTCATAAGGAAAGAGTTTTATTACGAAAATATAAATTAATACAACCAGCATACATAAGCAATATTGGCCTATACCATGCTATGTACAGCCGATACATGTTCATGAAGTGTAAATTTATGATGAATGACGTAGGGTCAGTGCCGTCTTTTCAGCAACATAGGCCACGGTCAACGCAGTGCACTGAGGCCCCTATCTATACAAACACTCACAGAAATAAAACTGTAAATGGTCGATAAAATTAAACATATATTTCTTGTATTGGTACTTCCAACAAAATCAGCGTTTAAACATTAAAAATCATGCCGTATACAACATACATAGATTAGTATGGGGTTCATTTGCTCGTGGGACCACCTGGCAACTGCCCATTGTGCCCATACATCAGACCGCACTGCGTACGGTTACTGTAAAACTGATAATCTTCATTTGGACATTTTGAAGTATGTGTATTTCGGCTAATATTATGTTAGCTCGAAGTGACCAAAATAGTTTTTAATTTTAAAAGAAGGATATAGGCACCGCTTCTATCAGATATGTCTCCGCTTTCACATACAAAATATTTACATTGTATATATATTAAGGCAATATTCACTATCTAAATCATACTCTTTAAAATGATCTGTGACAAAATTATAGAGAATATATTCCTTCTTGTTGATTGGTGGATTTTTTTGTGTTTTAACGCCACTTTCAACAATAGTTCAGCTATATCATGGCGACCAGTTTTAGTTGTGGAGGAAGCCGGAGTACCCGCAGAGAACCACCGACCATGAACAAGCAACTGGTAAACTTTATCACTTGCGGCTGCGAGTCGAGTGCACTTTTTTTTGTAATTTACAAAGTCGGGCGCGAACCCACGCCGTACTGGTGAAAGGCTTGTATGAGTTGTTAGATCCAACGACCTAACTCATTGAGCCACCCAGGCCCCGGCGTCCCGACGAGCATAGGGGTCCCATGCTAATCTAGGTATGATGTGTATGGCATGTTATTTAATGTTTAAGCAATAAACTATTGGACGTACCAATACAATAAATATACGATTAATTTTATCGACCATTTATATTTTTATTCCTGTGAGTGGTTGTGTAGGTAGGGTCCCAGTGCACTGTTTTGCCTGGGGTCGACATTGCACAGCTTTGATGTGGATGAAGTCCTATTTGAATGACCGGACTCAACGTGTCGCTGTTGGTTCAGTAGTTTCAAATGCAATGCAACTTCAACGCAGCGTGTCGCAAAGTTCTGTCTTAGGGCCCTGTAAGTGTATTTTTACAAAACCAATCAGTGAAAGTTACAGACGCCATAATTTTAGTCATCAGAGTTATGCCGATGACACCCAAGTGTAGCATGTAATTAAACCACTTGATAACTGGGAAATTATATCCAGACGCCTGGAGACTTGTTTATCAGACGTTAGTGTGTGGATGAGCTTAACTATGTTCAGATTAAACCAGAACAAAGCATAACTTATTGTATTTGCACGAAACACCGTAAGAAGGAATTTTCAGAATGTTGTCTCTCTTTCGACGGAACTATAGTATCATAGTAATCAATGCTTCCTCTATCAAAAACATCGGCATATTTTTCGACAGGACATTATGCATGCAAAAACAAGCAAGTGCAATTACAAAGTCATGCTACTTTCAAATTCGCAATATCGGACGTAATCGATCGTACATCACAGAAGATGCGTGCAAAACATTAGTTTGCTCACTTATAGCGTCACGTTTGGACTATGGCAACGCCTTGTTGTATAGAGTAAATACTCAACATAATCTCGAAGCTACAGCGTGATCAAAGTACAGCAGCTAGATTGACCACCCGTGCAAGAAACATGATCACATTACATCAGTTATCATGTCTCTTCACTGGCTTCCGGTGCAGTATGGTCTCCAATACAAATATTGTATATATCTTAGGGAACTTGTCAGTTTTTATCAACCATAAAGGACGCTACGGTAAGAGAACGCCATAATGATTCAACAACCACGTGTAAGGACAAAAACGTATGCTTCCACACTTTGAAATAACCTGCCTAGTGAAACCCGAAATGAACATTCCAGTGAAATTCTTAGGAAAAATGTTAAAACTTATCTTTTTAGAATTGCTTATTATGATTTTAAAAGTAACCAATCAAACAGACCTGAGCATAAAAAAAACCCGGGACATATATAGTAGCACGTGTTGTTAGTTATTGGATTAATAAGACATTATTTCGGAAAAAGTAAGTACTTTTAGTTCACTTTATGTATTATAATATTGTATTAAAGATGAGTTCTCCATTATCGCATACTGTTGTAAACAAAAAGAAAAAAGAAAATAAAGAACAATAGAAATAAGCTTACGAGGTCAGTCGCGAACGTTAAACAATTAAAACATCAAAACACCTTGTCAAACAGTAGTCAATTTAAGGGGAAACGACATGTGTCTTGAATGAAGTTTAGAAGCTGTAAAAACATTGTTTATTTTTTTCATCGTTGAGAATTTCATTGTCAAGTGATAAAGTAAGCTCATCTATTGGTAAATCATTGTTAATTTCTCGAATTCCTATAAGAAAAATATTTCTCTTTTAGTTAATTATTTTGTTGTTATACATGTATTCTATGTTCAGTTTTATTGTATGATTTTTTTTATCATGTTAAGCGCTTAGAGTAATTTCAATTAGAGAATGCGCTATATAAATATTGTAAATAATAATAATAATAATTTATAACATTTCACACTATCGTAATGTGATGATAGGTCCATGTAATTTGTAATCACATCTTCCAAGTGACAATTCGACCATCTTTACTTGGTGTAGAGAATAACTATAAGTGGTGACTGGTGTCAGACCAATACTAGAGATTAACTATATCTGCATGATGTCAGACCAATACTTGGTGTAGAGAATAACTCCAATTGGTATCAGACCAATACTTGGTGTAGAGAATAACTACTTTAAACATATTTTATTGTCATACAAAACAAGACAAATGGATAAGACACAAGTTGTAAGCTTATGAAGTCTTCTCTGGAGAATAACTATAAGTGGTATCAGACCAATATTTGGCTTAGAGAATAACTATAACTAGTGCCAGACCAATACTTGGTGTAGAGAATAATTATTACTGGTGTCAGACCAATGCTTGTTTAGAGAATAACTACAATTGGTATCAGACCAATACTGGTGTAGAGAATAACTACAATTGGTATCAGACCAATACTTAGCTTAGAGAATAACTATAATTGGTATCGGACCAGTACTTAGTGTAGAGAATAACTATAACTGGTGTCAGACCAATGTCTGTTTTAGAGAATGACTATAACTAGTGTCAGACACTACAGTTAATTGTATGTGTTCACTTGCTATAAAGAAAACAAATGACATGACATAGTTGTGAATTCTAAAAATAAATCATTTACTCATTTGCATACATTTTTATAATGCATCACACTTTTTTTTTAAATTGTTTTCATCTTTTTAGTCAGTTAATTGATTATTTTCCTTTTAAAATTAACCTGCATGAAAGGGGTGACTAATTCACTTATGACAAAATAATGAATACTGCGAATCAAAAAGACCACGTAAGTGTTGGTATAAAAGTGAAAAAGTTCTAATTGTCAGCTTTATCATATACCGATACATTCGAGTGTACCCAGTCAGTTTGCAGTGACCAGAGTGAAAAAAATACCATTTTTAAGAGAGAATTGATTTGAAATGAGTGAATTATTTTCGTCTTTATTGATATTCACAATAATTAAAACAATTTTAAGTACATTTTTTTTACTGTTTCTAAGTTTTACAAGAATCTTGTAAAATGAGCATTGACAGAGATGTTGTGTAGCGTAGCAGGAACGACAACTCTGGATAGGGAATGGTAAAAATGACAACAAAAATGTAGCATTATACGATTTTGGCTATCCCGTTAAACAAAAACTACATTTTTTTTTCACAGGAACAAAACCTTTATTAACAATTAAAAAAAAAAAAAAAAGTATTATGCATCCCGCTTTAGGCTATCCTTTTCAACTCCTAAACGATTATTTCGTGTTCCAAAATCTTTTGTAGCCTCGAGCATAGGAATATAATTTTCTAAATCTTCACTTTTCGCTGCAAGTATGCTTAATGTTTTGAACCGATTTTTTTTAATGGAATAATTTTAATAGTAAATTTCACATTTTAATGTAAAAGTTACTTTAAATAATTCATCTGAATATTTGTTTTCAGATAAACTAATCAATTCAATGCTTACCTAAAAATGCATTTTACATGTTATATCAGTACAATATATGACCAGAGACATATTATTTTATATGTTTCTGATATTAACGGGTTATCGAAAGCTAGATCATAATTAATTTAAATTACAGATTCTAGTAATCGAACCTGATTATGACTGGTATGTTGCATAGTTCCGGAGAAAATATAGGTACCAGTCGAAAAGTAATTACAGAGTTATCGAACTTAATTATGACCGTTATAGTTGCATATGTTTTATTTATACAATATGTCGTTTTAGTACTTTGATACTCGTGCCCCTACACGACCAATTTTTGACTGCATCGATTTTTTTGCAGAAACCCTCTGTAGCTGTACATGTATTGGTTCCGTATGTCAACGCATGATTATCGATCAATAACCTATTTCACAGCGGTACATAAGTATGTGTGTACAGGTAACGAAAACAGCAAACCGATTTGAAATAAGTTCATTATTAGAAAGATATTATTGAAGCAAGTCAGGTGGTGCTTAACTTTTGTCGGACTGTATATATACAGAAACTAAAACGTGAATGATGAAGCCCGAGGACACACAAACCAAATGAAAGGAGGTATATAGTCTCGGTTATTTCTAAAATCATTCTGGTCAAGGACCAATTACGCCATGTTTTACTTGTTTTTGAGGGATTATTTCTATATCGTTCAGTGCATCCGATTAAATGCCCAGTTGTTTTAAATGTTACCCTTAGACTAATATTTGATGGAAATATTTTTAATTTTTCTGTTCACACGCATATTAATGATCCTTTGTTAAGTTGATGATTTTTGGCACATAATCGGGAGAGAAATGTACCAATTATCGCCATCTTAGTAGATCTGGAAAATGAGGTCTAAATCAGTACAAATTAAAGAAATTGTCTTAAAACAAAACCTTATGTTGTCATTGATATTGTTCAGCTAGCTATCACCCATTTGCCATTTTTTCCTTTCAAACGAGGCAAAAATGCAGAGATATCCATTTTGACATGGATGCTGATTGATTTTAATCAAAATTAAGTTCATACAATTTTACAAGGGTTTCACCATGCAAATTATAAACATGTTTAGAAATAATGCCACCATCAATGAAAGTATCCTTAGGTGCGTCTAAAGGGCAGACGGCATTGGCATTGTATTAGCAACTGGCACAATTTCCCTGAACATCATATTTATTCACCTTAATTCTTTGTACAACATCTTAATAATTGAAGAAAAAAAGATTCTAAGTTAACCAAGATATGGTTCATATTTATAGCTGACCATCTTGCGGAGAGCACAAGATTTTCAGATTGGTGATTATATTATTAATTGGGTCACATGTCTATTAACTGGCACCGTCCGTTAGTTCTACCTGCTTGATGGCCACCCTACAAAATGAACGACTCATTAATATATTTTTAATCAATATTTTTTATACAGTTACTCAAGGATTTATATAGTAGTCCTACTATATAAATCCTTGAGTTACTATAGTCACCGTTGAAAACTGGCGTGGCCCATAAGTTCATCCTGATGGCATGGACCCTTGGTGCTTCAAGTAGTCATACTATTTCTTTATTTTAAGATACATTTTATTTCCTCCTCAATTGCTAGAGGGATCAATACACACATAAGACTATGGCTCTAAACTAGTGGTGAAAACATTAGTGCTGTTTTTCCCCCCATATTTTTTGTCATTATAAAACAATTGTAATAAATGCTCATATTGTATGCCTCGTGTGGGCTCTTGATTGGTGAATTAATAAACGTATGACTTATGACTTGTAGCTGGTTGGTAGACACCTTTTGGGGGTTAACATTCAGTATATGAAAAAAATGAGACATAATTTTCGATAGAAAAAAAATTATGGGGATTTAAAAAGGTGTATCCTCATACATTTTTTATGAAAACTACACTAAAATGTAACAAGAACAATAACCAATCATATTGTAACATTTCAATATTGACTGGAAGATCGAATTTGTTTTGGTCCGAGTTTGCTATGGACCGAGTTTGTGTTGGCCGATTTTGTTATGGTCCGAGTTTGTTACAGAGAATATTTGCTATTAACTTCCGGTTATCATATCAAGTTCCCCTGTTGAAAGCTTATACAAGCTTATAGTTATATTGTGATTTAACGGTAAGAACAGTTGTCACAACTTAAGTACTACAGTCAATGGACATAAGTATTCGTGATTTTGACGTCGTAACGTCATTGCTGCAAAATTTTAACTTGGGAACAAACGTTCAATAAAAATGTTTAGAACAATATCCTACCTTAATATTTTGTCAGGTGACCCTTCATCCTAATGAATTCACGTATCCGTGTTGGAATGGTTTGATAAAGTTCCTGAATATAGTTTACGGGGAGACTTTCCCACACACGTCGAATTTCGGCAATAAGTTCGTTTTAGGTGTTGATGTTTCCTGCGACTGGTTGTAGTTCCCTCTTTATGCGAAGCCAAACATTTTCACACACACATTTAAGTCCGGAGATTGTGCTGGCCACGTAGTACAATTTATATCATTTTCCTGTTTGTAGTTTTTGGTAATTCGGGCACGATGTACAGGTGCGTTATCATCTTGAAAGACATACTCATTGTCAGCAAAATATCGTGCAATTACAGGCCACAAATTATTTTCAAGAATATCTATATATATCTGGGAATTAATATTCCCTTTTACATCAGTTAAAGTTCCGATCCCGTTAAAAGATAAACGCCCCCAGATCATCACACTTACTTTACGTTGGGAAGGTCGGCATACTAAATCAGGACGGTTAACTTCGTCACCTTTCCTCCAGAAATAAATACGGTTGTTTGACCCAACAACTATCTGACTTTCATCAGAATATATATATTTCCTCCAGTGCGAATCAACAGTCCAGTTGCGTCTTTCCCTACACCATGCCACCCTCTTTTTACGGTTGACTTCACGAATAATGACACACTTTTTGCAGTTCGTCGTTTGTAACCTTCAGATGCAAGTTTCCTTCTGATAGTTCTACTTCTGAACGAATGCTGTTTACTGTCATTAAATTTGGTGGTTATTTCCTGCAAAGGTGCTCGACGATTTTTTTTCACAAGACGATTTAACCCAACTTCATCCCGGGCAGTGAACAATTTTCGTCTCCTTTTTCGTGGTTGATTTTCTAACAACACTGTCAATTGTTGACCAGGGTATGTCCAATAAATCGGCAATATACGACCTTCTCTCCTTTTTCCTATGCAACTTCACGATCAATTCTTTGGTTTCTGTGCTCAATTCTTTGTGTTTGCGACCCATCTCGTTTGTGTACAATTTACAGGAAGGAATCACAACAGACGTAAAATGACATCATGGCTCACGATACGTCTTGTTTTCACTTACCTTTTACAGTAATATCATAATTATCTGAACTGACGTTTTAATGTAATGACCAAAAACGTAATCAACATGTATTGCAGTCAGATGCCGCCATATTGAAAATCACGAATACTTATGTCCATTGACTGTATGTGTGTAGCTCTTGTCCGTCAGACAAAAGTATTCGCACGCTTCCAATTTACCCTATATATTTCATATAAAACAACAATTTTTCAAAATATTATCTTAAAATCAATTCACGTCCGATTTTAATCATTATTTTATCAACGAAAGCAGAAAGATATGTAGTTTATGGTAGTAATTTTGAAATTACGTTTTGAAGCATGTTTTTCAAATAGCCATGATTTAAACACAGACTTAAATAATTTGTCTACAAAGGTACTATCAAAGCATTGTATTTCGAAAGAAATTAATTAAGTTGTGTGTTAAGCTTGTATATTCTCAAAATGTTTATCATAGAAAATTATTTTGAAATTATACAGTAAAACTATGTAAAATTCTGTTTTTATTGATATAAAAATTATCGAAATCGGGTGTGAATTGACTTCACGATAAGCTTCTGAAAAATTGTTGTTTTATATGAAATATATAGGGAAAATTGGAAGCGTGCGAATACTTTTGTCCATTGTCTGTGGGTTTTTTTTTGTAGCTTAGGATGTTTATAATGGTGATATTTTTACTTGTCAGTTGTCTTGACTCATCGCACACCAGTCACTTTCTTACTGAATCAGTGAATGATACAGTGTTCCAGTCTCTACCTCTTACCACAACCATCTCGGATAACTATTTCTGACAAATATGCGATCTCTGGCAATGGCAATCTCGTAGAAAATACCAATGCCATTGCCAGAGATCGCATATTTGTCAGAATTAGTTATCCGAGTCCCTGTGCCACAACCAGGCACTCAACACTATATCAATGAAAAATTACATACATTCAATGGTAAAAAAAAATTGTCCATGGTATAAAAATATTGTCGATGTGCCATACAGAATAAAAAGAGAAGGCTCTCGATACAAAAATGTAATCAAAACGGTTTATTTTTGTGTACACTTTTCATTTTAAAACTGTGGTATTTTTTTAGACATACGTCACTACTTAATGTTTCCACATGATTAATTTGGATTGCAGTTAACTATGCACCGAGCCACTTTTGTCATGTTGCTGCTGAAAGCGCCATTGCTGATCGGCTTGTCAGTAGTGGGTGAAAACCATTCCAGAGTTCACGATATTTGTCAGACATGACCAGCAAAATTTTGGCAGATTTTGTTAAGGACTGACACAAGATTGGTATTTTGTAATAGAAAATTAATGAGGACCGACATTTTTTTTTCACTTAAGACCACCAAACCCATATGCAATTTTGTGAACCCTTCCATTCACAAAAAAATAAATGATCTGTTTACAGTTTTGCAGATTTTTGCAAATGGATGGAATCCTTTTCTTTTTGTATTGCCCATTGACTATTTTTTTTTTATTGATACATTGTATATATATATACTGTTGAGTACCTGTGCTCTTGCCTTACAACAAGGTATTGAACTTTGGTTTTCACACCTCATGATTCATATAATATTTTTTCAATAGTAAGATATACTCCTAGTAGTTTCCAAATGTCGTTCCAAGGTTGTGGTAGATATTTTTTACTTGCTTAAAAAATCGCAGAGGTCATTATTTTGTTATGTACACTGGAAAATGCAAATGGGATATTTTGTTGCATGTCCTTTTGTTCAATTGAATATACATATTACTACACAGTCTTACATCTATGTACACATTATCCCAGCTGTATAATGGTAGAACAAGCTTAAAAGCCAGTAAGAAGGGGATATGACAATTTAACTGGTATTCCGTTATTTAACCATCATGTAAATTCAGATATTATTTATTTGTTTATCTGTAACTGATTTCTGTGTTCATCATCATGGACCATTACAGTAGTTCATTGGATAAGTTTAAAAGTTGATCTCGAAGGCGATATTAATACCATATTGTGAGTCAAGGAGACATATATTTTACAATATCTTACTTCTTACAAACTTCTGTGAATATCATTGGTTTAAAGTGATCACATGAAAACTGTGTATATTCAATACACAGTCAGTAGATTTTTAATACACGGTTAGTAGAAGAGTTATCTCCCCTTTTTCTTTTAAAACAAAGATGACGCTGAACGACATGCCAGCGTGTTTCGCCCCGACAACAGACGTTGATTTTTTTAAATAAATTAGAATATTACAATAAAAGATTAACTGACCCATGTAAGTTTGTCCCTAAATGTTGGTTCAATGACTTGACCAATGTAGCATTCCACAAGTCACCAAATATTGTTATAGCGACACATATGAATCACTTACACACAACACAAAAATTACATATTTATTAGTTTTGATGCAGTTACATCTAAATCCTTCATTCAAAGGCCATCAGTAAGATATATTCATTACACAGTGTGCTAGTGACCTAATACGATATACATGTATAATACAGGATCAGTGAATTCAATATGGGCGAGAGCGAAGTTACTGACCCCATAATCTGTAACTAATTGTATGACGACTATTGTAAGGAAATCAAAGTGCTCATAATAGAAAAACAGTCCCATGACAACAGATTATAAATGATGAAAGCCCTGCACAGATGTAATACAATATGATCGAAAATTTTGCATTGTATTTGTTGAACTTAATACGACGACGAGAGACCCAAATTTGACATATTATACTTATCAAATGCATTTGTTTTGAACAAATTGTAATATTACTGCAACACCAATATATTTAAACAAATAACCAGATACATACAAAATGTATGTACATTAATAAAAGGCTTTTGGCCACTGGTCCCCCGATTCCAAGGTTATATGGTAAGATTAAATTTTAAAACTACTGTAAACTAGAGGTTCAGGTGAGCCTGTATCACTCACCTGACTAAAATAATTCTGAAAGGGGACCACCCAAGGACCATTTTGAAGTAAAAAAAGGGGAGTAACTCTGGTTAGATTTGTCGAAAAATCATTATCAAACTTGACCTAGATATTCATGAGATACACTAACATACCAAACCTTGTTTCAATATGACTTTTTGTTCACAAGTTTATAATTTGGAATTTTTTTTTTTAGCAATTTTGAAGTATAAAAAGGGATGTAACTCTGGTAAGATTTGTCGAAAAATGATCGCTATCGAACTTGACCTAGATATTCATGAGATACACTTATATACCAAACCTAGTTTCAATCTGACTATTTGTTCCCTAGTTATCATCTGGAAACCAAATATTTAGCAATTTTGAGGTATAAAAAGGGGCACAACTCCAGTAAAAATTGTCATTATCGAACTTGACCTAGATATTCATAAGATACACTTACATGTCACACCTAGCTTCAATCTGACTTTTCATTCACAATTTATCATCTGGAAACCAATTCGGGACACGTGGACGAAGTATAAAAAGGGATGTAACTCTGGTAAGATTTGTCAAAAAATGATCGCTATCGAACTTGACCTAGATATTCATGAGATACACTTACATACCAAACCTAGTTTCAATCTGACTATTTGTTCCCAAGTTATCATCTGGAAACCAAATATTTAGCAATTTTGAGGTATAAAAAGGGGCACAACTCTAGTAAAAATTGTCGAAAAATTGTCATTATCGAACTTGACCTAGATATTCACAAGATACACTTACATGCCACACCTAGCTTCAATCTGACTTTTCATTCACAAGTTATCATCTGGAAACCAAACGCACGGACAGACAGACGGACGACACCCATTTCTAAAGTCCCCATCGACGAAGCATCAGGGGACAACAAGTCTTGTATGCATTTATGCCAGTGTCAGTTGGATCTGTGTGACAATCTCAAAAACACAAAATTTTGCATTAACATGACCTCTGAGAGTGTATATATCTTTTTCTCAGGTATTTTTCTTTGCAATGAAAATGTTTATACTTTATGTAACGTGAACCATATTTCCAAAGTGTGGTACTTATTTTTTATATTCCCATTCCTACACATTTTACATCAAAAATCAGTTACTACATGTACATTTTTTGTGTATATATACTACATCGCAAGGTAAATGGACCATGTTTTATATTCTTCCTTGACAATTCGAATAAATGAATATGTCCTTGACAATTTGAATAAATGAATATGTCCTTGACTTTTCTTTATGGAGATTATTTAATTATGTGGTCGTCATTTTTGTTTCTAATGGAATGCTGACTCTTTACCTTGTTTCCTTAAATTTTGAATTTAATTTGTGCAAAATGACATCTTTCAGATGCACTTGAAGGTTGCAATTGATGCATTGGTTGGCAAATTCTTTTTCAGAACAATTCTAACAGCATCGACCAACTCAAAATTCTGTTTTCTATTTGAAAAATATGAGTGTTCACTGTTGAAAATGTTGCTGTTCACGAATTTCATTTATTTATCTTGGTCTATTTTTGGGATCTGTATCCACACAAAGGTCTTTAAAAAAAGTGTATTGCATTCAAACACGATATAAACTGCAAATCTGTTTATTTACACTATATATTACAGATGGCACTTAGTTTTGAGAAATTGTTGAATGATGCAAAGATTATGGTTACCAGATTAAAGGACCACGACAGTTCTGCTGATATCATTATTGCACAAACTCAGACACTACATAATAGAATTGACTCAATGAAACAGGTATACATTATATTAGTTAAATCTTAAGAAATACATGCAGGTCTGCAAGCCATTCAATCAGGCTTAAAGGGGAAAAAACATGTTCAATCTTTATATATCTGGTGATTATCAGGCCTTGCACATTAGAGACAACTTGCAGCAGTTTCTAATGAGCAAACGGTACATCGTATGTAAGGAGCAGTCGGTCATTGGTGTTCTCCTGATGCATACCAAAATATTCAAATCCTATTACTCATTTTATACCCCCACTCGTAGAGAGGGGGCTATATTGCAATCACCTTGTCCGTCCGTCCGTTCACACTTTCGTAACAGCTATCTCAGCTTCTACTGGAAGAAATGATTTTATATTTGATATATGGCTTTGGCATGGTGACTTGTACCGTGTCTCCCCTTTCCAGGTTTACCGCACATCTACTTCCTGTTTACCGTGCGACATACAAATGAACGAGTGGGGTTATTCTTAGCACGACGTAGCGTGCAACATCTTGTCACTTTTAAAATATCCATCCTGGTACATTCCAGCTTTTCATCTACAGTACTGGTAATGAGTTTTTGTTTGTAAACATGTTCTCATCATTAACATGGCTGACATACTGCTCTCATCATAAACATGGCTGACATACTGCTCTCATCATAAACATGGCTGACATATAAATCACTGATAAATATCGGTCAAAATATTACATGTTTTTACAAAATAAATGCACATTTTGTCATAGATGATACACATAGCACTTCAACATATCAAAAATGAAAAACGGACTCTGTGGTGAAAAGTCACCTTGAATATAGTAGATGATGCATTTGATTATCGATCTTAAAAAAAAACCATCTATGAAATTTGTATTTGTTGTTGTTTCTACACTAAGCAGGAAGTATTAAAGAGTACAAAGAATGGTTTGGGGTGTGGATAATGTGTCCAAGACTGATCTGTGAACTATATATATTATGTGAGCTAGCGCTATAAAAACTCATCTCAACTTGGTCTATATACATAGTACAAAACAGATATCATCTCATCAAAAGGTTACTTTTTGTTGATATAGCTGAAAAATTGCTCACTTGCCGTTAAACAACAATCACTCGCCACATATGAAAAAAAGATTTGAAACTGTGTTTTAATTGGATGTTTGTATCATATTACATATCTGTATGTTTCAGTACCAAGATGATATAAATGAATTAAATGAGATAGCTCGACACAGACCTCGGTCTACGTTGGTATTAGGTATAGCGCAAGAGAACAGACAAATCAGAGAGTTACAACAAGAGAACAAAGAACTATGTCTTTCCCTTGAAGAACATCAATCGGCCTTGGAACTCATTATGCAGAAATACAGAGAACAAGTCATGAAACTCATACAAAGCAACCGATTTGAAAAATCTGTAAATACAAAACAGGACGAGAAAAATCAGGTATTATGGGCAATAGTAGTTGTAGCACCTGTAGTAATATTGGGATTAGCTGGCAGCTAGAATGTATTCTGTTGTTGAGTTCTATGGTACTGTCGTCTGATCTAGGGCTTCGTATTCTTTTACTGTAAACCGGGAAATTTTCGCACTGTCTTTTTTTCGCGATTTATTGACGAATTCCACATTCGTGCTCTTTTAAATTCGCCGTTCACAGACAACCTAAAGTGATAAAATGTATGCGGTATTATTTAGACAAAAATATGCTGTGTCATATTTTCCTGACGGTAAAGATCTGCCTTGATCTTTCTTAGTTAGTTTGACCACATCATTGAATTGTTTGTACAATTAATTAAAACTGTTTGATATTGGTTTAATTAATCCTATGCGAGATCAATAAATGACGATTCCCCCCTACGGCTTTAACTATACTTACGCATTTTGTGAGTAGTTTTCTTATATATTCACCTCACTTGAGTTTTGAATGTTAAAGAGGCCGCCGCCGGCATTGTTGTTAATCAGTAAACTCTTTAATTCGTGACAAATAACAGGTGTGAATTAACGGTTGAAGTGTGACATGTTTATACAACACTTACTGTTTTTTGTGCTAATCAAATGTCAATTGATGTTTTAATATTTTAACAAGCTTATAAATAACAAGGGCAACACAAAGCGTGGCGTATCCCCTCGCCTAAAAATTTGACCCCTTGACCTTTGACCTTGAAAATCAATAGGATTCCAGATTCTCTTAAGGACTAGGTATGTACCAAGTTTGGTCAAAATCTATTGAAGGATGTTGATTCTAGAGTGTTCACAAGGATGTTGCATGGTAAAAAATTTGACCCATTGACCTTGACCTTTGACCTTGAAAATCAATAGGGTTCCAGATTCTCTTAAGGACTAGGTATGTACCAAGTTTGGTCAAAATCCACTGAAGGATGTTGATTCTAGAGTGTTCACAAGGATGTTATGTGGTAAAAATTTGATCTGGTGACCTTGACATTTGACCTATGACCTTGAAAATCAATAGGGTTCCAGATTCTCTTAAGGACTAAGTATGTACCAAGTTTGGTCAAAATCCATTGAAGGATGTTGATTCTAGTGTTCACAAGGATATTATGCAGTAAAAATTTGACCCGGTGACCTTGACCTTTGACCTATCACCTTGAAAATCAATAGGGTTCCAGATTCTCTTAAGGACTAAGTATGTACCAAGTTTGGACGGACGGACAGACGGAAGGAAGGACGGACAGTAGCGTTACTATATCCCTTCGCAACTTCGTTGGCGAGGGGATAATAAATATTGTATCATTTTATTTTGTATCTAATAATTTATTTTATGGAAAACAAATATCCTACGTAGAACATCGCTTTGCATCCGACGTCTGCTTATAAATGGTCATGCATCTTTCTCCTGATTTATCTATGAAAAATTGTCGGATTTGGCATTTCCTTGAAATATTCTATTCTACTTACTAGTATTTTCCCTTTCTTGAAATATTCGCGCTTCCAATGTTACTGCGAAAATTACCCAGTTTACAGTATCTGATTTTAATGGTTCAGAATAAAGATATATATATATGAAATCCCCCTTCCTAGGTTTAAGAAAAAAAGTTCATGGATTCCAAGACCCAGCAAAAATACAACATTAGAATCCTTTATTGATTTAGTCAAAAATGATGTCCAGACAGCAGCCAGCACGAACATACTAGCCCATAGCAACCTCACTCCAGCAGAAAAGGGTGCTCTACAAGAATTAAAGGAAAGGGATGACATTGTCATAAAGTCAGCAGACAAGGGTAGCGCAGTTGTTGTTATGGACAAAGTAGATTATTTAGAGGAGGCAAACAGACAACTGACGGATGAAAGATTTTACAAAAAACTGGGCTCTGACCTCACGAAAGAATTCAGCACTAAAATAACACAGGAGCTAGAAATTATGAAAGAACATAGTCATATCGACAAGAACACTTTCGATTATTTGAAACCAGACAAACCCAAAGCCGGATGCTTCTATCTATTACCTAAAATTCATAAAGTCAACAACCCTGGGAGACCCATTGTTTCAGCAAATGGGCACCCCACAGAAAAAATCTCCGAATTAGTCGATTTCCACCTTCGACCTCATGTAGAAGCGTTACCCCCACATTTGAAAGACACCACTGATTATCTTCAAAAAATGGAATCCATGAACCCCCTTCCTTCGGGGACCATTCTTGTTTCGATGGACGTTACGTCATTATACACTAACATTCCACATAATGACGGTATCGAAGCATGTCGAGAGGCCTGGGACCAAAGAGCCGTTAAAGAACCACCAACGGAATGTCATGTCCAGTTGCTCACATTGGTACTGAAGCATAACAATTTTACATTTAATGGAGAGCATTTTTTACAAATCAACGGAACAGCTATGGGAACAAAGATGGCACCTTCATACGCCAACATCTTCATGGGGAAACTTGAAAAACTAATCATACAATCTGCACCTCACAAGCCACTTTCCTGGTTTTGTTTCATAGACGACGTTGACATGAAGTGGACCGAGTCGGAAGAAACCCTCAATCGTTTCTTTGACCATGCCAACAATGTTCACCCCACTATAAAATTCACCCATGAAACATCTAGAAATAACATCTCCTTTCTGGATACTTACACCACCTGTGAAAATGGTATTATGTCAACTGACATACAACAAACCGACAGATAAACATCAGTACCTGTCCCCACAGAGTTGTCATCCTAAGCATTGCACCAAAAGTATTCCATACAGCCAAGCTCTCCGAATAAAACGCATCTGTTCCAATGAACAAACTACCAAAAAACGGCTTGGAGAACTGAAATGTCATCTGAAAAAGAGGGGTTACAACAATGCGAGCATTAACCATTGTTTTAACAAAGTAAGTGGTATTGACAGAAAAGACCTCGTCCAATATAAAGAAAAGAACGCGAACAACAGAGTGCCATTTGTCATCACATACCATCCTGCGCTCAGTAATTTATCCAACATCGTTCGTGAGCACTGGACAACCATACAAAAACACCCAGAATTGTGCAAAATCTTCAAAGAACCACCCGTCTTGGCTTTCAGGAAACCCAAAAGTTTGAAAGATATCTTGGTGAGAGCTGACGTCTCCCCTCGATCTGCCTACAATTACAATGGACAGTGTCAAAAATGTGATTCGAGACGATGTATGACGTGCAAAAACATCCAATGCACACAAAAATTCAGCAGCACACATACAGGAGAAGAATTCGTCATATACTGCAATGCCAACTGCAAGACAGAAAATATTATCTACCTCCTGGAATGTGCAATTTGTGGCCTTCAATACATCGGAGAAACTAAACAACAACTTAGTAAATGCAAATTGCAAACCTGACCTTCCACTCAGCAGACATCTCAGATCGACGGGCCACCATGATTCTTTTGGCAAACTGAAGGTCACCATAATTGATCATAACCCCAAGTGGGATGATAAAAGCAGACAGGAAAGGGAAAGCTTCTGGATTAAAAAACTTAAGACCTTTTCACCCACCGAATGGAATCAATGAGAAAAAATAATATCCTTTCTTGACTCCTATTTTTGTTGGTCTCTTCCAGTCCTATTAGAACATGTAGTTTGCTCAATCGGCCCATAGTATATATTCCACACTTTGGTGGGCTGTTATTGTGATTGAGTTTGGGTATCATACCGTTTTCAAAAATATTTTTGACAGTTCTATTTGATACATTTACCAATAATGTCTCATTTTCTTTTTTTATTTCTAATTTAACATTTATTTAAATGAGTAGCCCGATTGTGTATTTATGTATGTAATTTCATATGTGCAATTTCTGGTTCTTTTGTCCTGTACATTTTTTTGAAATTAAGATGCCATATTGGTTCTAAATATTATTTAAATAGACATTGATAAAGTCCCTCGGTGGGACGAAAATTTTGTCATTCAACGAAGTGTTTAATTCTTTATCACTTTGTTTTGTGTACTTGGTGTTGTTTTACAAACCATTTTAGACGTTTATAAATTTTATTTTACTTGTATAGTATCGTTATACCGTAACGATCCAACACCCCGTAAGATTGATCGTTGACTGGTTTTTCAGACGTTGTATATATATATATTATATATATATATATATATACCTAATCCCACTTTTTTAAAATTCATAAAGAAATCTAAAATTTCCAGTGGGAATAGCTGTAATTATTGTCTAAACAATGGGCAAACATTGGGATTATGGTGTATAAACAAAATCTCATTAACTTGAGGTATACTTTGTGTGTGTCTATATTGCTTAGAGAATAGAGAACTAAGATATAGTAAGGCCAAGATGTACAACTTACTTCCCTCATCTTGACCGCACCGGTGGTGTAATGGTTAGCATGCTCGTCTCGAGGGCAGTAGTTTGTGTGGTCGTGCCAATTTCGGGCCAAACCAAAGACTATGAATTGGTATTTGTTACTTTTCTGCTAAGCATGAAGCATTAACGAGTAAGAGCAAAGACAGGTTGAATCAGGATGATGTGGCAGAGTTGAGCGACATGTCATTTAACACAGTTCAAATAAATCAACCTATGCATTTCTGTACAACCCTAAAGAAATCAAATCTTGTTTGTATAAAAAAAAAACTAATAAGTTTTTGTGCACAGGATTTTTATGGGGGGATGGGGGGGGGGGTCACAATATAGCACTCGTCAAATAACTAGCTGTGAACACCTTTTAGCTTGTTATTTATATTTGCCATGACATTGTATGTTTTGTTATTATTTAAACAGGATATAGAAAGATTAATAGACAAGATCACAGAGATGGCAGCAGTCATGCAGAAGGCTACAGTTGTCGATAATGAAATGGCTGCTCATGATCATGAGAAATTGACACAGCTCCAAGTAGAAAACAATGGATTACGGGAATTATTAGAAGTCTGTACAACTGCTAAGAAAAAAATTATGAACAGTGTGAATATTGATACCGTTGAAAAATCATGCCAAACAGAGGATGCAGGTGTGGGGACTGATAATAGCGAAGATAAATTGGAAAATAATCAAACTACTACAAGTGTAGAAGAAAATGAACAGAGCACGGAAAAAGAAAAATCATGAATTTTTTATCATATTTTTTGGTTTTTCAGTATATGATGTAAGATCTGTATTTTAAAAGGATGAGGATTATTGTGAGGTTTGATTAGAAGATGTGAATATAATAAACAAAACTATGAAATAGAAGAGACATGTATTATAATATACATGTAAGTATAAGGAAATGATATTATAAATACAAATTTTGTGACCATTCAATGTAAATTATATTTATTCATTATTCATTCATATTTTGCATAAATAAAATATATTTAATACATTTTTAATGAAATCACTATGAACTATTCCTAATCTGTCATGGGTAAGAAATGGATTTGTATTGATTTTTTTTAGCTCACCCGACCCGAAGGGTCATGTGAGCTATTGCCATCACTTGGCGTCCGTCCGTGCGTAAACATTTCAATCTTCATCTAGAGAACCACTGAAGCAAATGGGACCAAACGTGGCAGGAATGTTCATTTGCATGGTCTAACCAAATGTTGTTACTTTCGTTACGATCGGTTATCCAACATGGCTGCCAGGGGCCATAAAAGCGTCTGATTGGCTGAAATTTTTAATGATCTTCTTCTCCGATTCTACATGGAGGATGGAATTGAAAATTGCAATGAATGATCATTGCAAGCTGCTAACCAAGTGTTTTTAATTTTTGGACCGATTGAAAATCCAGTGGCCACCAGCGGGGGACATAATTTAACATAGCGACCCTATGGGAAATATGTAAAACAAACTTCTTCTCAAGAACCACTGGATGGATTTGAACCATACTTGGCAGAAATGTTCCTGACAAGGTTCTGATCAATTGTTGTTACTTTTTGTTCCAATCGGTTATCCAATATGGCTGCCAAGGGCCATAATAGCCTCTGATTGGCTGAAATTTCAAAGATCTTCTTCTCCGATACTACATGGAGGATGGAATTGAAAATTGTCATGAATGATCATTGCAAGCTGCTAACCAAGTGTTGTTACTTTTTGGACCGATTGAAAATCCAAGATGGCCACCAGCGGGGGACATAATTTAACATAGCAACCCTATGGGAAATATGTAAAACAAAATTCTTCTCAAGAATCACTGGATGGATTGAGCTCAAATTTTAGCTGCAGCTACATGACAATGAGTAGTTTAACATATATTCCGAGTTTTTCTGTGAAATTTTTCTTTCAGTCGATTTTTATCGATTATGCAAATTAGGCATATTTTGATAAAGATCACATTTAAATCTTTATCTCTGAAACCGCTGAACCAAATTAAACCAAATTTGGCTGGGATAGTCTTTGGATAGTCTCATTTCAAAATTGTCCCTCCATTCAAGATGGCTGCTGTTACTAAAAATAGAAATTTCTTCAATTGTCCATTGTTGCTTTATTATAAATCAAAATTAGCTCCAATTTTAACTGCAGCTACATGACTACGAGTAGATTAACATATATTCTGGATTTTTCTGTGAAATTTTTCTTTCAACCTATTTATGCCGATTATACAAATTAGACATATTTTGATAAAAGATCACATTTAAATCTTCTCCTCTGAAACCGCTGAACCAAATTAAAGCAAATTTGGCTGGGATGGTCCTTGGGTGGCTTTTAATATTGTGTCCGACAGCCCTGCCCTCCATTCAAAAATGGCTGCTGTTACTAAAAATAGAAATTTCTTTTGCTCAGAAATGAGTTGAAATGATCTTTGGGTGGCCCACTTTCAAAATCATGTGCAACACCCCCATTTTCTATCAACTTTAGATGTCAAATTGAAAACCAGGTGAGCGATTACAGGCTCCTGGGAGCCTCTAGTTTAATCATGGGTTGTGGCCTGTCTGAATCCATTAAATAATATTGTAAAAATTAACAAAGAAGGTATGTTGGTTACTGTATGGTTAGGGTAATGGTGTTTAATGCCATTTTCAACAATATTTTAGTTATATCGTGGTGGTCAGTTTTATTGGTGGAGGAAATCAGAGTATCCGGAGAAAACAATCGAACTGCCTCAAGTAACTGACGAACTTTTTCACATAATTTTGTATCAAGAACTCACAATCAGCGGAATTCGAACTCACAACTTTAGTGGTGATAGGCACTGATTTTATAGGTAGTTGTAAATCCAACTACCATACGATCATGACCATGACAGGCCCTTGTATAGTACACATGGAGGTATTACACACACTCCTACAGTGATCCTGGAGGTAACTTTTTGCAATAGAACTTGCGCATCTGTTTACCTTTTTGAGTAAAGGTCACTAAAAGGGGTTTGTCAGTTCCGTCCAGTATTTATTGAATTAAAACTCGAGAGAATTTCGATAGTAAAATATCATTTCATTGCTGAAAAAAGGAATATTGACCATTCCGAAATGTTTCTGAAAAAACAAAACATTATCTCTGTCATTTATCAAGTTGATATCGAGAAAACACATGCTATATGCACTTTTAGTAAATCAGCATCAGCATGTCAGATGGTGGCAGAAATCATGATGTAAAATGCACATGGATGCCTTGATATGAAATTATATGCAATTAAAAATGACTTTTTGAAGTCAAATTTGAATCCTTCAGAATGGAGGATTTGGCTTCTCAGCTTCCAAAATTTTCTTGAAAAGGGGTACCCTAACCACCCAGAGAAGTTCACTTTACAATCCACAATGTATACCCCTAACAATTTTTCTAGATACTCCTCATTTTTGTTGCTTGGAGTTGGCATCTCTGTGTTCATTCACAAATGTCATGTTCAGCATTCAATCAATTTCACTGTAAATAATCGTTCGACTACACCTCTTTTGAGATGTGAATAGTTTATTATGTATTGGACCATACAGGTGCTGGAAATGTTGAAACTCTGTCCTTGGAAATGTGATTATGACTCGGAATATGAATGAATGATCATTGAACAGTTGCTTTGTTTACCCTGAAACATCTTTTCCTGAGTTCCAATACCATGCAACTTTGCATCATTCTTTCATCACCATGGTGATTCATCATCTTGTATCAGACAGGTTACTCTCTTTAATTTCAAAGGGAAACTTACATAATGTTAGATAAAACCACTTAATAATACCCCCAGCAAAGCTATTCATAAAACTGGCCTCCCAAATTAGTTACCAGCTACTTTTTACGCCTGATGATTCTATTCATTACTGGTTTTATTAACCATGACCCTTTAAGCGGTCAAGGTTAATGAGTGTTCGACTTCTGGTCTGTTTTATTTATATCGTCTTCAATACCTATTATTTATTACAGACGATATAAATAAAACAAACCAGTAGTCGAGCACCCCTTTACGGTGGCCGTTTAAAGAGTCATGGTTAATAAAACTAGTAATGATTAAATTCAACATGCGTAAAAAGTTCCCGGTAACTAATTTTGGAGATAATATGTAAACTCCTTATTTAACAAACAAGATAGGAGGTATACATAAAATGAAAAATGCAATTAATGTGTTCAACAATTTTTAGTATCCAGCTTGTGCCTTGTCCGACCGCTATTAAATTATGTCGGGGCTCTCTAATTTGACCTTGAACCTATTCATAACTATCAAGGTGTATTTGAATGGGATATCACGTACAAAACACATGTACTTGACTGTTTACATCATTTACATATCGCCAATATCGACTCGGTAATAATAGTTCGACTTCAAAGAGATTATATTTACGATGCAATAATCCATTTTAACCTAGATTTTTTTCATATAAGATATCATTTGTGGATAGGCGACTAACAGAGAAAAAGTTTCAAAAATTAATTGCTTGTAGATTTTTAATTTCATTTATTAACAATGTAAGATTACAATACAAAAAATGTATCTTTGAGTGTAGATTTTGTTACTGGTTCAATTATTGCGATAAAATTGAAATGCACATAACCAGATTTGAATAAAATTTTCTATTTATAATTTGCCCCTTAATGCAGGTCAAGTGTTCCTTTAAAATATGAATTAATTTTTTGTACATTCAAAAAAAAAAAAAAAAAAAAGAAAGAAAACTGAAAAACCAAAAACATGCATATTTCATTTTATTTACAAGTTCAATTATTGTACAAGTTAGATACCGTACATTTCAAACAAAAGAACTGAGCATTGTAGAATATAGAAAGCTTCTTTTTCCACACTTGTACACAGGTAAAGGCCTCGACACCTTTGGTGTCTAGGCCTTCACCTGTGTACTCGTGCGGAAAAAGAAGCCTCCCAGATCCAATAAAGGACAGTTCTTTTGTTTGAAATGTACGGTATCTTATACTTGCCACACATACTATGGGAATCTTTAAAAAGATGAAACAATCATATCTAAAATATTGTCTGATTGTCTAATAAAATTGATGCAGTGTGGAAATTTTGAATTATAAAAAAGCGGTAATATATAATTGAATATAAACCAATCAAAAATGTTAAAAATTATTTAATGCATTGTGATTGTAATTCTTTGTACAATGTAAAATGAGCATAAAACTCTCGTGATGTATTGTGTAATCTACTGTAAAATAAAACTAAACAAATGTATTCCCAGCATTCTTTCTTCTTTGAGAAAGATAATTTTGTAATTCCCATTTAAAATGATGGGAGCATTTGTGCCTACAAACTTTTTATTGAAATATTCTGAGTGAAAAAGGGTAAAAGTCTCCTTAAAAAATGGTCTAATAAAATAAAACTGCCTTAATGATATAAAAATCCTCAAACATTTTGAGGAATTTCAATGAAATATTCTATGTACAAAAGGCCAATTTGTCCTTTAAAAATAGTCCAATAAAACTACAGTAGCGATATGCAAATTGTCATATAATAATAAACAAAAATAAAGCTTTTGATGGATGCTTCTTCAAAATGTATGAGTTGCCAGTAAAAAATTACTCATACATATTGACTATATTTAAATAGATGCATCAAAAAGTCTATGAAAGAAAATACTGGTTCTGTCCAAATGGACACATGATTTATAACTAAAATGTACAAAAACTAATCAAATAATAAATAAAACAACAAATTCTAAAACAAATTTCATGCATTATATACATATATATACGTCTGAACATTAAACCAAACAGTGTTAGAATTAGATTTTTGAGCTGTCAAATTTTTGTTCTTCCCTCGACGGGATTTGAACTCGCACCATTGATACACTGCAGCACCAATCACTTAGCCTTAAGTCCGGTGCCCTAGACCACTCGACCACATCCGCTCCATATAAATATTTATATTACGGTATATACATACTAATTAAGAATTAAAACAATTTGCTATATTATAACTTTTCATCTTTGTCACAAGATGATTGCATGTAAAAATGATACCAGTTAAATGCATGGAACATGTTCATTACAACACTTGATATACGTAGAATAAAAGTGGAAAAATACAAGTTTATTATTTCTAAATTAAAACATGAAGGCTATAATAATATTAAATTCTGAGAAACCTTTCTTTCAAATTCCAACAAATAGTATATACAAATGTAACAAATATTTTGATTTTTGTTGAAATCGGGAAGAAAAAAATGTAGGTCACTGTAAAGAAATTTTGTAATAATTTTTTTTTATTTCACTTATTTCCATCCATTAACATGTATATATAATACAAAATATTTAATTTTAATTTTGTGCAGTACCTGTAGAAAGAGACAAATGTATATATATATATTACGGATTTAGTTTGTTACACAAATTTTCATTGGTTGTTCAACCATGAATGTCAGCATATATTCGGAAAACAGACAGGGTATATATTTCAGCCTTCCAAAAAACAATAGAATAACAACATGGTCGACAAAAATATTCACGCTTCACTGAATCAATAGCATAATATTGAATAATAAATGTATATTTACCCAATTAATTACTGTTTTTACACTCAAAACGGCTGTATGAACAAAAATATATTACTACAGATAATTCCGTCACAAAACACCAGATTGATTCAGCAAACTCCTAATCCCGACCTATGTTCCACGACTGTACCATAACAAACTTGAACATCATGTGGAATAAACAAGCTAAGGTGTGTAACGGAACAACACCAACTTTTTGTTAGACGTTGTTAACATTTAATTATTGCAAATCCGTTTCCTTCATGAGACACCTCATACATGAAATATAACGTGAGGCATATTTTGACGTCATTGTAGAAAGAACGTCATAGGTACGGAAAGGGACATTTAGAAAAAAAATGAAAATAAAAGATGCAAAATATGTAGTATTTTTAATATTTTTACATATGAATTAAGACTATGCAAGTGGTAAAAAGAAACAAAAAGGAAAATAAAAACAAACAAACAAAACAGAAAAAAAAAAAATTAAAAAAAATCCATGCCATGGATGACTTTTTTTATACGACAGTTGGGTTCTGTATTAAAAACAAGAGTACCGCCCACGGGTGCTGGACGCTCGACTTTTTCGTATCTGATATTAAACTGCAAGCAATTTACATAATTATTGAGAAATTGCATTTTTCAAAAAGGGGGAATAACTAAAAAAATAGAGAGAAGCATCAGAGATGCACCAGCCAAGTTGCAAGTCAAAATCTTGGGGCATTTAATTTGTCTATTCACCCTGATCATAAATATATATGGCTTAGGGGTGGGGATCTCAACCATTAAAAAGTTCACTTCAGGTAGGGGGTGGGGTATGACCCCCCGGGGCCTGAACTATAAGGCATTTAATTTGCCTAGTCACCCTGACCATAAATATATATGGTTTAGGGTGGGGATCTCGGTCACATTTTTTTATACAGATTCCCCAGCGGGGTGGGGCTGAGCCCCAGGGATAATAAATGTTGAATGCACAACTTCACATTGGCATCTCCACCCATACCAAATATTAAGTTTCTATCTTTTGTAGTTTCAAAGAAATGTGTAATTCGCAAAATATGTACTTTTTCTATAAATTTTTTTTTTTATTTTACATGAAAAACACAACAGATTATTCTGAATTTCGAACTCCAGATTGGGGTCAACACTTTCTACAAGTGTATTGAGTTTCAAGTTAATAGCTTTGATAGTTATTGAGAAATTTTAATTATACTAAAAAATATCCCTAATTTCTACGTACTATGTCGAAACAAGGGCAGATAACTCTGGATATACAAACCACAGGGTCATCTGCCTTGTAATTGGTTCCTCTTTTGATAGTGTACAAGTATTCCAAGTTTCAAATGGATACCTGTGATAGTTTTTGAGAAATGGACTCTGACAAAAAACTTAACCGACCCAGACGCTGACGCCGGAGTGACGACAATAGCTCGACTTTTTTTCTTCGAAAAGTCGAGCTAAAAATGGTTAAATCCGTAATATATCTGTTATTCAGCTATCAGACAGGGTATATAATGTGACATTCCTGGCTTAGGATAAATATTCCCTTTGGCTGCGCCTCAGGGTATATATATCATAAGCCGGGAATGCCACATTATGTCTGATAGCTGAATAACATATAATATCTCAGATGAAATGTAATACTGTACTTAGTTGGAGAAAATAAATGTTATATTTGCAGAGAATACCAGGAAGATATACAATGAGATATTTATAAATATCATAAATATAAAAATAGATTGATATTTTATAACCTGTATGCATAAAGTTGTTAAAATAATACAGCAAGTGAGTGAGTGATTGTTGTTTAATGCCAAGTGAGAAATTTTTTCAGCTATATCGTGGCGAGAACAAGTTACTTTTTAATGAAATAATGATATATGTTTGTACTAGATTTGAATAGTGCTAGCTCATTGAAACAACAGCTTACAGAAAGACATGTCACCTCCACTCGGACACATTGTCATGACTCAGAGCCAACCAGCCTTTGGCCGCACTCCTTAATGCTGTGTAATTAGCAAAGTATCAACAAATTACAATTTTTGATTTGACCTGACCTGAGCTCAAACCCAGGATCTACCACATTTGAGGTGAGCATACTAACCATTACACAGTTTGTTCAATAAAATAATGCTTGTAATAATAATATACTGGCTTATGGTGTTTAACGCCACTTTAAACAATATTTAAGTTATATCGTGGCAGTCAGTTTTATTGGTGGAGGAAACCGGAGCACCCAGAGAAAGCCACCAACCTGTCGCAAGTCACTGACAAACTTTATCACATAATGTTATATTAAGTACACCTCGCTATGAACGAGGTTCGAACTCACAACTTTAGTGGTGATTGGCACTGATTACACAGTTAGTTGTAAATCCAACTACCATACGATCACGACCATGACAGCCACTAAATAATAAATAATTTGATTTGATTTTTGGTGTTTAACGCCACTTTCAACAATATTTCAGCTATATCATGGCGAACAGTTTTAGTGGTGGAGGAAGCCGGAGTACCCGGAGAGAACCACCGACCATGGGCAAGCAACTGGTAAACTTTATCACTTGCGGTTGCGAGTCGAGTGCACCCTTTTTTGTAATTTACAAAGCCGGGCGCGAACCCACACCGTATTGGTGATAGGCTTGTATGAGTTGTTAGATCCAGCGACCTAACTCATTGAGCCACCCGGGCCCCCCTAAATAATATACGGTACTGTAAATATAGGCTATCAATAACATATATGCAGCAGCAAATAATATTTTGACATTATATACACTAACAATTCTTTGACTTCAAATTATAAATACAAAATATCTACTCCAACTGACTATTCTACTTTTGAAAATCCATTTAATTTTGTCTTTATAAATGGATGAACTCTGTAGAGATTCAAAATATACATTTCATGTTAAATATTTAAATAATTCATCCCAGGATTTCAAGTAGACTGTTTGACATTATTTTTGGACAACTTAAAGGGAAACTTCACAAAAAAAACTATTTTTGTATATTTTTTTCCTGATGTATAAATATGGATGTTTATATGTATATTAGCGTTTTATTATGTTTGATAAGGGAATGAAATCAATTTAAAAATTTGGTCAACGATAGATGGATGTCGCCATTTTGATAGCATCTCGATACCAATTATACCACCACGCCCCAAAACAAGCATGACAAACCGGGGTCCTCATTCAGTGTCGATATGGCTTGTCAGGAGTACGGTTGTTTAACCCGACAAGGGTATGGCAAAAGCCTATTTCGTTTTCCTGACTCCGTTAAAAAGAAAGAGTTCTACATGACTTGGCTGACCAACCTCAACATAGAAGAAACAAGCTTCACCAGTACTAAATACAAGTTTGTTTGCGAAGACCATTTTGAAACTTCCTGTTTCGAAGGAAACTTGATGGTAATTCTTTTTATTTTTCTTATTATTCTAAATATATGAATTTATTACACAATCACTTTTTGCAGATTTACGTTTTGTTTCTATAGATATGCTTATGGCAAAACAAACAAACCAGGGAAAAAGGTCCGTCATTAATGAGACACATTTACAAAAGATTGAAAATTGAAGAACTACGAAATTATGTGAAAAAAAAGAACGGACATTGGAACAATGCCATAAAATTCGTAAAAAAATAAAAATAGGCCTATACTACAGGGAAAAATTGTTTTAATGATATTATTTATAAGATCGCACTTTGTAATCGATCTTCATGCACTACAATAAAGCTCTGCTTCTTAGCTAAAAGCACAGAAAGTTACAGGGTAGGAAGCCATAAAATTGAGAGGATTATGTAAACATATAATTTGTAATAGTTTTCATTTGACAATTACAGACGATGAGTATTATAAATATTTTTAAAGTTTATTATACAAAACTTCAGGGTACATCTCTTACGTAACTTAATAATTTGTTTATGAAAATACAATATTCGTATTCGCCAACAGTAAAAAGATTAATCTGTTTTCATAACAGTTATTTCTGATTTGAACAAAGCGTAACATATAATATGTCTCTGCCTAAAGAAAACATTTTCTTTTATTCACGTCTTTCGAACTGGTGGACCCTTCTGATTAATCTCAGAATAGTCATAAAAAATTTGGTTGTTGTTTTTATCAGGAGAAATTGCATACAAATGGTTTTTTGTCTATTTTGCTTTTTGGGGTTTGCAAGAAGAAATTTCTACCCTGCCCTGTTCACCCTGCTTTACTTCATAATTTTGGTTGTTGCTATATCATTCTGATGGGGCACAAAAAAATCAAGATAAAAATCACTCTTAAATCATGAACAATTCAATATAACTTACGATCAATGTTAATCTAAGATTTTTTTTGTGAAAATAGCCCCAGAATCATTGCTGCATCAGGCGCGGATCCAGCAGTTTTGAAAACGGGGTACCAGGCTCTTGTTTGCCAATTTTTACTCAATTTATACACCAATTTTACTAAATTGTCGAACACCCCCTTGATCTGCCAGTGTGCATTAATATGCACCCATTCCTAATGTATACTTGATCAGGGTCGTGTATTTTGATCACCTATTAGAACCGTTAAAATATGTATTGCATCTCCTATTCTAGTCACAGGTAGCGTTAACGGGTCACAAAATGTGTATTGCGTTTCTGATTATTGCCAAAGATTGTGACACTTGTATTCAGGTATTCGGTCAGAGTCCTGTCGACTGGATGTAAAATGACACTTGTATATTCTGCCTGGCGACTTCCTGGGTACACCTAAACTCATTACGCAATTAGGCACCCTGCTGAGTGAACAGGTGTGAATGTACCTGTCATTTTCAGAATGAAAATAAAAATAAATAAATCCCGCCTTTCACTTCTTATTTCAGGAATTATTTGCTTTAATTTATTGAAGAATAAAATATTTAAAATTAAAATATGGTCTCTCGTTTCTGAAAATACATAAAAAATATAAGAAATATATTTTCCGCATAATATTTTACGTTTCGCTCATCAAAAATGACACAAAAAAAACCCACATAAAAACAGACTCTAGAGATCAATACACAAGTTACGCGTTGTCAAAATTATCCATTATAATTTTCAGCACGCTAAGTAAAACAAAATTAACATAATTGTAAAAGGGATTCTATATATAGCGAATATAGGTGACTGTTGTGAAACACTCTTTCCATTGTAAATATAAAGGAAATGAAACATTTTGTTCATTTAAAATACTTGTTTGTCAAAAAGGTACGTATCTGTTCAATTCAGTATTTAATTTTCCAACGGTTATTAGATTTAAATTACAGTCCTTTGAGCGCTTTAAATGAAGCTAATTTAACATTAGCGACCCAGACTTTAAATTTCAATCCCACAATGCATTATCGGGCGAAAACATCACGACCCGATGGAAAAAGCAGAAATTAAAATTACAAATTTGCGATTTGCTTCGTTATTTGTGGAAATATGTCGATAAAACTTTGTGAATATGTATTTTATATCACCAGGAACATATTTAGCTAACATGTACAAAAAATTGCGAAGTTTCCCTTTAACTTAGGGATTTCATTATATCAGACAAGATTTGCTATCCCATCTTTTGCATGATTTTTGTCCCTCCTTGGTGTTCTACCGACTATGTATGAAACAAAAGTCCTTTATTTTGAAGTTCTTCCAACTTATTCAATAAGTCTTTTCTTGGGATTCTTTGTAAATCTTCTTTTAGTTCCAGTAATGTGTAATGTTGAAACTCTTCAATCAGATGCATGAAGGGACTTTCGATTTTACGATTCTTCCATTTTTGCTCCAGCTGATAGATTCTCCCGAACGACCATTTATGTAGATCGGCTAATTTCTTCCAGTTGTAATGATCTGAACAATCGAGATAATCACGGACCATCACCATCACCTCTTCCTTCAATTCCCACACGCTAACTTTATCTGGATTGTATTTCATATATTCCTTATCTGTCAATCCAGATGCTCCACCTAGAGTGTAATACATGTATAAATACGTTACTTAAAAAAAATAGCTTATTACCAATTACAATACTCTATGGACATATTAAATCATTTTGTCCATATAATTAAATCTAACTTTATTGGAATGAATTTAATACACTAACTGTCTTGTAACATGATTGATGGATTGATTGATTGGTATTTGATGTCCAGCGAGCAATTTTTCAGCTATATTCAGGACGAGAACATTAACAAATTTAAACGCCACAGGACTCGAAACAAGGAAAGGTGATCGGTAGGGATGGATAATTTAGCCAGTGCAACAGGTCTCATATGAACCACATAATGCTCATAATGAGCTGTTACACTGGATTCTTTAACGTGCGAAGAGGGTGGCAATCTCTCAACACAGGACCTCAGTTTTAGTTACGTCTCATCCGAAGGACAAGTTGGTTGTGAATTTATACATCCCGCACAACCGACGGACGCCCCTTCAAGCCGAAGAAGCCCTCGGTCCCATTTCTATATCCCGGGGTTCCCGTGGGGTTGACCCCTTTTAGAGGACTAGTGCCTCTAGGGCGGAGAAACCTGGTGCCTATTCTACCCCCAGCACACCCTCTGTAACATGAATGCATTCTTTTCCTTTGATCTTTTTATGGGTTATATATCAGAAGGTTTGAACGTTCATGAACCATTTCCATTCGTGTGGACTAAACCGGTTTTTCGGTCGTAAACAGAGTGAACTGCAGTCCGACTTCGGTTTATATGGTTACTTACCAAATTCAAAATGGTGGAGATGAGCTTGGCACTTGTTTTGCGATGTGCAAAATGCCATATTGAAGACAATAACATGGTAAAATTCATTTGTTTGGTTTATCATTGTGTTATATCTTTAAATGTCATTATGTGCTCTTTTATCCCAATTGTCACCTGCCACAGTTTTATGAATAAAATTACAATTTCAACATCAGTCCAGAAGTTTTTGAATGTCTCTTCCTCCAACAGCTCCAACATAGCTATATTTGTTTCCATTTTTAACAATGGGTTCTGGGTAACCGACCGCAAATTTGTATTTTTTTGGTAAACGTGACCGGTCACAAACGTACATGTATGGTTTAAATAACCGTTTTTCTGTTCAGTTCCAAATGAATGGACCATAAGAAACAGGCAATAGGTAATTGTGAACGTAAAAGGGGATAGCAAAGTGACAGTAAAAGTTTTATGATGACAGACAAGTCGTGCCAAGCGATGGTGAAATCTCACATGACCAGTGAGCTATAAAGGGAGTCAAGCAGATGTATAAAAGAGCAAAGACAATTCCATTAAGGAATGTATTTACCTTGGGAGGTACCACTTTTTTAAATAATTTAATAAAAGACTAAAACGTTTCTAATTTTACTGCTGTTGTCATGGAAACATGTTCATTTTCATTTTATTCCTGATTTTCAGTCATCATAGTTATTGAGCAGTATATATAATAAATTACACAATAGGTATATAGATTCTCCTTCAGTTGCCCGTGGGTTACGATATTTCTCCACTCAAGAGAGTTAAATTAAAAATTTTAACCACAAGCCGTAGTAGTTAAATTAAAAATTTTAACCACAAGCCGTCAGGCGAGTGGTTAAAATTTTAAATTTAACTCTCGAAAGTGGAGAAATATCGTAACCCACATGGGCAACTGAAGGAGAATTTGTTTCTCCCATTATTTAACACAAACTTTATTTCAAAATTTGATATTAATGCACTTGAAATTAATGCGGGGAAAGGCACGAGACATTTAAATCCTCTAGAGGATTACAGATTTTTCCACCACTGGTTCAGCGGGGTTAAAACGCCGTAATATTGGGAGAAAATACAATACACACTGTCACTTACTAATAGTAGTGAGTAATCGTTGTTTAATGCAAAGTTAGCACTTTTTACTTTTCAGCTACATCATAATGAGGACAAGTTACATTTCGATGACAAAATGATGTCTGCTTTGTACTAGACCAAAACACTGACTTGGATTTTGTAGTGCTAGCTGACTGAAACAAGAATCTGTGGGTAGATATGATGCTCCACTCGGACACATTATCCTGATTTCAGGCCAACCAGAGTTTACTCTTAATCCTTTAATCCTTAATGCTGTATGCTCATCGATTAAGTAGCAAATACCAATTTTATAGTCTTTTAGTCGAACTCACGATCTATCACCCTATTTATTAAACATGCTAATTATGCAGCCATGTGATTACTTACTAACTGTAAGTAAAGTACATTGTATTTGAAATATTGACTGCATAATTTCATAAGAAATTAAAATTCATCATTTCTTATTTTCTTTTGATAAAAGTTCTTCATTATGAAAATTTTCAATACTGGTACACCATGCATTTTACTAAGTCAAATTAATTGAATTTATATAACAAAACTTCATAGTTGTCTTTCATTTAGATAACAAAAAAAGCAATAACATACCTGCCGAATGGAACGTTTCATATGAAGGTCCAACATCACTCTGAAATTTAAAGATATAATACGTTTTTTTTAAAATTATTTGAGGGTACAGTGTATTGATGTTAGAGAAATGAATTTATTTTCTAGAATATGTGAGTCATCTATAAATTAAAACCAGTGGGTAACAATGATACACGTACCACTAAATTTATTTTATAAAATTTAGTAGTCTCCTATGTGCCCTTAGTTAGTTTTATGAAAGAGTAGAGTGATTTTCTAAATGTAATTGAAGGGTTATCTGACATGATAAAATATCAAATGTTGTTAGATGTTTGTGGTTCGTCAGACAAAAGAAATCAAATCCAGCCAACATCTAAACATTAATTGGCCTAGAATGAGTTCACAAAATGGTGACATCTTGTAATTCATTATTGGTATTGATATATAAAAGTCTTAATTCACATCCTGACAGCATAGCTAACATATTTTTTTATATTACCGGTAAATTATTGTCTTTGACTTAAAATATCTTGATGACATAATTTTCAATAAAAATGTTTATTTACCAAAGGGGAATAATTCTCAATAAAAGTTATTCCCCTTTGGTAAATAACAAATTTGTTTGGTAGAATCATGGCATGACATAGGAAAGAAATGACTACTTAACAACCAGAGGCTCCCAGGAGCCTGTAATCGCTCACCTGGATCAAAGCTGCTTTCAATAACAACGCAACTGCACTGTGGTGCGCCATCTTGGTGGGAGAGTGTGACTGCAGAACATCATTTGGAAAAGGACCATCGAATGACTATTCCATCAAAGTTTGGTTCTAATTGAGCTGCTGGTTCCAGACAAGATGGTTTTTATGTGAATTTCCCATAGGGTCCAATGTTAAACTAAGTTCAGCTGTGCAGCCATCTCGGTCAGAGGGCGGGACCACCAGACACAATTTTGGAAGAGGACCATCCAATGAATATTTTATCAAAGTTTGGTTCCAATTGAGCAACTGATTCCAGACAAGAAGATTTTTATGTGAATTTCCCATAGGGTCCTATGTTAAGCTAAGTTCGGTTGTGGGGACCATCTTGGTCGATAGATCTTGACATACTGAACATGTTTGCAGTTTAAATTTCACATCCATCTCTTATAGTTTTTGAAATATAAGACGAAAAGCATTATTTTTATTTTTATTTTATGAAAAAAGGGCAATAACTCCAATATGGGTAATGGGATTTACCTCAAAATTGCAGGGTAGGTAGATCTTGACATGGTGCATATTTTTGCAGTTTAAACTTAACATCTATCTCT
Source organism: Gigantidas platifrons (assembly GCA_002080005.1). NCBI lineage: Eukaryota > Metazoa > Mollusca > Bivalvia > Mytilida > Modiolidae > Gigantidas > Gigantidas platifrons. The sequence goes on along the minus strand of MJUT01050868.1, from coordinate 209,244 downwards.
TATAGTTTTTGAAATAAAGG